>CM063110.1:40482945-41065945 GCA_031841125.1 Acanthococcus lagerstroemiae
CTATCAAGTTTTTACAGCACTGGACAGAGGCTGGAATTTAGAATGCCGACCGGATACGATATACTAAGTGAACCAGAAAAGATATTTTCTTTGACATTTGACTTTTTTTAGGCACAGTTCTATTTAGAATATCTGAGAGCGAATTTTGAATATACTCCGCAGCCAAGTTACTGTCCTCTTCCCTCCGGTCACTGACGCGACAGTCGAAAGGGTCTGTGGCCAGGGGTACGGTGTCATAGGGGCCACTTTGGCATGTGTGCATCGCCATACGTCCCACCACACCAAGTTACTGTCCTCAAGTTTGTACAACTCACCCCAATTCTTAAGTTTAAATAAATGGTACATTTCCAAAAAATTTGCCTTGCAAAAATTATAGGTACCTTGGTAGATTTTGTGATGCCCCGCCGAGGAAATTCTGTGCAACCTAAGTTGATGAGTAAGGGGGGGGGGTATATTTATCATGCTGATCCACCACAGAGTCACTACCGGAGACAGCAAAATAGAAAAAGTTAGCAAAGATTATCGCAATATCGCACGCAGCACGAGCTATATTTCTGTACGTAAATGAGGGTGACCCTTTGAACGCTTCACTCGTCCTAAAACCGAGCTGCCAGAAAAACCGAACCAAGCGTGGTTAGAATATATACGTTTGGAAATCGAAAAACACGAGCCGAACCGGCTCTCGAAAATTACAATTCTCCAGTGTTCACGTTCCCGGCCGAACTCACGAGAAAATTATGGAAATCGAGTACTTGAGTATGTGGGGGTTAGGATAACACCTGTAACAGATGGTTCATCCGTAACCGCCGGCTACGAATTATACACGGGCACTGAACCGATGAAAATATTTTCGATCCCATTACGAATAACTGCCGACTAGAGCTGTGACCTGCGACCTTGAACTATACCTAGCACATTTCAGCGAACTCGTACATTATGATATGAACTTCGAAAGCAACGAATCGCACTTACTTGTTTGGTCTCCACTGGATCGGAAAAATCATCTTTGTATCGAACCTTGTTCGGATTTTTGTAATTATTCAATATTCTTGGTTTTCGTACATCTTCATCTACGACAACAAAATAAGTACACACCAAGTATTAGATAACAATATTATAATTCGGCTGCCGCAGCCAAACTATTTATAAGGAGACAGGGAGGGGTAAAAGGTAATTCTCTAAAAAGAACAGGGGTTAGAGGAATGGTCAGAGACCCGGAGCTGGAGAAAACGTTGACTACAAGTCGACATCGACACCGGTAAAGGCTCCTGTGTTGAATCCAACTTCCAAGTATGACTCCGGAGGCTATAAAGTAGTGGCTTTGAATCGACTCTAACTCACTGTTACTCTAGAAGAACAAAAAATGTTTCATAGCGAATCCCGAGAAACGGAACCTGAGTTCATAGGCGTAAAGTATGCTAAACAATATGGGGGGAGGAGGCCATCGACAGTGCTGTGAGCCGGGCAACCAAAAAAATGTTTACCCTCCCACTTTTTTTCTTTTTTCTTTTCTGATAGGTCGTTAGGAAAACCTGTACCCACGGGTGACAGAGTCAGAGTGGAAACAGTTTTCACGGGTGGTTATTTATTCTTATACTGTAAATACTCGGAGGACCGAATAAATTTAGGAAAAAGAAAAATCACTAAAGACTCCGGGCTCCCCTGACGCTACGCATATGTCTGAGCTTACTGTCGTTTGCAGGATTTTAAAAATTGGCAGGCGTTTCCAAGAATTTTTGCGAGTTCAAAATAATATGAGGTAAGGACTGAGAGGGGCACACATCGGTATTTTAACGTTTTACTGGTAGTAGAAAATTAATTTAAAAATGGTTGCCTGACAAACGTATCAAACATTGGTAATCGAATCCTATTGGACTTCAACTCTTCTTCTCCTTTTACTCAAACTCCAGGAAATACCGCGGTGCCCCCTCGAGAAAAATAGTAATTTGGTAAAATTGATTTTCAGGCTGCAGAATCTCAAATATTTAAAAAGTATGTTTTCATACTTCGCTGAACAATATCCAAACTTTTACGTCAGCAGACAAAACTCACTCCTCAACAGGCAAAATTAGATTCTTCAGAGGGCAACATCTAACAACTGAGAACCATTCTTTTTTGTTCAATCATTTACAAATTTTGCTGGCTCACTCATCTTCGAGGGGGGGAGCAGCACCTAACAGGTTACCTATCTTGTGTTGTCCACAGAGGGGAATGGAAGGGTACACAAATTGAGAAAGATGGATAGACAAAATACACAAATGTTTGCCCCATGTCCAGATTTCTATCTGAAGTTAGGAGGGCTAGCATTCCTCCAGCCACCCCCCCCCACTTTGATTGTTCCTAGTGAGGGCGGGGAACATACACAAATTCTAGGACCGGTGTACACAAATTTTTGCCCGTATTTACTTTTTCAAAATGCACTGGGGGGGGGGGCTGGCGAAATGGAGCTGTTCATGAGCGAATCAAAATGAATCAGTTCTCCAGTTATTGTTTTGGTATTCGTTACGGTAATAGTCCAGATTTTTTGATAGGAAGGCAGTTTGTGAAAATCGATAAGGTCGTAAATGTCTCACGAGGTACCCACAGCAATATAAAGTCCACAGAATTTCGATTTTCAAAATGAGAAATACTAGTGAGTTCTTCCAGAACACGGTTTTCTCGTGCTACGTGAAAAATTTCTTCTCACACTGCAACACGCATCAGTAAAACTTTATTACTTCGAGTTACTAACACGCCGAAGCAATCAACGTCTAATTCCTCCACTCAGTAATCGCCATCAATAAAACACAACAAGCAACTACTGTCGAGAGTCGACCATAAATTCGAAAGTACCTATCGGGAGTAACTTTTTCGAAAAACAAAGCAACAAAATTTGTCACGTACAACTGATGAGGACATGGCGCACACCGAAAGATGTATCTACTCGGTCGAACTGAACCAATGACCTAGCCAAGGGGGGTCCAGAGGGCTTGAACCCCCTTTGCGATTTTTGCGATTTCGTCAAACAGTGGTTTTTCTAATTTTAGCACCTCCTCTCTCTGGCCCCCTCCGAATTTTTGATCAAAATCAGATCCCCCCTCCCTCTCCAACACTAGGCTGGCTAAGCCGCTAGACTGCACTGCTGAGTACTTCTTTCCGATGCATCTCTGCATAGCTTTTTTTCGTGTAACCATTAATCACATCTCGTTCATAAACATCGGAGCTATAATTATCATCACTGGCCGCACCCGCGATTAGTCAGGTAATATTGCGCGAGTTAATAATGAACTCATATGCCAACGAGCAACAGCAATTTTACACATGTAGTACGAGACGTCACTGGTCACACCAATTCATCATGATTCACAATGACTGCTACCGCGACTGGTTGCACAAACAGGTGAGATGAACACCATACAGAAACAACACTCGTGTTAAGCCTTTGCTGTCGAGTACCTACGTATCTAGTACAGTCCATTGACCAAGATGACTAATTTTCGCCATGAATCATGCAACGTGGTTTGAGAAATTTACGGGGAAGATCAATGTAACTGAAATTGAACCAGTTTAGACCACCTAAAAAGAAAGGTAATCGGGGGCTATCAAGGGATTTTGAACGGAGATGCGAGGAAATTTTATTGCAAGATAAGGCATGGAAGTGGTCCCACAAAAATACCACACAAATTGCCGAAGTAAACTACTCGCTTTATTAGATCATCAGTACTGAACAACTAAAAGTCAGTAATCAAAGACTAGTTTTCAGTAGTTGCCACCGTAATTGAAATAGTACACATTCGGTAATTAATTTGTGCTCAGCAGTGCATTATTGAATGACAGAAGTGAACTGCTTACTAGTTCTCAGTAGTAACTTAGAGCATTAGTAATATTTCAGCAATCCACTACTGCTCACCAGAAATACTGAAAGTCAGTAGCAAACTATTAACTTTTAGCAGTAACTTCAGAAGTCAACTATAGAACATTAGCACTGCTCAAATATATGTACGAGACTCAAATAGTTCATTGCTGCTGGTTAGCAAAGAACTACTGCTTGTGTGTATGGAACAATTGCTTACTAGTAGAGAACCAGACTTGTTAGTTGTGAACTACTGCTAGTTGTAACTGCTGCTTGTTGGTAGCGATCTATTGCAAACTGATACAAAGGAAACTAGGTAGGTACTGAAAAACTAAACTATTAAAAAGAACGGTTTATCAGTAGTGCAGTAGTATTTCCAACACTGCTGAACACTTCTGCTGTAGTTCCCAATACTAATTACTAGAATCGTACTACTTGTTGAAATTAGTATTGAAAACTACAGACTAGTAACTTCCAGTAGTAACCAGCACTATTTGTTGGAATTACTGCTGAAAACTATTGACTGATAATTAGTCTTCAGAAAAGTCACTATAGGTACTTGAAACGTTGGTTAACAGTTACTATAATGAATTGCCGTCTGGTATTTGCTAATAGATATTCCATTGATTATATATACACATCACTGAAAAGAATAATTTTATTTTTTGTAATCTTTGACCTTTCTCATCTCCGTTCTCTGTATTATGTGTTATGCAGAAACCCTCTTGTGATGAGCAAATAAGTAGCTCACAGCTTGTTGATATTAATCTGGCAGCTAAGAAGATCTACAGCTCACCTGTGCACAGCTGTCATAATGATCATGTCAATCTATATAAGACTATCACATAATATAGGTAATCATCTACAAATTAACTACTTGATAGCAATTGGTCTCTAATACACTCCTATAGTTTACTCCGACTGGCCATAATATAGGTACAGAATTGAGTTTACTTGAGTTCTGCTACTCTGTGTTTGAGTGGTTGATATGCACGCTTCGCAATCCTTAGGTCTTGGGTTCGAATCTCACTAGCACCAGAAAGCTAGTGATATTCGATTGTTCCCACTAACATCCTAGCGAACAAAGCGACTACAGTATCAATCAAGGTGGGGAGATAACGCGCCCTGTCAACCTCACCAGTTTGACTGAACAAGGCATTACATTTGCAGGGCTGCTGCGCGTGTGCACGTTGTAATCAGCCTACTCAACATTGTAAATACACGTGGCTTGTAAGGAAACTGCTGCTGCATACACTTTGGTCCCGCAAAGAAAATCTCAACAAACTATGAAGAAAGCAATGGCAAACTATCCCTGACTAACCCTGCCAGGAAAGGTCTCGCGCAAAACGCGGTATCCGAGGCTTCAGCCATGAAGCATAAGAATTGATGATAATGAATGTTCTGTAGTTGACTACTGGAGTTAAAGACTACAAATGTTAAATACTTCACAGTGGCGAGTGAACTGCTGAAGTGCTACACCAATGTAATGTAGTTGAGTGCTTAAATTACTACCAAAACATCTATGTGTGAACTACTGACATTTGATAGTTCACTACTAAATAGATTGCAATGTTCTGTAGTTGACTATTGAAGTTAGACTCCTAACTTTCAATACTTTACAATAGTGAGCGAACTACTGAAGTGCTACTACTGTATAATAGTTAACTATTTGAATGACTACCAAAGCTGTTCGTGAACTACTGACAAACAAAAAATCACTACTATATTACTATTAGGGAACTACTGAAAACTAGTATTTTACTATACTGAAAATCTACTAAACTGAATAGTTTACCACATAATTGAGTAGCATTTTCGGCAATATGGGTGGTATTTTTTAAATTTAGGAGTGGTTCAATATAAACTGGAGGGAAGCAGTGAATTATGAAGTGTATTCGAAGCCAGTTACAGTCAAGTAGTTGATTTATAGACAGGTCACCCTGATCAGTGTGCTCTGGCTCCGCACAGGTAAGCTTCAGAGCTCCTTGGCTCTTTATCACTTTTAATTTTAACACACTATTTGCTCACGATAAAGAAGTTTTTGCATAATATAAGAACACAGGGAATAAAGATCAAGACGGTCAAACAATCACAAAACTGAAAATCTACTACCGTTCATACAATCAATAAAATAAAATTATCAACTACTAGGCAGCAATTTACAGTATTAGTAATAATTACTAGACAATAGCTAGACAATAGTTTTGGTGTCTCCAATAGTTATTACTACCTAATTTGCAAGAATCACGTTTTATCGCACGATAACTGCACATAGCAGCTTGATGTTGTTAATTCCATATTTGGTCACATATGTAAAATTATTATATGTAATGACTTTGATGGGAAATATACCTGATTAGGTCACGCTTTACAAATTGGTACAAACTATCAGTCAGTATGTAGTTCTCAGAAGTGATTTCAACGAGTAGGAAGATCAGTATTTGATACTTACAAGAAACTATTACTCAGTAGTTTTAATTGTAATTCTGATAAATAGTAGCTTCAGTAGTTACTACTACACAGAAACGACTAACAAATAGTTTTCAGTACCTAGTAATTTCAACCATAAGTAGTAGCATTTTAGAAGTTACAGCTCATTACAGTTCAATCAATTGAAAAATACTACCGCACTACAAATGTTTTTCAAGTATTTTTAGCATGCTGCAGATAATGTTAGATGCAGATAAGGAGTCAATGACCGAACAGGGCCACAGCCCAAGACCGTGTAATCAAATGGGTGCTAGGGAAATCGAGTAATACAAGGAAAACAGACAGTATAGAGAAAGAAAGACTGAAACAAAACTATTTGTTTTTCACATTAAAAAATCTAAAACATTTCTTGAAGAGGGAAAGGGACGATTGGCTCGAGGCCTATTTTACCCAACTCCAGCGCCGAATAAACCATCCTTATGACCGAATCAAGTTCATAAGCAGTATTTTTACCTTTAACTCCGTTCGAGTTTGCAACTCTGCACGAGGTCTTGCGAAAGTGCTGATCGGATGCCGATGAAGACGATGAAGAGTCATGACTGCGCAGCAAATTGGCGAATTGGCCGGCCAGCTGCTTCTTCCTTTCCTCTTTGTAACGGTTTACTCTGGCCTGCGGAGTTTCGCCGCTCATTCTTCTCGGTCGAGCCCACTTAGCATTACTCACGCCGTTAACGCCGAATTCTTCTCTACAAGATAAACGAAAAACTTCGGTTACCGGGAAATTACATGTCTATTCCGGCAACAAGACTGTTAAATATACACTACACCTGATACTACCGACGAATTATTAATGAAAATTCCTGAAACTGATAAGTAACTAGCTTATGTATGAGTAAAATTCCAACCATCGTCATTCGAAAAATGGTGTCGATATGTCGCTTATCTCACGTTTCATTTCGAAATGTCTATGGAAACAAATATGTATTTCAATATTACGAGTAAACACTTACGTCATAATTGCAGCATCTTTCGTTTCGATAAATGACCACCTTCTGCAGCCGTCAACAACTCCTGTAAACAGAAAGGTTAAGTCACGTGATTAGAGCCGAAATCTATTGGAGAGGTAAATGGACTACCGGGCAAAGATTATTGGCATGCAGCACAAATTGTATGGGTACTGACTAGTAAACAGATTTAAAATTGCTGTCATCGTCGAGGAGAGACTTCCTACCAAATATACGTATAACTGACAAGGTTCGGAAGTTCAATCACCTGTCAGATATCACAAGACCGATTGCCATTCATATCGTCCTAGACTAGAAGTACGCACTTTGCCCTACTAGCCTACTTGGCATATCACAACATGCACACGCCGACAAACAAACACTCATCGATAACTCGTAATTCCTAAATTTGAGACATTTCTATATCCATAACGGCAAACAGCTGGATGAGTTAGATATGTTTTTACTGAATATTTGACCATTTAATTCTAATACACATACTTACATCAACTGACTTTTCTTAATATGTACATGTTTTTAAAAAAATCATCTCATTAAACAACCTAAATTGATATTCTCGGTTAAGCACCTGCACACATTGAATGCATCTACACAACTATAAATGATAACATTGTAATAGGTTTCTCTCGAGGGAGGAATAACGCGAGAAAATTATGACATTGCGTGATAAGGGATTCAGCACGTACACTATATACGTCGTACACAAATTGCGTTCTGTTTACATTTCAGCATTTTCACAGATGCACGCACGTTCGACATTCAGCGAATATGGGATACGCAGTGATAACAAATAATGACCTCATTCTTTTGATGATTCATCTGCTCGACATTGTACGGAAAATGCTCAGCACACGGAAAACGATGATGTTTTTTCCAGCGCTGAATATCAGCATCTTTAAGTTAAAATTGAGGACAAAGTAGCGCAAAAATTTCAATGAAATGGAAACTCGACACTTCAACAATTAGGTAAAAAGTACTATAAATAATACTTTGGAAATTAATCAACTTTTACCCAAAGAAACCTTTATCAGAAACACTAAAAAATAAGTCCCACCAGATTGTGTATACCTGTCAAACTCCCATGACTGTATTCTTATGAAGAAAGTAGTGATTTTTCAATACAACGTTACTCGTTGACTGGGACAATAGAACCATTCAACCATTTTTGTGCCAGCAGAAAACCTCGTGGTAGTAAGTACATAAGCCCCGCGTGATTCAGAATCCAGACAGGTGAAGACTATAACGTCCACTTCCACGGCGTCTCTACTCTAACGTTCAATTATACATTGCCAAGAAAATGCGCATTTTCTCCGGGGTTGCTCACATAGGGAAAAGTATGTATTTACACACGCTCCAGGACAATACATACTCACAACATCATCTGAATGATCTGAAATAATAATTGACCTCAATGACGTTTTAGACGTCGAGTAACCCACGTAGAAGGACAAGAACCAGAAAGAGATAGCGGGACTGGGAAAAGGCTGAAATTCGAATTCGATCGAGCCTTCCCACTAATCGAAGTTTCTGGAGGGATACGCTGCCCCAGGAAGACAGCTACGACTACCAAGGTCGCCAATCATCCAGCAAGCAAAGATAAGTAGGCCACATGCTGAAGCTAAAATACTGTAAAAAAAACATAGCTGATGTTCCGCCAACGATGAATTGAAAACCAATTTGATGCGTCTTTGCAGCATAATGTCGACGGTAATCGCGGAAGTTCTGGAGTGCTAGAAGAGCTGCACAAGCTAACAGCGACACCTGGAGCCCAGGGGTTACATAATGGGGAGGAGGAATTGAGCGCAGTAGGAACCATTTTCCAAGAGCGCATGGAAAATAACGAGATGTAATCTGAAAACTTGATACGGTAAAGGTGCCGGACCTCATGAACCTAACTCTGGACACTGATCGCGCCACTGCTACTCCCATTAGTCGATGTCTAAAGAATCCACAAAGTAGCACAAGCGCAACGAGTCACGCTGCCTATTCTGCATTTAAAAAATCTAGTAGGTAGGCCAGACAAAAATGGCTCAATCCATAGCTGATTCTACTACTGTCGGTGCAGTGAATTCCAATGCTACTTCTGCCGATGCCATTGATGTAACTCAGCAATGAAACAGCAGTTGTCAACATCGCGACTTCCACGGTTGATTCTGTCACCGATGATGTCACTATTTCCACAAGTGATTCTGCCGATGTTGAAAAGGTTGCGGGTTGCAGAAACAAGTTCCATGTCTAGGCCTCGTTGTCGACAAACATGAAACTTCCCCAGACCCCGACAATGTCCATAGTATACTCGATTATCCAGGGTGTGAATTAAAGAAAGATATTCAATCCTGAATGGGGTCAGTGAAGTTCTACCGTTCAAAATTTACCAAAATGTGCACGACACGCCTCATCTCTCCAGAAGTTGACTTCGCCCGGGAAGAAGGAAAAAACAGGCGTACAATAGTTTCAAAACTTCACTCGCTCTCAAGATATAACAAAGCGCATCCCAGATGGGACAAGTCATATTATTTCATCGGCGTCAACTACTGCAATTGCCGATCAATGTACCAAGCTGATGATGACAACGTTCCTACGCGCTTCGCTTCCACAAGCAGAGCTCTTCGCAACACTTACCATCGATACCTCAAAGGAGAATCAGAGCTGTTGGCTCTCGTTCACACACTCAAAACAGTTCTACTACACCTTGTATGGCAAGGAAATTATAGTTCACTCTACGCATCACTGGAATAAGCTGATAGAGAGCACACCGAATTCGCCATTTCGCATTCTCAAGATTCAGACTTTTGTAACAGAATTCAAAGTCTGATTTCGCAAAACTAAGACGTCGATCAGCAAACTTCTCACTTCTATAGTGGTTTGATTGGCCGATGATAATTACTAGCTGGCATACTTTGATACTGAGCCGACAGACAAACTAGAAGCTGTATTCGACAATTTTAAGAGTTGTCAGAACAGCGATCTAGAAATACGTCAACTGATGAAAGAATATCCTAATAAGATTCAGATAGAAGATCGGATACATATATTGATGTGGTCGAGATAAGCAACCTCGACTCCTGGTACCGACTAGATCGAATCTATGGCCACCCTGGTACAGAGCAAAGAACTACCGTCTTCAGACACTTTTGCTGGCCTGGACTTCGTGAGATGGTGTGCTACCAAGGGCACCGAAGACCGAAATGGTACATATTACTGCCGTCTAACTTCTAGACAGCGATGCGGCGAGAACGTCTGCCAAATTTACATGCACGCCTGTGATTGAAAGAAAAGAGAAAAACCTTGATTCCCAGGTTGCGGTCACCAATAGCATAATTAGCCCGAAACGAATTCACACGTTTATTACAATTCTATCCGATGTCATAACTAAATTTAACGTTTACTTCGAAGCGAGTACTTCTACGCTGCCAGAGGAGTTTGCTGACAGAACGAAGTAGTGAAGTCAAAACCATTACAATGTTAGGATCCGCACCGCAATCGATTCTCGCCACAACAACCACAACCAGTACCACGAGGCCGCTTAGAAATTACAAAGTATAAGTTGAAATCAGGTTAGAAAGGAATGCCAATTATATTCAATGTCGATGCTGGCTTTTTCCCATTCAGTTCCACGTGATAAAAGCCAAGACAGAAAGAGTGTTAGTTGTCTTATATGTTGCCCAATCAAAAGGAAATGAGAGCTTAGTCGTCTTATACCTATGTCGTCCAGTCAGAAAGAAACGAGACCTTAGTAACTACAATAAGACGGCCACCGTCGAAGCCCCAGCGTTATCGAGAATACGGCTGTCAAGAAGTCGGGACTATACAGTCTCAGCATTGACTATCACTACGTGAGTACTGATGTCGGATATTGCGCTAACATTTCGTCACCATAAATACACACGCTGAAGCTGAGAAAGACACTTAAGTAGTGAAAAATAAACTCGCCCCACAACCCGTCGCAAATGAGCCAGAACCAGTTGTCAATGGATCCGTTGTAGAGAATTTGGAAACAGGTCCACAATCGTTCCAAGTCGTCAGACCTGAGGAATATACTGACTCCAGAATTGAAATTCGCTGGATTTGAGAAATTGAAGTTAGTTTACAACAGTTTGCAGTAGAGCCATAGTCGGGAGAGGCATGGGAGAACGACCACCCCGATCATTTTCAGAGATGGCAAATTGGCAATTTCAGGTGCTTTTCTGGCGAATTCACCTTTTTTTCTTTGCGCTCAACAGCTGAAAAATACTTAATTTTATTGTTTCAACAGTTGAAAATTATTTGATTCTCACTACTTCAATAAACTTAGTTACTGCGTTGATGGACTGCCATTCCGTATTCCGTCTGAACAGTTTCATTCGCTACGGGTGGCCACATTAACAATGATGCAAAATAATTTTCAGTATCACTGAATATTTTCATATGAAATAATATTGGCGTTATCAACATTTTTTACAGTTGCGTTCTTTATGGATGGCCTTGCGAAAGTACTCTACATTTCATTTCCGACTATACGTATAGGTAATTCACATACAAGTTGTCATAAGCTATTAATTTGATTTAGTCGCAAGCCAAATAATTCTATATCCTTCAAGAGCACGAGGAAAACGAAATTCGCATCGAGTAATGGGAAAGTCCTAGCTTAGACAATAAACCCTATTTTAAAATACACAGTAGTGCAAGTTGTTTTCTTCTGAACCGTTTATTTGCCGGTTTCCTTTATCAATACCTAATAGCAATGTTGTCAAAGACAGTCAGTTTGCATGTATATGTATACACAAAAATTATTAGTACTGATAATTCTATAAATAATACCCTGATGTATTTTCCAACATTTGAAACAATAACATACTTACATCTAAATTTATTGTTCAGTGTTTTTATACCGCTTATCTTTCAATATACGAAGCACCGGAAGGATTTGACAATACAATCGTACCGACGTATTAATAAGCACACAGTAAAAAATGTTTTTGTTGAATTTCTAGCACTTATTGCGATGAGAAGATAGCGTCAAGTGACCCTTGATACCACCGAAGAACTAAAAGAGCGCTTTTAAAATATCTATGTTCACGTTGATTCAAGCTGTGCGATACACTTGACTCGAGGATAAGCGGGCATTACTGTACGGACTGCACTTCCATCAACAATAAGTTTACAGGTGAAATCGAGCTAGATAGGACATTAAAATGTTTGAACTTGCGGGTTTTTCCAGCTTTTCACAAGAGGTGTTTAGTCCGAACCGCAGCGCGGGCATTCAAAATTTAAAAAAGCACGCGTATTGATCGATCTATAGAATCAGTAAATCTTCAAGCGAGTGCTAAAACATCTGAACGAACGGATGTCCTACCTGGCCGATCGAGGGGGAAAAAGAGAGTGAGTCATGAGAATAATAATAATAATAAGAAGAAGAAGAAGAACACGATTTTGAAAAGATCACACCGGAAGCACAGGAATGCAGGAAACAAAAGATCTTTGAAGACGCTCGCATCGTGCTATGCAAAAACTGGCCAGGTAGGATGATTTATACAAAAATGAACATTCGAGAGGAGAGGGTCGCTGCGGATTATGCAAAGATGTAGCCCAAAAAGAGAAAACACAAGTTGGGGCTAGCATGAGTGTAGAACAGGGAGAACACTTTACTATATGGTCGTGGCCCGGTGGCCGTGAACTGTTTCAGGCATATATTAATCAAACACTCATCCTTCCTCACAATAATATGAACTCTGATGAAAACCTAGAAGTTGTGTTATGAAACTGGTTACATGATATTCACATTTTCCTTCAACTGGATGGAGCATTTCGTTAGATACAACCAGTTTTGGGCGTAGGTAGACGGGGAAGGAGGGTACAAAATAATTAAAAATCCAAATAAAGAAGCAAAAAATATTGTAAATCTTTGAAAATCTCGCAAATCCCGTCTCTTGTATCGATAACTCAATGAATTATTTTACAACTTTTTCTCATTTTTTTTGAGAGGAGCAAAATGAAGGTACAAAAATGATACCGATTGGCAAGAAATGAGTAAATTTCCAGTAAGAAAAGTGTAAATACGTAAACGAGCACATATACGTAAATTTTCCCGTGAATTCCCGTAAATTTACAGTATAAATTTGGAATGGAGCGTTCTTATTGGCTGGAGATTTCGTAAATAGAGTAAAAAAAGGTAGGTAAATGGGTGCAGGAATTTAGTTGTACAGATTTCGTAAATGCTTGCCAATTAAGAAACTTTGTATCCCAGCCAAATTTTAGGGGGTACAATGTACTGCCAGTAACCGTTCTCCGTTCCGACGCCAAGACTTCGGAAAACGTTAAAACGACCGTCTAAGTTCGATAACGAGCATGGCACCAGAAGAAGATGTTACTGATTCTCACTTTAGTCAGAAATATTGATTGCACACTGCACTAGAATGAACGAAACGAAATCATATTGTAATCTCTGGTCTATCTACCTTCATACAGCACCCATCGCATGCAACTTTTGGATGTAGCCTTTTTTGGACCACTCCAACTTTTCTTTGACAAAGAAATATCGATATACGTGGACGTCCACGAGACATGGGATATAGTTGTCGGTATGGAATGAAGCACAGTACAATAAACTAGGGAGAATTACCTTTCAAACAAGCTCTTGATGAGTCTGCTAGGTGAAAAACTCGATGGTGAAGAGTAATTCAAACGTTGAGCACTCAAAAATCATATTTTACGGAAATGAGGTTTAGTTTTCCAAAGTAAAAATGCAAATTTTGGGAACAATGAAGAGCTGAAATGAAACGGAAATACAGTCGAACCTCTGTATGTGGAATCTCTAGGGACCAAAACTTTTCTTCCACTTATCCGGTTTTTTCACTTACATAAGTTCCACTTGGACACGTAAGGAAAAAAAAATTCACTAATCCAGGTTTATTCGAAAAAAAAAAGTTTTACTTGCAAAAAATGTACCTACTCTATGTACAAATAAATTCAACTGCGGGCCAATATTATTTCTTTCACTTACAGAGGTTAGACGTAGCCTACATTCCACTTGTAGAGGCAAATCAAAGTAAAATGTATTCTACTTCCTTCAAAAAATATTCCACTTATATAGGTTTTTTCTGCCATATACAAAGGTAAATTTACATGCAGTTAGATAGGCCAAGTCATGGGGGCAGCACTTTTGTGCCACTATTCCAGGTTTTCCACTTATACGGGTGTCACTTACGAAGATTTGACTGTAGTTGGAATGGATCAGGCATCATCAAAAACGGGTAACCGTATTGAAATTAATAATCTTGATATCTCAGAACCATGGGCTTAGCAAGCGAGGGGCAAGGGAAGACAATGCCACCTTAGATTTTGAAAAAAATTATGGTCCAGTGCTCACAAGATTATTTTCGAATATTTAAAGCCAACTGAATAAAATTCGCAGAAAATAGGATGTGTCTAGAGGTCTAGACGCTAGACAATGAAAATGTGTGACTGGCATAGCAAAGCAGCGACTTGCATCTGCACAAATTCTACCTTTTTGCCCCCTCCTGGAAAAAGTTCTAGCTACACCCACGCTCCAAACCCATATGAAAAAGTATAGAACAAAATCAACATCTATGTATCTTTTATACGAAAATTTCAGTTTATTTATATGAAAGTACAAAAACATCGGGAACGAATACTAACGAACAAAATGAACGAAACGAAACTCAAGACTTGCGCCTTCTTTGAGGGACTGCTTATAAATTATAAAGGATTGCTGACTCCGAATTTCAGTGTCATAAAATGTTATGACATCCTTTATACCATATCAAGCTTGTGATGCTAAAATTTTAGCGCAAAAAAAAAATTATTCCAAGTATCCAAGTTGTCATATTTATGTAATAAATACAATTTCTGAATTCTGATCAACTTTTTTATTTTCCATCATTTAAAGAGAGTACAAAGTAGCCTAATTTTCTACCTCCCTTCAGAATAAATTCAGCTCTGTCTTTAGCATTATCTGAAAGAAAATCTAGTTCTCTTTGGCATTTTTTTGAAAGAAATATAGCGTCATCAAAATTTGTGATCTGGTAACACTGGACTCGACATCTATGTCTCTTTTTCTCAAGACACTTTTTTCGATCTCACGCGAGAACGAAGCTATACACAGCGTTGCGATAAAAACCACAAGGAAGTACACAAGTTTTCCTATGAGAATCAGTCATAATCTCAAAATCGATTTTTTCACTCATTTTTATAACATTGGCTGCAACGCTAAAACTGCGATCGACAACTATGTCCCTTTTCTCGTGGACGTCCACATAATTATGTAGACCTAAACTAATCCTGCATAAGTGTAACGTTGTTCTGGGTGAGCAAATTAGTCAGGAATGCTACAAGCATGCTGAATTCAGCATCGAGTTTTCACGCTGGTATTTACCTTACGTCAAAGATGATGACATCTGAGAACCAAAAGAACTTGAAGAATACGATCACGACGACGATGCAACATGCCTGTATAACAATGACTCACATTCACACTCCAGAAAAACAAAAAATAGATCAGTTGCACAGACTGTCAGACATGGACACATGTTAAATGCGCCGGGTCAACTACCGGTTCAAGGATTTCGTATGCGATATTTACGATTAAGAATAGTGAACATTTCAAAGGTAAAAGCTAATAATTTTTCTTTTTTCAGGTAGGCTGTTATGCCCATGAAAGGGGGCATAATGGCTAGTTTGACTCTAAAAAAAAAAATCTGATCATATCCAAATAATTGTTTTACACAATATCGTACACGATAATAATCACATCAAATTATAGAACTATCAATTTTTGGCCGATTTTTAAAATTCAACACTTAGATGTCATACCCGAGCCTATCCTAAACATTCGGTTGAGACTGTTTCCTACTCCATAAAACTGGAATCTACGATCTGAGAAGAGTTTTGCTTTTCATATTCATCTACCGTGGAACTCGTCTATGCATTGTATCATGAAATATGAAACCTTGAAATTTACGTCTGTCTTTCATTTGAATAAAATATAAATGTTTCCGCACAAAATAACATACCTCGAAATAAGTCAGGGGGGCCACACAAACAGAAATCGACGAGTCGGGCATGGAGGCAGCAGTAAAAGCTATGACTGACAGAATGGAAATTGGAAGGACCCGGGAAACGTGGCTCAACGATTTATTTCTTGTGAGAGGGGAGGAGGTGTACAAAAATTTGAGTGAAAAAGCAAAAAATAAGTGCTTGTCTACGGAAGGAGTCAACAAGGAAGAAATCTCATACTTTCACCTTTGAAACCTCTCACAAAGCGATTTTTTTTCAATTTACAGCATAGTTTTTGATTTTTTGGGGTGTTGGGTAACAAATGATACTTTGACCCAATTTTATTTTAGTCGACCTATCTCACGGGAAAGCATATTATGCAAGAAATATGAATTTGAGGACCTGAAGCAACCAGCCTGGATAAAGCTATAAGTTTTCATTGAGAAAATATAGGCCAATTTTATAATATGTAGTTTTGGAGTTGTACTGGGTGTGAACCATTTGTTCGAACGCCGACAAAAATACCCTTTTTATCGACTCAAATATGAAAAAATCAAGAATAAAAAAGCGTTTTAACAACATTTTTTATCACAACAAACAGTATACAAAATCGAGCAGTTGCCTCCGCCACTTACTTATGATAACAGAGCAGCACTAGCGCTACAAGTAGCTGTGCGCTTCACTAACATCAACGCCACAGTGAAGGTAAAGCAACCAAAACTCACGATTCGAAAATTTTGAGGGGAATTTATTGATTGGTTGACATGGTGGTCCTACTTTGAGTCAATTCATACCAGAACGGACCTGAGTCCAACAGACAAATTCCAGTACATGATTGAAGCGATGACCGTTGGTACTCGCGCGGCTGACATAGTAAACAGCTACCTAATAGGGCTTTTCCTGTACTTCAAATTGCATACCTACTCACCTGTCCTATTATCAAGTTGGTAGTGTATAACAGAATTTGATGTGCGAAATAGGCCTGCATCTAAAGCCTATGGATACTTGAAAACGCCGCAGATCAGAATTTTTAAAGAAAGTTTGAATTCTTTTGGCAACGCAAACGTTGCCGAAAGTGTAAGCCGAAAATTGAACTGTTATTTAATGAAAGCGATGATCATACGATAAGACCATGCGGAATGATCGAAAAACAAACTATACAGAGTACAGAGAAGACAGACGAGGTATTATAAGGTAGCACATGAAAGAGAAAACTTAAAACTCACTGGTACGACCATAATATTACAAAATTACGATCATGTTCTTATCATATACTACCAACTTGATAACAGGGCAAGCGAATAAGTATGCAGTATGGTATACTGGAAAAGCCCTATGACCCATCCAAACTACTTGAAAGTAATCAGCGCGTAAAAGACCAGGTACGTGCGCTTTACTAACATCATTTTTACCAGAGAATATTTATTTGAAGAGCCATTTTCCAAAACGGACTCTGTCCATTTTTTTCGAATCTCGTTTTTTGGCGCCATCTGGTGAAGGATACTATCAGGCACATACCTACATCATCAAACTACCTATTTGCAGCGTTTAAACCTCTGTCTATAGAGAGCCGAAAGAATGTCACATAACAGAAAAGGTTGTTCCAAAACGGCCTTAATCCAAAAAAAAAAAAAAAAACTTTTATCATACTGAACTGAATAAACCATCTGCGAAGAAAGACGATCTGACACACGCTATCGATTTAAAACCCTCATCATATAAGAAAACCAAACTCGTTATACCCAAGGATTCTCCTAAAAAACGTACTGCACAAAACCCTTCGGAAAAACCAACATCACAACGAAAAGCTGTTGCAAAACCAAAAGTTGCTGAAAGAACCTGAACTTACTGAAACACCAGCAGCAAAGAAGTCATCCGTTAAAAGATAAAATGTTGAAAAGCCTGAAGCCATCTCGAAGAAACGACATGGCGAGTAATTTCTTTTATTTTTGCCTGTACTTTGATACTTTTTTAAACATTAAATTTAAATTTTACTGATGAATAAATTTTTTGATATTTAATAAAACGTCAATTTAGAGGATTTTTACTTCGATTTTGCTGAATAATGAATTTTACAGCATTCCATTATGTTCGAGGCTCTTTTCAGAAGGATATACAGGCCGTTTCAGAATGATTTTTAAACATTCGTTTAACATTCTGCTTCCGAATTCGGCATGAAAAATCATTCCAAAACAGCCTCCGTCCAGGTAACTCCCAACTTTGTGACGCATTCAGGAACACATGGCGCAACAAAAACGAAATGTTTGAACGAGAGGTGTTTCAATAGTGTTGTACTAGGCAACCAGTCCATCACCCAAGATTTTTAAATCACATAACTCCATGTACCAAGTTTTTAGAGTGTTTGCCCGCGCGCAGCGCTGCAAGCACCCGATTGCAATTGCATTTTCATTTTTCTTTAAATAAGAGTGAATTGTTTACAGCTCATAGTTCAGTTTTAGCTCAGTTGCATTTAGATCCTTAGATCGGTCTTAAGGCGGAGGCGTGTGGAAGATGAGAGAGCTAACCTCAACATTTGTTTTATCGCATAGACGTTGGTACTGTGTCTGAATATTAGCTTCAAATCTTAAACATTTCAGACTTGGTTTTGTTTTATCAATAGATCAATACCAGTGTAGGAAGTTGGCGCAACAACACCAGAATGCGGAGAAGCCGGAAGTTTTTGCAGTTTTAGGATAAATTTGAGAAGCCAGAAGTTGGAAGCTGAAAGTTTTTCAGCTTGAGCAAACACCCTCTTACTACCTCGCTATCTACGAGGTAGCTTGTTATCGCCTCCTGTAAAAAATGCAAAAGTGGACACAGTCCGTTTTGGCAAATCGCTCCTCATTTCCAATATAGGGGCGTAACAACAGAGGGCCCAAAATGGGGCAGTGGCCCCCATTCAATTGTAATAGGCACTCCTAGCGAAGGATAACGTTTTGACTTACAAAGTATTATACTTTTCTTTTTTTTTTTGTCGATAGGCAGATGCTCTGAGCACTCATTTACAGTATGTAAGGTTGATGCGCCTCAGTTACGATAAATGAGTGAACTAGGCTTGACCACAGTTCAAACAGAAGAACTGCAGAGAAAAGTGAGAAACGCGATGGAGTTCAGAGGCGCACCGTTCAAATTCGGTCAGAAGTTCTTCATTTCGCCTCTAAAAATAGGTTCGAATTTCTGCCCGAAGTTTCCATGCCCACGAATCGGACGGTGGTTTGCGACAGAGGTGGCAAGTTTTCAATTTCTAGTGTGGTGCTCGAGCCTTTGGGGCCCCCACCAACCACTTCCGAAATTGAGCCGTTTCGAAATTATGCCCCTAGGTTTTTTTTTGCATCTATGTCCTACAAAGAACAAAAAGATTTTTTTTTCAATTTGAAATAACAAAATGGTAAAAAATGAACAAAACTTGAAGAACAAAAATCACGGGGAAATAATCATGCTAAAGAAAACGTAGCCGCGCGAATTGAAGCTTCCGAAATCCAAAAATTCATCATAGCTTTCATATCGACTTCTTCGACGTAATCCTTATGACAATTTAATATTGATCTATTCTTTCAGCTTTCATGTTGAATCTTAAGTATTTCAAAGTTTAAAATTAAAATTGCATCGGTTGGAACTAAAAGGGGTTAAGTCCACTTTTGTCGTTTTTGCGTTTTTCACGGATTATGGGGTACTGGAGTGCGGATCTGTTGGTGTGGTCGAAATTTCGTGAAACAGCTGGGAAAGTGCATTTTGGCAACATCGACTTCTGTGAATTTTTTGTAATAAGATTTTTTCAAAACATGGATTTTTTCCAGAAATTGTTTGAAAATGGTGTATTTTAGTGTAAAAAATAAAAATAACTAAAAAATTCCGGCCCACCCCTCCTTTTCTTGCATTTTTATACCTGAAAAGTGATATTTTCAAAAACGAAATCGCAATTTTCCAATACAGTTTCAGAACTATTTTTCTTACAAGCAGGGATTTTGCTCGATTGGAATGGAACCAAGACTAAAGCGACCCCTTTATGTCTGGCTACAAAAGGACGGGCAATTTCGAGCCGTAAAACTGCAAAAAAAAAATCGTTCAGAACCAAAAGGGGTTAAGTCCAAAAACATTGAGCCCCCAGCTCCAGCCCATCAAAATTTTATTCGACGGAACCAGGCTTAAAAGTGGTCTCTTGTGACCCTCTACCATCACCCCGAAGGACGTATTCCACGATTTCCAAATTTTCGGATAAAACAGTTATTTTCGCTTCCTGAAAAGTGCGATTTTTGGACTTAACCCTATTTAGTTCCAACCAATTCAATTATATTTTAATAATGAATTTAACTTTTTTTTTTTAAATAAAACAAAAAATGTTGTGCCCCGTGCTATGCTCCGCATCACACGGAATTGTCCCGTATGGTGCCCGAGCACGAGAGCACGAGAGAACTTGCCACCGATGGTTTGCAATATTGTTGCTACTACTCGTTCGAGTAGAAATCTCGTCAGTAATTCTGGGACCGCCTTCTTAGACTTGGTAGAAAATGATTTTATTCGCCTACAAAGTGTCCAAAAAGTAAGGAAACGTGCAAATTTTCAAAGCTGACTGTTTTTGATCGAACTTTAAAAGAACAACGACAGAGTTTTTGCGAGCAATATTTTAGCCTCAAGTGGAAATATCAGATAGAAACCGCAGGAAACTGAAGTTACGGACAGCAACAACCCCCCTCCCCCTTGAAGGAGTGCACGGCTAAGCACGCACGCTAAATTGGCTCCCTAGAAACCGCATCCCTGGTCCCAGAAGGTACACTTTCGAGTATCACATCGGTGACCAGAGGGACTTCTCGAGGCTGGCCCGAGCCCCCATTTCGCCTTTCCTTGCTTTAGATTCGCGAATCTGAATTCGACCCACGCCGTCTCTCCCAATTTTCAGAGTTCATTCGCGTTCCACCAAGAACTTTGTATACCTTGGTCCCAGATTCTCAAATAAGCATATCTGGTTCTTCTGCCATCGGAGAATCCTCTTCCACGAAAGGAAGAGCCAATGACAGTAAAAATACTAGCAATAATGCAGGCTGATCGTTTACTCAGTAGAAGTTAATGAACTGCCAATTTTATAACAGAAGAGTGATTTTTCACCTTTTTGTCTGACCTCCAACAACCGTAATCAACCCTAAGGAATTACACGATTTTTCACAAAACGGGACCGCGTCGTTTCACGGTAGAAAAGAGGAAATTTGTCATTTCTGGTCGGTCGCTTCCTGCCAAATGCGTAGATTACTCGTTTATATAAAATGGAAGCACGCTGACCGGAACACACCTGTTCGAATTATTCTGCTTTGGGTGGCGTACTATATGTGCGAAGGCAAAAATTCATTTAGGGCGAACACACATACAGACGAAGCCGTATTATTTCATCGTAAATATTTTTACATACGTCTAATTATTATCAACCATTAATGATGTACATTATACGTCCGCCGAATGACGAAGGAAAAAAATGAACTGTCGACGTTAGTTAAATTAGGTTTTCTTTATAGTTCACGCTTCATTTAAAAATACGAGGAAGAAAATCAGTTTGTCGCGTCATAAGACTCGTTTGTCGTAATGAGAACTGTCATCGGTGTCTTCTCGCATCTGTCAGGCTACAATCATTATACAGCCCATACAGCCCATAGTAGGAGGCCAACAGCAGTCAATAATGATTATAGTCTCACGACGACGATTTCAAAATCATGATACTCATTTGTTCTTTGGATCGTTTTCAGAAGTACTAGACGAGTGTTACTCATTCGAAATTGAAAAATAGGTAGCATTAAACTAACTGCCACTAATCCCCAGGATAAATCTCTCGAATGAAATGTTCGTCTGTGCAGATTTAGATTTACAACTGGGCAGAATAGGCTACAGCCTATGGAACAAAATTCGCGAAGGCGCAAAATTTGAACATGGGTTTCTCTAATATGCTCTGGTCAAAAAAAAAAAAATCAATTTTTTAAATAAAATGGGCCAAATCTAGTACTCAAATTCTAAGGTGTGCAAAGAAGTCCTTGCAATATTAGATACATATTTGAAATTAAGAATTACAAGTAGCCATATCTGCAGAGACAAAACTATGGGAAACAAGGAGTAACTTGACTTGCCCCTTCTCTAACACCAAAAGAATCCTTGGCCTGAGATGGTAAGCGGAGCAGCACACAGTGTTGTCAGATGTGGTCCTTTCAAACGTTATAAAAAATATGTGGTCCATTTGGTGATCCTTTCCTGAGGTAGTAATCCTGGTGGACCTTTTGTGGTCCTTACTCCTTGAAATAACTATTATTGAATAAATATATAATGCAGTTTGGACTTATGAATAACAACAATCATTTTTTAACGACAACTCATGACGTCAAGAACGTAGAAATGTCACAGATCAGTACATAAACATAGACAATTTTAGGATCATTGAAATATTGAAACGTTCGTGAAATCATGTGAAACACTTGATCTTCAGTGATTCCCAACAGATTCCTTTCAAATCCTCGCACCCCTACTTTTACCACCTTGTAACATATATAATATAGCTATTTTAGGGAGATGGTCCTTTCTTGTGTTGTGTGGTCCTTTTTTTTGAGCGAGTGGGCCCTTTTCACAGCTCTCATCTGGCAACACTGGCAGCACAATCAGTTGGTCAAATTGGAAAAGTGAGACTCTTCTATTTTTCATTTATAGTAATCGATTGCACTTTGAATACAAAGTTAACAAAATTCAGTCGATTAGTGAGTATATTCCACATTTTGACTCCCCCGCCGCTCAAAAACGTGTCTTCGTAAGTTTTTCCATTTTTGTTAGTTTCTCTGTACTTATGTCATATTTACTGCGGGAGAGGGGGCAAATGAGTTCTTAATGAACTAAGCCACCGAGACCTAATGGAAATGACTCGAGATTTCTAAAATTCAAATCAGACCTCCAGATTGAGCTGGAACCGTTTTTCGCCAACTTTTACATTGGCTTTCGGCAACGGAGATTCACAGTCGAGTGCGTCCAAAAAATTTGGACTCCGCGCCTTAAGAATAGTCGAGACCAGTGCCCAACCTACATTTTTTGGTTTTACTTTAAAAAAAAAAAAAAAATTGTTATACCTTGAAAACTCAGCACTCCCGTCAAATGCGACAAGTAAATTCGAACATAGCGCCTATTTACTGGCTTCTTATGACCGCAAAGCTTACGAGCTCATCAATTTCGTAAAACGATGATTTTATAGTCTCCGAGCGTTGTCCGATCAACACAAAGTCAGGATGGATTTTGAGTTTTAAAATGCTCAGCCTAAATCCTTAAGGGGTCGAACAAATTATTCCCCGAACCAACGGAAGACCAGGATAAGATTCATGTGGAAATGTCAAAGAGCATACAAGGCAAATCACTCAAACAGAAGTTTCGTGGGTCACTGACTGCGAATGTTCCGTCAGATTTTTGATTCAGCTCCGATATGGCTATCAATAAAGAAATTTTAATATCTGAATGAACGACGCTATCAACGCACATTAGTGAAAAGTTTGAGCAGGGACGTACCAATGGGGGCTTGCCCCCCCCCCTTCCCGTAGGAATTTTTCATTCAGCAGTTGGGAAAATTTACCACTTCAGCCAGGCGAGTTGGAAAAATCCAACAAGTTGAAAGGATTTTTTTTGCTTGCTTTGAGACGTGGGAATTGAGTTGAGAAGTTAGAAGAACCTAACTAGTCAAAAGATTTGTTTTGTTTTTGCTTTGATACTCGGGAATTTTAAGTTGAGTCAGCTGGAAAAATCCAACCGGTCAAAAGGTTTTTTCTCTTTGCTTTGATACTTGGGAATTCTGAGTTGAGTTAGTTGGGACTTGCACAATTTTTCCCCCCACCCCCCAGGAAAAACTCTTCGGTAGGTCCCTGAGTTTGAGTAACGGAGAATGCAAATACTTTAAGAAAATTTGAACTTTCTAAAACCTCCACTGGGTACTAGGTCAAAAGAGAAATTGTCAAGCGAACGAAAAAAGAATTAAGAAAGCTATTACAGTACTTTTTCTTTGCGCTAATTTCAAATATATCGAATTTCTGATTTAGTTCCAAACTGAGCCCCCAAAATTCAAGTTTCATGATTAATTTTGATGTGTTGTTTCCTCGATCCTCAAGATTGAATCAATTTTATGCAGTTGTCTTTCGACTTACTGCGAGGCGAAAGGAAAGAATTTCATTTTCGCTATGATTTCAGGGGCGGATTTAGGGAATGGGAAACAATGCACAACATTTTTTGCCCTCTCTTTAAAACGTTTCACAGACTTCCTTAATGTAATAAAAGTGAAGAGAGAAGTGTAGCATTACAAAAAATGTCTTTCTTTCTTTCTTCTTTTTTTTCCTTTTCTTCCGTTCCTTTTTTTGAATTGGGGGAACACCTCCCCCCCCCCCCCGTAGATCCGCCACTTTGATTTTGTACTTCTGCCGTCACAAATCTTCGTAGAATGTACTTACGTAATGAGCTTTTTTTAAACATTCAAAATTTGAAAAATTGAGGAAACTGTGAAGTGAAATTTGGATTTTACGGATTCAAGTTCGCAACAGAAATTTGATGCAGTGATTGAGATGAGTGATTAAAAACCTCAATTTACATTTTATATCACTTCTTCAGACTCAATCTGTTTTCCCTATCTCAAGCTGTCATCGTATCCACTATGAAGGAAGAGATTCAATTTTTTCATAGATTTGTACTCCACTCGACATTAGTTTCTCAATGATGGGTCTGAAAATAACTTCGAATTCAAAAACAAAGATAATTTCGGAAAAAATGACCTAGAATACCCGTATTAAGACAGTTTGATTCTCTAGGGGAAGTCGTTTTGCTTTCTCGTTACCTACATTGAAATTTCAATTATGGGTACTGATCTCAGGATTTGATCGAAAATCTATGGCAATATTCGAAAGCTTTACTTCGATATTTCGAAGTCAAGATACTGTCGCCAATTTAAAAAGCACACGATTTTTATGTCGAAACCTAAATCGGTGACGGATCAAACATCTCCACCTATAATTATGTTCGGATTCAGGAAAAATCAAAAAATTACTGTTTTCCGACATTTCTTCTTCAGAAAGAGGAAAGTTGATCGACCCCCCAACCCCTATCTTACATCTGGTGGAGCGTATGGCGATGCACACATGCCAAAGTGACTCCCCAGACACCGCACCCATGGCTCTGGCAACTAACTTTTCGAGGAATTGCATCAGTGACCAGAGGGAAGTATTGAGACTGGCCCAAGCACCCTCCACCCTTTCGCCTCTCCGCTTCGGATTCGTGCTGTTCTCCTTACTGACCGAAGCAACGTTCACTCAGCATTAACCTGAAATTCGGGTGCATCATAGACGGACGCGCTACCTGCCTTCACCCCTCACCTTCCCGTCTTGATACGTGTGGTGACACAAGAAGGTGGTGACGGCGAGGTGAGCCCTGTTGGGAGGTCCCCAGCAGCTGCAGCAGCTTTAGGAAGGTACAGAGTCAATGTGTCTGGTGTCGGCCGAGCTTTGTCCGTCGGCCCTCTGCCTCAACCACTTTGTGTGCATCTTCTTCTTCATGATAGCCGAAACAAAGGCCGATTCTCGGTTCCATCCGCTTCCACGGAACCAAATTTTGTAACTAGCTTTTTTTTTGTTGTAAAAATGAGTATTTATCAAGTTATCTTCAAATAAACTGAAAAAAACGCGTTTTATATATTCTACTGAAAATACAGCGCGTAATTATATACAAAAATTAAATCATTGAAATAATGAAAGAGACCGCGTTTACAGCTTTAAACTTACACTCATCATAAAGGGAATTTCATGGAGAAGAAATTTTGTAACTTGCATTTTTTTGTAAAAATGAGTATTTATCAAGTTATCTTCAAATAAAGTGAAAAAAACGCATTTTCTATGTTGAAAATACAGCGCATAATTATATACAAAAATTAAATCATTGAAATAATGAAAAAGACCGCGTTTACAACTTTAAACTTACACTCATAGAAAAGGAATTTCATGGAGAAGAGATTTTGTAACTTGCATTTTTTTGTAAAAATGAGTATTTTATCGAGTTATCTTCAAATAACGTGAAAAATACATATACGCAATGTACACTGACTGACTACTGAGCGTGACGTCATCGCTACTTTCGTGTTCAGTGTCCAGGCCTTCTCTCTAGGTAGTATTGGTAGTATTGGTTCAATTCCCCATGGGACCTGCCTACCCAAACATCGAGGTCGCGTATCAGCACTCGGGTCCATTCGCCCTTGGTTGACTGGGCGATTGCGTCCTTTCACTAACGAAGCAAGGACTACTGGATGTCCCGCTTCACCCCAACCTCTGTCTGAGACAAAACATATTTTTTGATTCTCCAAAAGAAACACGATCTTAGCATTCCAAGATCCTACTTGGTTCTTTTTTTAGTAGCTTTTCTTTTAAAAAAAGTACACTGTATTGTTGCAGAATAAAGTTGCCTCCGATTGTTCTGAGATTTCGTCTCTACCACTCTGTTTCTACCCCCCGCCCAAGGGTATCTACTAGAACTGATAAGTGAAAAAGGATGAATGACTTTAGATGACCTTTGTCCAATTTTTCAGTAGCCTCAAAAAAACCTGCTCGCTCTGATTGCTTACTTTTCTGTTGCTTCCCTACTTTATGTTATATTGAAAACATCACTCCTATTTCCTTTCTATTTCATTCGAATAGTCATTTTCAAAAAAGGGGATAAATCCAATTTCACATAAAATGAGTTATGGTCACACTGATGTAGTTCATCAGATACGCTACTAGGAGTGTTAATATCGCGTTCCAGTACGCAGTAGTCGTCAAGAAAATGAACTTTGAAATTACGGACATATGCAAAAAGGGGACAAGTCCATCCAGAAAATGATATGATAACGTTTGTTTACCTTTCACTAATTTACTGCGATTGTTGTCTAATGACTGTGTTGCAATCATTTTCAAAAAAATAATGTTAATTAAATAATTTTGAGTTAAAAATTTTGTAAAATGGAGAAAAGGAAAGCTGAATTAACAAGAAGAGCTAATCCAAAAGTGCGACGACCGTACGTGCGTTCAAGAAAACCATTCGCAAGCACGGAATTCAATTTCAAATGCAAGTAAGTAATCTCTTCACCAAAACGATTGTGCAACAAATGACATAAAAATTGATGCTAATTTAGATAACTTGTCCCTTTTTGCAGTTGTCAGAAATGTTTACAGCAAATCCCATTACGAACGCGAAAGGCTCACGTAGGAAAAGTTCTCGAAGCAATCAGCGCAGGGAAAGATGCATTCGATAATTTCCTATACAATTTGATAAGGTGTGAAGAAGTAATCCGTCGTCGAATTCGAATGGATATCGAAGTTCGTACAAAAGAAGCTGCAACATTGCGTCGAGCCCACATCGTGTATATATTATCATCTGCAGAAAGAGATTATGGTGTGTGCCGAGAAGGCTTCATGAGAATACACGGTGTTACAAAATGCCAGGTCGAACGTCTCGTCAATTTAAAGTTGGAAAATAGATCGCCGAAAGATCAACGTGGAAGGAAGGAGGCTGCAAATAAGTTTCCTGCCCAGAAGAAACAGTTAGTGATCAACCATATTGCATCGTTCAACGTGAAAGAAACGCATTACTATGGTGGGAACCGAAAGTATTATCTGAGTAAGCGGTTAAATTTGGGGATTATGTACAAATTATTCACACTTAAACATCCCAATGTTACTGTATCGCGGTCATATTATGAAAAAGTTTTTTATGAGGAATTCGCTCTTAGTTTTGGACAGCCTCAAGTGGATACATGTTGTACATGTGAAGATTTCGAGATTCAGCTACAAAATACAAAGCTGACCACGAATGAACGAAATGCAATACTGACTGCTCAACAAGTACATAAAAATACAGCAGCTCGATTCCATGCACGCATGCGAGAAGTAAAAGAAGAATCGAAACAGAATCCCGAAGTGTTGGGTATTAGTATAGACTTCATGATGAATTTGGATCTACCATCAATACCAGTGCAAGAGGCTTTCTACCTCACGAAGCTGACTGTGAATGTGTTTGGAATCCATAATTTCAAAACTGGATGCAGCGAATTTGGATTGTAAGTTTAGTAAATTAGTCTCTTTTTCCACATTATGCAAAGCCTTATTACCAGGGATGGCAAACGAAACGAAACGACGATTGATTTTTGTCTAAAACATTGAAACAAAATAACGAAACGAAAAAAAAAACCGTTTCGTTTGCCATTCCTGCTTATTCGATTTATAAGTATAACTAATATCCTATAAATTAAAACAAAATTTGAATTATAATAAATTACTAATGTAAATGAAATTAACCCTAATAAATCTCATCATAATGTGTCAATCCATAGTAAAAGGTCCCACCTGGTCGATTATAGTTTTCAAGCAAGAGCAAAAAATAGTCATTAGGGTCAAAAAAGGTGATTTCGTATTTAGATCAATTTAGGTCCTTTGAACTATTCTCTTTTCGTTGGAATTGACCGCAGACTCGATCACTTCCAATAACATATCGAAATATCGATTTGAAGTATCGAACTACATGATTTTGAAATGGTCCCAAGTGGTCGATTGATAAGATTCTCAGTTCTTATCGGTTATTTTATCAGAATGAACATTAATTTTGCATTTTAAAAAATACACGTAATTCGAATGCTAACAGCTGGTTTCTTATAATCGTACACAGCACCGAACCACTGATGCCAACCAAGCCTGTTGAAAAATCCCAGGATTCTGCATAAAGAATCTTGAGATTTCTCAACAAATCTTGAGACAAAATTTTTCGTCTTTCCTATGTTGCCCAACCATAAAATGTTTACTGACTTATCACATTTGTTGTTTTAACCCCTCCATCCTCTGTTCTGCTCACAATCCTAAAGATTTTATTCCCCCCCCCCACTTTTGTTCTTAAGTATTGTGGACTTATATTATTGGCATCGAACTGTTCTAATGGCCTTTTTCTTGTAACAGATCACAGATATATTCTAAATTTCCATTTCTGTGTAAAATCTGAGAGCTTATTACTCCCATAAGGCAAAAAATTTTCCATTTGCAAAATTTGGAAGTGAAAAATTTAAGAAAGCAATGTTAGTTTTATGTAAATTCGTGAAAACTCTTTTGAGATCTTGAGGAAAACCTCAAAATCTTGAGATCTCAAGATTTATCTTGAGGTTGGCAGCAGTTCACAGAACGGCGGTATAAGCATGTGAATGCGGAATACTACAACGTAGAATGAGAATGAGGTGGTCTGGTAGGAGGAAATGAGGAACAGGGTACAACTTCTCTTCACATCGCTACTCACTAGAATGAATACACGTGAAACGAGTTCGGAAAAGGTAAACTACAGTGTTGACTTGACAATGAACGTAGAATCATTCATCTGTCCCCTTCTATAGAGTTCAAGAGCGCTATTCTCACGCGATTCAGTGTTGCAAAACTTAACACGCCGTTTTCTCGAAATCAGGATTTTAGCTACTTCATGTTCTTCGTGTCGTACTGCAGTGGGTTTTTAACGTATGGACCTCAAGAAGGGCTCATTTTAACGAAAATTCTCTCGAGTATAACGTAGTATTGTTAACTCCATTTCGACCAGGTGGGACCTTTTACCGTGGACTGACACATATTATTAAATTTAATAAATTAAAACTAGAAATTAAAATTATTACTTAAACTACGTATTATGACAGGAATGATAACTAACAGGAGCAATGTTATAATTTTTTGTGCAGGTACGATGAAACGACTGGAGGAAAAGAAGCGAATGAGGTTTGTTCATTGTTACAGCAATATTTCCATACAATTCCACGGTCCATCAAACACGTCTACATTTTCTCTGATGGATGCCCTGGTCAAAACCGTAATCATACACTCAGTCGTTTTCTGTGTACACTCGCACCCAAATTCAATACATTACGTCATTACTACCCAATTCGCGGCCATTCTTTCCTACCTAATGACCAGGACTTCGCGGTAGTAAAACGTAATATTCGCAATGTGGATCGCATCTACAATCTGACAGAATATCGAGACCTAACTGCAACCTCCAGCAATATACCCCATCGAATTCAAGCAGTAATATTAACCGAAGCGACATGCGGATATTTAAAATTTTTGAATTTCCCACTACAAGAAGAAGGTTATTGCTGAGGAAACTAAGAAACATCGAAACCAACCTCGCCGTGATCCTGTTACATTCGAAATTTCGAAATATTATGACCTGACATATTATGAAGATCGATCGTTGGACGTCGCCTTATTGAAGGCGAGGTCAGTTATACGTTTCATGTGAAGAAAAGCACTGATTCATGTCCCTTGCCAACGAAGGTTGTAAAAAAACGAAAATTGGAGGTAGAACATCTCACATCATTGAAGAAATTGTTGCATTACGTTCCACCAACTCGTAAAAACCACATGTATTGGGACAACATTGCTCCATTAGCAACCTAATTACAATGTTTTTTACAATTCATTGTATTTTGTTAAAGAACTTCGCGTTTTGTCTTTTATTTTGCAGGTGATTGCAAAAAATATACGAAATCATTGGACTTGTCCCCTTTTTTGTTTTTACTTTACTCGTTTTTACATATGGAAAAATAGGATAAGTCCCACTGCCCCTTCTTCCTCACCCCTGTACCCCCCTCAGAACTGGTCCACAACCAAACCGATTGTCAGGAACTAATCTAAATTGATGTATCTTTACCCCTAAGTGGTCACAGTATTGCCAACATTCTCCAGTGCACATGGACTTCTCTTTGAATTGTTTTTTTTGTTCTCCGGAAAAATGAGGAAATGTGACTTATCCCCTTTTTGAAAATGACTACGCTGATTATTTATTCATTAGCTGATGTCTGTACAATAAACTTATTTTGCCAGTTTTTTCCAACGATTCAACAGAATAAAAACTTTTTAGATAACCTACAGCGAAAAAATATGACTGCAGATGACTCAGATGATCTCGTTTCAAAATAGATGACTTTAAATGACCTAGATGACCGATACACACATCAATCCTAATTACTATTGGATTTCCCATTGTAATAATATGGATAGTATCGGTCTTTATTAACATATATTCAAGGAGTTCCATCCTTCTCATGGTTTCCCCTCCCCAGCTGGTTGCCGGCCTGCCTCTCCAGCTTTCAAGCTCGTATGGTACGGATTTCCTACAGATAATGAACTAAAAAAAAAAAATCAGTCATCAGATTTTTGAACTGTCCCTCACTCATATTTGTAATATCCTTTCAGTGCCTCTGATTGGTCTAGTTATATATTGTTGGAGTTACAAACATCGGCGATATCCACAAAATCATCTTTTAGCGGTTAGGTCATTTTGGAAGTACACTCCTCAAATGTGTCGAGGCTGATAGGGTTCATTGCCTTGTGCTTTTTCTTGCGCACACCTCCACTCCGCAGATCTGTTGAAACATCGCTACGTGCGACCTGGCCTTTGCGATTTCTCTTTAGAATTTCGCCGAGAATCGTATTACCGGCACACGGCAGTCTTAAACCGTGGCTGCGGTCTGCTGGGAAATTTCCAACCGTAAGGTCCCAGACGTGTACATTGTTCGCTCGAAAGCGAAAGAAGCCCAAATATTTTTTCATTTCGAGAAAGTTCAAACGAATGTCAACTCTCGCCGATAACAAAGCATACAAAACAACGGCTGTTTGAGTGTTTACTCGCAACGGCGAACATCTGAACGATGACATAACCGACTGGAATAATAATTGTTGAATATTTTTTGTAAATCTTTGGAGCGCGGGTTGGATCATGTATGTAGTATGTACATAAATACATATACTAAGGCACGGCACATCGCAGCCGGCCAAATAACTCCGACACCGGCTCGGGTCACTCCGCCAGATACGTAATTTCATTTTCAACGGTTTACAATACGAAACGTAATTTTCTTTTCGTAAATCGTGGAAAAGGAAGGGGGAAATGCATCATTTTCCGAATCGATTTTCAACGTTCGTTCACCTCTCGCTAAATTTGTCCTACACTCTTCGTATATATAACTCGTCTTCGACATCGCTGCTTTCGGCTGTTTCGTATTATTAAATGATATCATAATGGAATTCGCGAAAAGAAAATTACGACGTCTCGAAATTGCTCGTCGTCTCGTACTCCGTACACTGACACAAACGTTTCAGACGTTCAACTTCCTCAAAAAGTTCGAAACGGTCGCGAACCCCGAAAGTTCGCTGCCATCGCGTACACGACGAACACATTTACATAATATTTACGCTACAAGAAAATTGACCTTATTTCGCATACTGCACGTTTTTAATGAAACATCTCGACCAGCGTTCGCCGTCTACAAAACTGCTGGGAACTTTTCCTTTTTTCACCGACATTTATACTCGCAGGGTAATCCAGAAAGACTTGTGCACACTTCGCCATTCCACAGTACAACGAACCTGAATTCTTTGTGAAGCTACCCAGAACAGTCTCTTTGAAGAATAATTTTCCGAAGCCAGTCCTGAGATCTCGATTAGCGTTCACCATCTGCAAAACTGCATCGTACTTTTCTTTCTCGCCAACGACTGTTATACTCGTGGGGTGATCTGGAAATATTTGTCTTCGCAGTCCACATTACAACGAGACTTAATTCTCTTTGCAGATACGTAGCTCACAACAGTCTACTCGAAGCATGACTTTCCAAGACCAATCTTATTTTTTCAAAAATCTGGGTAACTGTAGCAGATAGCTTCTGGTATTTACCCTACACGATAGCTGTCAATCGTAAAAATGCACCAAGCTCTGTTACACCCCTCAGACTTATGTGCCATCTTTCAGCCCACGAGTTAGGCTGCCATAGGCCCCAGCCTAGCATAAAAAAGGAACTGGTAACACTCAGGCCGTATCTTCCTGTAGCATACAGCGTCATAAAATCCAAAGTTAAGGCTTGGATAAGTAAGCAGACGGAAATTCACTGGCGGTCGACCAGTGGCACGAGTCAGCAAAACACTGATAGGGGACGCCCCCAGTAAGTATGCCAAGCTCCTACTGAGGCTTGACAGGAAACAAGCAAGAAGGAGGTTGGGGTTGAAAGAATCCAATTAAAAACTGACGACGAACTCAGTGCTAAAACGAAACAAATTATTGCAAAACAAAATCTCTTGAAAAAGAAAAAGAAATTAAAAACCCTCGTGAAAAATCGAATTATTTCGAAGGACAATTTTTAGTGACCTTAAATTTTCTGCATTAAGAACCCATATCTCGAATGAGTACCTTTGAGTCAGAAAACTACCTATATGTAGGAACGAAAAAGAAAAAGAAACAAAAAAAAACACGAAACGCTCAATCACATCCCTGCCAACTCAGCAACTGCATTTCCGATCAAAGTAAATCAGTCCTCTCCACTACATGTTCGGGTTGACAAGGATGCCTTTTTTTATACGGCCGAATTTCAGTGCTTTTCGTGGTTCTTCCATATCATATCACCCTACTCAGGCATGATGGGAACCATTTTAGAACTTCATTTCACGGTAAATACTTATACAAAAAAAGGAACACTGCGCCATCGTGCTTACTTCATCCTGACCCGGCTTTCAGGAAAAGTCCATGAACGAGTCACTTATCCACTTTCAGTACCCTACTGTTTTCGTACATTATGGTACTATTTACTTGATATTATTAAAGAACCTTCGAAACTCAATCCCTTAGTGTTTCTCTCTGTTAATGAAAGTAATTTCAGATATTTAAAACAAGGTATCAAGTGTGTGGTATTCAGATGTTACTGAATCCCATTTTAGCATTACTTCTACTCTCAATTATTCATAACTGTGGCACCAAATGACGAAAGATGCAATATGGAGATCAAATATTAGATTAGCGAGGTCACTGTATTCAGGGCCGGGAACCTCTGTATAGCGGGTGTAGCGAATGATACACATGGCAAAACCGGGGAAATTATTGGTACAATATTGGAGGTATGCATTAAGAGAAGCTTCAGCTTTCACTTCGCAAATGTGAAGTGCAAGCTGCAGAGTGTATGCGTGAAAAAAGTGAAGAGGAAGCTTGTGCTCAAGAGTGAGAGCGTTTGCTTCGGGAAAAAGGTTTCCTTCGATGCATCTAGTCCCGAGTAGACTTTTTTTTCGAAAAACGCATGCAGTGATCTTTCATCTTCGAGAAGATTCCTTTGATTTTCGAAGATAATTTCCGACGAATTTTATCGAAAATATTATTAAGGAAAAATTTCCAATAATTTTCGAAGAATTTCATCGGACATCACTTAGAAAAATCTCCGATGATTTCAGGAGAACTTTGCTGAAAATTTTAAGGAAAATCTCCAATGATACCAAAGGATTTTATTGGAAATCATCGAGAAATATCTCTGATGATTTTCGAAGCATTTCTTCAGAAGAAAGGTTCGATGATTTCCAGAGATATTCATCGGAAATTTTTGGCATAAATTACCGATGATTTCCGAAGAATTACACCATTAATGTTCGGGGAAAATCTCCGATGATTTCCAAGGAATTTTATCAGAAATCTTTGAGAACAATCTCTGATAATTTCCGCAGATTTCATCGGAAATCTTCAGAGAAAATTTCTAATATTTTCCGAAGAATATCTAAAATCTTCCGATAATTTTCACAGAATTTTATCAAAAATATTTTAGAAAAATCCGAAGGTTTTTGAAGAAGTTTATCGGAAATCATCAGGAAAAATCTCTGAGGATTTCCAAATAATAATTTCATTGGAAATCTTCGAGAAGAATCTCCGATGATTTTAAACGAATTTCATCGGAAAGTTTTGGGAAAATATTCAGAAAATTTCCGAAGTATCCCATTGGAAATCTTTCGAAAGAATTTCCAATGTTTACCAAAAAATTTTATCAAAATTCTTCGAGAAAATTTTCCAATAATTTTTGAATAGGAAACATTCGGGGAAAAACTCCGACAGTTTTTGAAGAATTTTATTGAAAATCTTCAGGAAAAATCTCGGATGCTAATTCAAGCATCAAAAAGTCAAAAAAAGAAGACAAGATGTTAACATAATCAATTGAAAAACCATTAAGAAAAAGTGGCAAAACGAATGGCAACAATTGCCTAGCTCAAATAAATTATTCCAAAACAAAACTACCCTACAACATTGGGAAACCTCATATCGAATCAATCGACAAGAAGAAACCATTCGTATGAGGCTCAGAACAGGTCATAGCGCAATAACACATAAACATATCTCAGAAAAAACACAAACTCCGCAGTGCGACACTTGCAACGAAATCATCACCGTACAACACTTACTCAGCAGTTGCAAAAAGTACTCAACACACCGAAAAAATTGCAACATCAAAGGGAAACCGCTATCCGAAATCCTGCGCGACGATGTAGCTGATTGTAATAATGTAATACAATTTCTAAATGTAACCTCTCTGTACTCACTGTTGTAACTAATTCTTAAGATGTAACCTTTATATTCATCGCAAATAGCCCAGATGCTGAGCAACAAAAAAATAAACGTATTTATGATTTCCAAAGAATAATTTCATTGGAAATCAAGAAGAATCTCCGATGATTTTTAAGGAATTTCATCGGGAATTTTTGGAGAAAAATTCCGGTAATTAACGAAGAATCTCATCGGAAGTCTTCTGGTGATTCTCCGAAAAATGGACAATTCAACGTAGACAAAAACAAAAAAAAAATTAGTTCACTTTTCAAATTTTTTCGTTGAAATCGATAGCAGGTGTATTGAGAAACCATATTCCGGCACCGGCCGGGCTTAAATTTGATTTTGGTGGGTTGTAAACAAAATTGTTGTCCACGTTGAAAGACAAATTTTTCACGTTTACATAGTGTGATAAGATGAGGCTGTACCATCACACAGCGGCACCGTGGGTTACAAACTCACGGATCACGGTTTTATGAAGTACCAAAAATTCATCTAGGAAAGTAGTCTCTGCACGAAGAAGATTTAAAGGCTGTTTCCACAGACTGCTTCTAAGTGTCGAAAGATTCACGTCCTTCAACGTGGATACAAGAAATACGTGAGTATGCACGTTGAATAATATTTTATGTCCACGTTTAAGGACAAAATCGCCTGTTTCCTTTTCCAATTGGGTAAATATGCGGAGAATATTTGACACATGTTGCTGAATGTAATGTGGCCAACATTAGATATATTATTACGTTTTTAAAAATTCCGAGCAGTAAATTCAATATGGCTGTTAATGTCCACGATGAAGGACACTTTTTTTTTTTTAGAAACCAGGATCTCAGCAATAAATGAGTATTTTAGCATACAAATTATCATTATTTTAGTGAAGTTCTTACACAGCCTTCTAAGTAGAGGAAGTTATGAGGAAGTTATATGAGCATTTGAGAGAAGTTTATGCTTATAGTGGAACCCTACAGAGAGGTTTGAAAATTATCCACGTTTGAGGACATATCTCTTCCTAGACACAACTTTGAGGCATTCTAAAGGTTACTTAACCTGGTTAGAAAAAGATTTGTAAGACCTGTACCGTGTTGCCTCAACTTACCTCTTCAACAATGGGAAATAGTAGTTCCTGAAAATTATATATTAAACCCTTCCAGCGAGCAAAAAAAAAAAAAAAAAAAAAACGGAACTAGACCAGGTGCATTTTTGATTTTCTAAGGATGTTCTACTGAACTAGGGAGAGCTTTTAATACTGTCTCCATCAGAAGCGTTCACTTCCTCAATATTGACATATTGCGCATAGCATTCTGATAATAAATGGCAGAGTTACAGCCCATTTACATGAACTGTCCATTTTTCTCAGAATTATCCCTTTAGAAAAAATTGTCAATGTTTTCCAAAAAAATTCTATCAAAATTCATCGAGAAAATTTTCTGATAATTTTTGAAGAATCTTATAAGACATATTCGGGCGGAAAACCTCTTTATCAAAAATCTTCAGAAAAAATGTTCGATGATCTTCGAAGAATTTTATCGGAAATCTTCGAGAAGAAATTCCGATGATTTTTAAGGAATTTCATCGGGAATTTTGGGGGAAAATTCCGATTCCCGAAGAATTGAGATTATTTCTCACTCATGCGATGGAATCAGAGATTTTCCCCGAAGATTTTTCATAAGATTTTTCGGAAATCGTTGGGAATTTTTCTTGAAGATATTCTCCGAAAATTAGTGGAGATTATTTTCGAAGATTTCCAATGACATTTTTTTGAAATTATCGGAGATTTTTCTCAAATTATTTTCGATAAAATTCTTCGGAAATTGAGGGCTGATTTCCGAAGAATGTCATCAGAAATCTTGAGGAAAAATCTCTGATTCCATCGCATGATGGAAAATAGTCTCAATTCTTCGGAAACTATCGGAATTTTTTCCCCAAACGTTTCCGATGAAATTCCTTAAAAATTATCGGAGATTCTTCTCGAAGATTTCCAATGAAATTATTCTCTGGAAATCATCGGAGATTCTTCCTGAAGATTTTCGATAAAATTCTTCCAAAGACCATCGAAGTTTTTCCCAAATATTTCCGATGAAATTCTTCATAAATTATCGGGAAACTTTCCTGGAGATTTTTCAAGAAATTCTTTGCAAAAAACTTCTCCTGAAATCATTGAAGATTTTCCTCAATGATTCCCGATGAAATTCTTCGAAAGTGATCGGAAATTTTTCCTTAATTTTTTCTATAAAATTCTTCGGAAATTATCTTCGGAAATCAAAGGAATCTTCTCGAAGAGTTCTGATGAAATTCTTTGTAAGTAATCGGAGATTTTTCCCAAAGATTTTCGATGAAATTCTTCGCAAATCATCGGAACTTTTCCCTGAAAAGTATTTCATCGTTTGGTGCGTTTTCCATCTGTACACCACCACCATCTTTGTCTTCGTTTCTTTGAATGATTTTCGATGTAGAAGTTCGTTGGACACATACGTCGGCTGGTAACAATTTGAACAAACGTTGTTATCTTTGAAGCACTCGCTTCATTTTGTGGAGTGTTTGCTTTGAAGAGAAAGACAAAGCTTACGCATACAGATTGAAGCAAAACCGTAAGTCTTCTATCTTCCTCTTCGGAGCGACGGCTCTCACTCCGCTCTTCTGCGTCGACGTTAAAGCTTAATTTTATGCATACGGCCTAATGATACGATAATAAAACGTTATTGTGTAAAATCAGTGTTGTTTTTTTTCGCAACACATGGGATCATGAAAAGTTGCCGGCCCTGGGTGTATTCGTTTTCTATGTTGAATATTTGGATACGAGGAGTGGGGAAGGGGAGGGGGAAATCAACATTTATGAAATCGAAAATATGATATGAATATTCAGTAGTAGGTTTTCGAGTGCAGTAAACTCGATTTTGACATTCGTTTTACTCTCAGATGAGAACTGAGGCACCAAGCGGAAGACCAAAACGACGTGTACTGCCATAGTTTGAGTATTAAAGTTCGCATGGAAGAGTTATCAAATTATATACTTTTGGTAATAGGGAAGCCACATGTGACGGCACGCAGCAGGTGCTTCAATTTCTAAATCACGGTCGACAACAACCTCGAATAATCAATATTCGATACCCATAATACACTTTACGTTTTTTCAACACTCCCCCTTTCCCCGAGGCTAAGCTTCTAATCTGAAGGTAAAATTAAAGCCAAAATGTGATTCAGCGATCTTGAACATCGTACCACTGATGCATCGTTTTCAAATTTACCGCTACAACTCGAATTGTAAATGTTGCTGGAAGCTATGAAATACCCAAAAACACAAATTTTACATTGGCCGTATCTGTCCGAAAGGGTTAGAGAGCGAAAAAATTTCCAGGAATAGAAAATTGCGGGGGTAGGGAAACGATTCTCTGGTGAGAATTCGGATGTCTTCTGGCTGCATCACTCGTAAGACGAAAGAATAAATCAGAAACTATTTTTCTTTCCATAAGGCCGGTGTTACACTGTGGTCGTCTGAAAGGTAATTTTCAACCCCCTCCCCCCTATGTTGATTCTACGGTAAATACGAGAAAATATATGTAACTAATCCCATGTAGAACAAATCTTGTTTAAAGCTTTTCTCTCTTTACCTTGGTTCTTCAGTTTTTTAGGAAAAAGCGGAAGCTTATGCCCAGAAATGGGCGGATTGACCACATCCCCGTCAATCAAAGCTGTAAATAATAATAATAACCCGATTTGGGAAAAACATTTAGCATAGGTGGTACGAGGTGGGATTTTTAGTACGTTCATTAGAAGACCTCCCAGTACAATATTCTCCCTTGTCATCCCAAAATGTTTTTTACGTTGTTCAATTCACTTCTTGAATACTGAAGGTGTGATCGTCAATGATGTCTTCAAAAACGCGTTATTGCAAGACACCGGGAGGTACAATTATATCGTTCTACTTCAAGCTAGTCTAACTATCCAACGCTTCCAGTATTTTATTTTGATGGCTATTGAGGAACCTACGTATTACTGCAGACAAAGAGAAACACTGACACCTGTTGTGCAGCCACATGAACCCGTGCGAGATTCCAGTTGGCAATGATACAATAAAGATATTTGGCAGCTAACGGGGCCATTCATTCTTTCTCCCAATATACCTTCATAAATAAACCAGTAAAAGAAGGAATGATTTTGCGAAAAATTCGCGACCAGGTGAGACCATGCACCGTAAAACAAAACCAAACTTGTAGTTCGGGTTGAGCAAACGTGTCCGTATCGATTTCAGTTGCAACGGTGCAGTCTCAGCGAGTGTAATACATAATAATGAAATATAGGCCAAGTGCCCGGTCGGTCGTTTCTTTTCTGAACAGGAAGAGGTGCCAATAATGCTATTAAAACAGAACATCGTATGTACGCCATCCTTGCTACAGAGTTTAATTTATACCTTGACTGCGCACGTACATATATAGAAGTTACAAAACCTTCACTTCGGATCGTTGTCCCAGTCCCAACCGCTGTTGAAGGGGCAATAAACTACCGCGCTTCGATATTACAGTTACGATGAAAAATGCTTCTCATTTAATTATATGGCGGTTAAAATAGAAATTAATCTGACACAGGTTATTTCATTCGCAGCATATCGAATAGAAGAAGAGGAGGGCCGTATTAGAAGGTAGGAAGGGAAGGGGTCCCCCGGGGTCCGGGACATTATCACCAAGTTCTACAGCTCATCTCTAAGGCAATCGAATTTTTGCATTGTTTGAAGTTTAAGGTAAAACGCCAATTGTAGGTCATCCAGCCAATAATAGGTGAGGTAAGCCTACTGGAATGATCAGTAAAGCATGTTAGTCAGTGTTGCCAGATGTGCTGATTTTGAAACAAGATCATCACACAAGATGATTTTTGTGATCATTTCTTCTAAACTGATGATTTCGTGACGATTTTACTTCTGAAACTGGTTCTTAGTACGAATTTCCCATTGAAATTCATACTCCAAACAGCAATATTCCTCATGACTATACAACTGATGTTTTATATTATTAATTAAAATAAATAAGTTTCATAATAAGCTGCTTTTGTGGGTAGGGTTGGCGAGTCTGATTGAGCAATTGCAGCGTTGTTGTTTATTAAAGATATACCTAAAAGTAGGTGGTCTCAATGTCCTTTTTACTTTTCCTCTTTCCGCAAATATATAAGAAAAGTAAGTATATCGGATCGGGAGTGGACACCTTTAACTATCCAGGTATGGACGGTGTATGCACTGTAGAAATTTATTGTTATCTGTTAACTCGTTTTGTCTTTAGCTTTTGTCTTTTGTGTTTGTGTTTTCTATGAATTAATTAAGCATTAATTTAAGAGCTGAAACAACGAAACAAGTGCAAGACTACGAATCAAGAATAAGAATTAAGAACCAGTTCATGTAAGTATTCTTTTCTTATGTTTCAGAGGTAATGTTTTGGTATGATTTCTCATAAAAATATGAGAAAAAATTTCAGAATTGGAGGGAAAAAACGAAAAAAATAGTGACGAAACTGAATTTGAAGAGCGTCAGAATTTGGATGAGGGCGTAACTTCATATTCCAAGAAAATTAGGATTTGAAATGGACATAAATGATATCAAAGATATTTTTTGGAATTCCTTCGGAATGATTTCCCTAATTGACATACTAAAAGTCCACAGCGATTCCGATGGAGCTAAGCCCAGCAGGTGGCTTCAAAGACCACAAAATTCACTCTTTCTCAAGTATCTCACGTAGACAACATTTTAGGGGAAAATGTTTCAAACAAAAGTTGTTTCTCGTTAAAATTTACATAAAAAATGTCTCTTGTAAAATTTTCGTAGAGTTGAAAAGAACGCCGTCAGTGCGCGCTGAAGTTCACACAATTTGTTCATGCTCACTCTGTGTACTAAACTAACGCGCTAACATCTGCGTTGACAGTCGTAGCGTCGGGGGGGGGGGGGACACGTGCCCCTTCTAAATCCGCAGCTGGTTACAAGGATAGTAAAAAGTGGAGTCCACAAGACATTAAAAAAAAATACCTGACTTTTCTGTAGAAAAGTCGGTAAAAAGAAGAAAGTGACCACCCGCGTATCAGTCGCATTAGCAGCCGATGCCGGCACTGTGGGAAGGGTAGAAGGAGGAAAACTGCAAGAGTTTCCAGTCAGGAAAAGATCACGGATGTGGATCACAGGGAATCGTTAGAAGGATAAAGAGGGAAGATGGGAAAGCAGTTTGCGATAACGGGAAGATGAGAGGACATATTAATGCCAGCGGAGCTCCGTGCGGTTGAATTTCGACACGTATTCGCATGTTTCCACGCCACAGAAGGGAGGCACAAACTTTTTTCCCTGTGGGCCCCCTAAATTTTTTGTCAACTAGAACTTTTTGAAACTGATTTACACTGAACTTCTTCACATTATGTTGAAATTTGGTGGCAGTAACTGTCTCGTTAATTAAGGAGTCATTTCGAAGACATTCCAAAAAAATCCTTGATATCATTTATGTCCATTTCCTGATGAACATCAGGAAGAAAAAGAACTGAGTCGAGCTGAGAAGTTGAAAGATAAAAAAGAAGCAGAAAAGAACAATAATCTCCTTGTTTCGGTCTACGATCTAGAGGCGGTTATGCCAGTTCCTATTGGATTTTCCTCTGCTTTTTTTTATAAATCAAAATTGAACCGTCTAAATTTCACAGTAAGTAGGCCTAATTCATGATGCACTCTCAGTGAGCTCATACACTTTATTGATTTTCTTCCCATTTTTTTATGTTTGTAGATAACTCAGTTAGTGTCAAAGGAGACTGAATCTTTTTTCTGGCATGAAGCTTTGGGCAACAGAGGTGCCGATGAGATAGGTAGTTGCATTCTAATCTATCTTCAACGCTAGGCAGAACAGCAGCCAAATGGATCCATTATTTTCTACTCGGACAACTGCGGAGGGCAACAGAAGAATCAGTAAGCTACCAATCTAAACTTGAGCAAAAATAATAAATGAATGATAAATTATCACTAAAACGTAAATACATTTCCTAGGTATCTGATCGCAGCATACATCTATGCAGTTAATCATCGCTATCCTATCCTTTTGCTTCGTCATAATTATCTTCAGCGTGGACACACACAAAATGAGGGAGATGATGTCCACAGTAACATCGAGAAGGAAGTGAAGAAAGCGAAAAAATTTGGCCCAATTTACGTTCTAGAACAATATGTTGCACTTATCCGGCAAGCTAATAAGAAAATCGAACCCATTCATGTAAATGAACTCAATTTTGATGATTTTTTTTACTTGAAAGCATTTGTTAGAGATGTAGGTTTTAGGTTTGACATTAATGAAAATAGTGAAACTTTCAAGGCCAGCGAAGTAAGACAATTTAAATTTGAGAAGGGCAGCGACGTGTTCTGGTATAAAAATAGTTATAAGGACAAAGAGTGGCAATCAGTCTCTTTTCTACCAAACAATAACAGAAGGGCCAAAAAACAACTAATTTCTTTGGCAGATGTTCACTTGAAGCAAGCCTATGCGCAAAGATTGCCACTTTCTCAAAATAAAAAAAAAAAATTTGAAAGCGTTGGTTGAAAATTTTACCATACCACCGTTTTACAAAGATTTTTACTAAAAACTCTACAAAATTAGGAGTAGTTTATGGTTGAATGTTTTTGAAGTCAATTTATTTGTATAATTAGTCTAGTTAGTTTACTGTGATTTTGAAAATTAAGTTCTTTAAAATTTATTGATAATTAATAATAAGAATAATTTCAAGTCAATTATTGTTGCCTAATTTTTAGAATGAATTACCTGAATGTTACATTGTTGGGTACATTTTCTTTAGTTTACTGTGATTCTCAAAATTACTCGTACGTTCTTTCAAATCCATCAATGATGAAGGTATAAGAATGATTTCCAGTCAATAATTGTTGCCTAATTTTTATAATCAATTACCTAAATGTTACTTTTTGCATACATTTTTATTTTTTTTTTACTTTTTAATAATCTTAGTTTTACACAAAGATTCTGCCAAAAGAAATCTTTCACAGATAAGTAGGTCCTAAGATCTAAATTGTTTCTTCAAAAACTTATTTTTGTACTGTTTTTACTAAAACAGAATACATTTTGACTCTTTTGTAAGAAATTTATTTTCAGATGAACAACGACACAACTTCATAAGAGGGAGCCTATGAGGGGTGGTATTGAATTTTTGATTTTTTCTATTGCGGTAACGTATCACGAGCACGTTAACTCAAAATTTGAGCCTCGGTCGAGGGTCATTGAGACATTACTCTGTGCGCAACAGCTGATTTCTCCGTTGAAATACTTTAAAATGCTTGTCCTGAAGAATTACTTTTCTGGACCAGCGATATGTTCACACACAGTATGCTAACACACAGATTGGTGCATGTTTCAGTCCTGTAGGGTAATTCTTATTCAAACAGTACTTTATTAAACTTTTCTATTTTGGTTTTTTCGCGTTTTCTCAACACTAGGTTTTTGCAGTTGTGTCAGTGTTTTTCCCGGGCAGCGAAACGTATGATAAATAAGAAGAAAATTTTTTGAAAATTCCGTGCGTCGGTAATTTTTTTTTTCATTGAGTTGGCAACTTTGGAACCCGGTCAAAAACAGTAGGAAGGTAGACCTAAATCTGAAACAAGGTTAGAAATTAATTTCGTAAGGAATTTTACGGACGGAAGACCTATACCCCCAGAAACATTTTACATTCGTGGATTGTGACTGTTTCAATTTGAAAATAATATATACTGCTCCCTCTCCCGATCATTATGATCGTCTGACGTTTATAAACCCTAATGATGCAAACGAGAACATTACAATTTAATATAGAAACTCACCACACGTCGCCACGCTCGGGCAATCGCTCCGAATCACTCGGCCAACTGAGTCCAGCAGAAAAAAATTCCGAAAAAATGCTTTACAACTTCCAACGAATCAACGCCGATTGAATGTCCCCTTACGAATGCAATGGCCGCAGTAGAGGCCGCAACCTGCACAGCCACTCGAGTCCGTCTACCGGTATAAATCAAAGTACTTAAAAATGCGCCCAAATCGGCAGCTACGAGTAACGAATTTGCGTAATATCTGCGTGACGGACGAAAATTTTCACAACGATATTTCACGAACCAACCGGACACGTTCTCTCGCCGATTATCACAACCGCGAACTGGACACCGAACTGAACTTCATATCAATATACACACGAATGAAGAAGGCACAAGGTAGAACATCGTAAAAACGCGTATGGAATTCGAAGGGAGCACCAACAGACGTTCATTCGAATTAAAGGGTTACACGAGTATATAATGTGGCAGGCAGTACGTCGACGTCGGCATCAGCATCGACGCTGCTTCGCTTACTCACAACCAGCCAGCGAGGGGATAGAAAATGATAACAGACTCGATTCACTGCTACCGCAAGGACGTCGATCTCAACGGCCGATGACGGTACGCCTCGACAACGACGTCTTACCGTCCACACTACACTCGCAATTTCGTTATCGGCGTCTCTTCGCCTCGTCATTCGTCATTAACGTCGTCATTGTCTTGTTCCTTTTTAATGTTTACAAAACAACCAGACAAAGCAAACGATTAATTCATGCCGTTAGGATTCTCATCCTGCCAAGAAAAATCATTGATACTTCTTCGATCACTTCATCAGACAGAAACGATGATAATGAGCCATTCCCACATGCGGAAATAGAAGAAACTTACGAAGAGGACTCAGCCTCCCCCCCCCAAAAAAAAAAACACGAAAAAGTACGCGAGTGAAAGCATTTTTTGCGTCATTTTTATATAGTTAGGACCCTGTGAGCCTCCTCCCGCCCACTCAACAGATCGGCTATTTGCCCTTATGGATATTCCCATTATTTTCTTGTTTCTCAATACTAGGAGATGCAAAAGTTATCGATACTATCGATAACTATCGGAAGTTCGTGACTATTGATGATGGCGAAACCATCATTAACTATCGGCTGAACGTGTTTCGTCTTTCGTGATTTCGCGTTTCGTGTTCGAGCGTCGCGCCGTTTTGCCTGTTGTCTTTTGCTTTTGCAGAATGAGTTGATCCATTTTCCTTCAAATTCTGAATTTCCCAAGATCCCAACATGAATGATCATGATTATTATGTTGATTATGACGGCCCCGTATTCTGTAAAGAGTTGCAGTTACGGCGGGAACAAGAAGGTAATATATACGTCTTTTTTGTCTGTACCATTTTCCAAATCTGTTTCCATTATTCTGTTGTTCCTAAACCATGCTCATTGTGATAAAATTCTTAAGCAGGGGCGGATGGGCGCTAAAATTATTACCGGGCATTTGGAGTGGTGCGGCGCCGTAAGAGTTTTGTCTCCCCCTTCCCCCAATACACACATATAAATTAAATTGGCGTTTTTAATAGAGTGTATTTATGACTGAGAACACCAAGAAAAATGTTTAAAAAATGATAATGTAATAATGAAAATTATTTAAAAAACGTGTCCGAAGTTAGAAAATATGGGGGAAGACTGACAGAAAGGAGGAGAGGCAGCTATCTATACTACTTTGGGTCCACAAAAGATTACAGGGGGGGGGGGTTATATCAACAAAAATATCAAGAATAAATAATATCTGAGAGAATATGCCTACTTAAACTGAAAATAGATGAGAAAACAAAATGCTAATCTTGCAAGTGTATGCACCTATAGCCGGAGCAGAGAAAGCAGACGCAGATAAATTTTATGACGAGCTGGAGGCAGCAATTCAAAAAGAGAAGAAATACTATCAGGTAAAGGCCGGTGTACACGATCAATTATATTTACAAAAATGAACACAAAGTGACATTATTATGATCATGTGTGCGTGACGCATCAATAAATTGATAAGGTAACAATTATTGAACGGCTTATCAATTTATTGAAACCGTCAATCGAAATTCAAACGTGCTTGAATTTTGATTGAAAATAGCATCAATCATTGTATCTCTGAAGGAACATTCGTAATATTTTTACGAGGGAAATCTATAAAGCAATATTTTGTTGTATCAAATTACCTGATTTCATTTTACTTATTCATTAAACATATTATCGTTTGTTCTATCACTTATTGAACGTTATCTTTTGTTTTATTATTCGTTAAATTAAATGTTATCTTTTGTTTTATTATTCGTTAAATTAAACGTTATCTTTTGTTTCATTATTCGTTAAATTAAACGTTATCTTTTGTTTTATTATTCGTTAAATTAAACGTTATCTTTTGTTTTATTATTCGTTAAATTAAACGTTATTATATCTTTTGTTTCATTATTTGTCAATTTGTTCTATCATAATGTCAGTACGAGTGAAAGAACAACGAAGAAAAAAACGAGAAGAGGACCAAAGTGTGATCATGAGGATGCTCGAACTGTATCGTAATCACGAGTGTTTATGGAAGATCACGGATACTCAATATCATAATCGTGTGGTCAAAGAAGTTGCATACAATGAACTTCTTCAAGTTTACCGGGGAAAGGAGCCAGCGGCGACGGTTACGGACGTTAAATCGCAAATAAACGCCATAAAAACAAATTATCGTGCAGAAAGAAAGAAGGTGTTGGATTCTGAACGTTCGGGAGCAGGAACAGACAATGTTTATGTTCCGAAACGCTATTACTATACCGCTTTGGATGCATTCGTACGGGACCATTAACATACTGGATGGTGCACTCAGGGACGCCTACGAGAAGAACTGTGAGCCTAAGATAATAAAATTACGTAAAACCATCTGGTGGACAGCAGAGTTGGGGAAACGTAGGAAAGACACTCGAAGAAGGCCGAGGGCTGCACTGAAAAATAATACACCGGCTTACTGGGAATTATATCATGAGGCCCAAAAAGCATACAAAAAGGCGGTAAAGCAAGCCAAAACAGAGGGGTGGAGACGTTTCTGCGAATCTATAGAAAAGGTACCGGAGACGGCACGCCTGCAGAAACTTCTCAGTAAGGAAAGGTGGGTGACAGAGGGGCCGCTCGAACTCCCGACGGGTGGTTTCTCCACCACCCCGAGAGAGGCAATGGAGCACCTCATTTACACGAACTTTCCGGGAGCAAAAATTATGGAAAACACACAGCCGCTACCAAGAGCCGACAGTGTGCGAAAAGGAACAGATTGGGAAACGGCGAAGGAGGTGGTTACACCAGACAGGGTATGTTGGGCGGTAAACACATTCTCGCCGTACAAAGCACCGGGCCCAGATGGAATCTATCCAGGCTGCTTACAGACAGGACTAGAGACCATAATGGGAACGTTCATTAGGGTCCTCAGGGCATCATTAGCCCTAGGGTACATTCCAAAATCGTGGAGGGGTGTGAGAGTGGTGTTTTTGCCTAAACCAGGCAGAGACCCCTGCAAGGCCAAATCCTACAGGCCGATAAGTCTCTCATCATTCATGCTAAAAACCTTGGAAAGGCTGATAGACAGGCACCTAAGAGAGGTTACCCTGAAAAGATTCCCACTAAATGAGAACCAGCATGCATATAGGGCAGGCAAATCAGTAGAGTCATCACTGCACTCACTTGTTACAGCAATCGAGAGAGGGATGACTGGCGGAGATTATGTCCTGGCAACATTCATGGATATACAGGGAGCGTTTGACGCGACCTCTCATGAATCCATAGAAACAGCCCTGAGGGAAAGGGAAGTGAAGGAAAGCTTAATAAACTGGATTGTATCTATGCTAAAAGGCAGGGAGATCCGGATAACATACCAACAAGAACGGATCCATGCAACTACCATCAGGGGCTGCCCACAAGGGGGAGTACTCTCTCCCCCTACTGTGGAGCCTGGTGGTGGACAGCTTGCTGGAGGAGTTAAATGGGCAAAAAATATACACACAGGGCTACGCTGACGATTTGGTTGTGGTGGTAACCAGCAAATTTCCGGGAACCATCGCGGAGATAACGCAGTGGGGACTCCGATGTGTGGAAAAATGGTGTGCGAAAAAGGGGTTATCGATAAACCCGGACAAAACGGAGATCACTCTTTTCACTCGTAAAAGGAAAGGCAAGGAGTTGATCAAGGTGCAATACAAGGGAAGACCGTTAGCCCTCACAGGAAAAGTGAAGTACTTAGGAGTATATCTTGATGAAAAACTCTCCTGCAGGGATCACGTTTCAGATAAAATAAAAAAAGCAGGGTTGCCACTTTTTCTCAGGATTGGTTTTCCCTGACTTTTCCCGGTTTTCCAGGCCAACTTTTCCAATTTTCCCTGACCTTTTTTACAGGATTCCGAGAAAGCCCAGAGGGAGGAGAGTCACAGAAATTTTTTACAATACAAATAAAAAAAGTTTACTCTGATAAAATACGAACTCGTTTCTTATTTTCAGAAAATGTCCCTGACTTAAATGAAAATTCCCTGACTTTTCCCTGACTGACCAAATTCCCTGACTTTTCCCGGTTTTCCAGAAAGTGGCAACTCTGAAAAAGGGATTGAGGCTCTTTGGGCTTGCCGCACCTATGTCGGCAGGACCTGGGGACTCTCTCCCAAAATGATGCACTGGATATATGCCGGTGTAATACGCCCCAGAATCACATATGCGGCCATTGTGTGGTGGGGCCGGGTCCACCTGACCAACGTCAGAGAGGAACTAGACCACCTGCAAAGGCTCGCGTGCGTGATGACAACGGGGGCAATGAGTACGGTGCCGACAAAGGCACTAGAAAGGCTCCTGAACTTGCCACCACTTCACACTGCTATAGAAGCAGCGGCGATAATAGGGGCTTATCGTCTGGGTCAACCAAACCTTCGGGCCCATAAGACAGGCCACGGAAGGATATGGGAGATGGCCAGGACGATAGACAAATGCTTTGGGATGCCAAAGGATAGAATTGCGATGGAACATCTCTTTGACAAACCATACCGTGCGCTAATACCCACACGGGAGGCTTGGGAAAAAAGGTGGCCAAGCATTCTAGGAAAAGAGGAGAATGTGTGGTTTGCAGATGCCTCTGAGAATGACCAAGGTGTAGGAATCGGAATCACGAATGCAAAAGGCGCTGACAACTGTTCAGTGGCACTGGGCGAGAGCGTCACTATCCTCCAAGCGGAGATAATGGCGATCACGGTGGCCATTGAGAGAAGCCAGCAGACGGGCCTTGTTAATAAGCAGATCTATATCTGTACAGACAGCCAATCAGCTATCAAAGTACTATCGTCACACCAAACTACATCCCTAGTAGTGGCGGAGTGTGTTAACAAACTATACACCCTTGCTCAGGAGAACCGGGTCGCCGTACTATGGACACCGGGACACTGCGGCATAAAAGGGAACAGAATCGCTGGCAAGCTGGCGAAGGAGGGCACCAAAAAGGAACTGGCAACGCCCAGGCCGTGTCTTCCTGTAGCATACAGCGTCATAGAATCCAAAATAAAGGCTTGGATAAGCAAGCAGACGGAAATGCACTGGCGGTCGGTCAGTGGCATGAACGTCAGTAAAACACTGATAGGGGACACCCCCAGTAAGTATGCCAAGTTCCTATTAGGGCTTGACAGGAAACATGCAAGGCTCATGGTCGGACTATTAACCGGTCATGGGGCCACAAAACACATGTGGTATAAAATAGGAGTGGTAAGAAGCGGCTCCTGTAGGTACTGTGGAGAAGAGGAAGAAACCTCGATCCATATCATATGTCGGTGCCCAGCAATAGCCGGGACAAGACGCGAAGCATTGGGGCTAGAATATCTAGCACCCAGTGAAGTCAAAGGGATAGAGCTAAGTAAAATTCTCACTTTGGGTATAAAAGTGAGGCTACTGAGCTGATCCTTAACAGCAACTTGAGGAATAGTGCAATGGACTGCAAAGTCTGAGCGCTCGGTGCATGTAGCGCCACCTCACACACAAATGTAATGTAAGGTAAAATAAAGTTACAGTATTCAGTTCATTTTCTATCCTGTCGAGTGCCAACGTCATTATTTCCCATGGGTGTTGAAGAGAATGGGGCTATGCCTGAGTCGAATAAGGTGCTGGCATGTGCGAGCATGTGTGTTGAGTGGATGTGGTGGGTAGATGTACAAAAAAAAATTTCTATTGTAGTTTCTATTCTTTGTACTGTACTTTTGTTTTCCCCCTGCCTGTAATTGGCCTTCTCGGCTGTTGGCAGGAGGAGTAAATAAATAAATATATTATAATAATTTTAATTATGCATTATCATCTTTTTAACTTTTTTTTTTTAAATTAGCGCCCAGAAAACAAATCCAGCGTGTTCAGGTGGCCAACTCTCGACAAGGAAACTACTGAAACGTAGGAAGTTGGCACATACTTCCAATAATCCGAAGAAGAGAAGACTAGATAGGGCTTTTCTACGATTTATTGTCAGAGATTTACAGCCTCTGTTCATTTTTGAAGATGTTGGCTTCAGCGCATTTGTTCAAGAGCTTGATCCACGGTATTTGCTTCCAAGTTGCCCTCACATTACTAATGTTTTACTTGACGAGTATTATAATGAAACTCGAAACGCGGTCTCTGAATTGTTAAAGGAAACTGTGTACGTCAAGATTTTGTCAATATTTTAATGCGCGTTAGGATGTATATCCAATATTTTATTTCCTGACACAGGACTGCAGCAATAACGTTTGATGGTTGGGCAAGCATTATTGCTCGGGATTGCTATTTAACCGTAACTGGGCACTTTCTACGCGACAGGAAACTTGAAAAAGTGTTACTCTCCATTTCGCTGATTCAGACGTCATCTGCTGCTACTGATTTATATTCATTAATAAAGGCAAACGTGTTGGATTCATATGAAAATTTGAAGAATATTGCTCCGAATATGAAAAATACTTGTTCTTTACTTGGGGTCAGTATTGTTTATACTAGAGTACTTGAGAGCCATGAACTAAACATAGGGGGAGGGCCCTTTATCAACTTATGTAACATGTTTTCTTAATTGTTTTTAGGTCCAACAATTACCCTGCTTTGCACTTCATTCAACTCATAGGAAATCATGCGACTGCCAATTAAAACCCAAACAAAGTGAATAGCAGAAGATCAGAAGAATTAACGAAGTATGTTATCACTGAGTTCGTGAATCCTACTTACTTACTTTGTTTAATTTTGTTTACAATTTTCATTTTCACTAAGGATATTTTTTGAGGATGAAAACGAAGATTTGCAAAGCGACGACGTTTCTGTGTATATATCATGTTATAAAGAAATGCAAACGAATTACATCGTTTTTCCGCAGAAGTCCGAAGAAATCAAATGAGTTGGAACAAGAATTACGTATTCGAAACCTTAAAGTGACCACATTAGTTCAAGCTGTTTATACGCGATGGAATTCAACGTACAGTATGCATGAACGAATACGCGAAGACATTGATTGCATCAATATTATTTTGACCAAAAATGATGATCACAATATCCCTTTACTGAAGACTACTGAGATAAAAGCAATTTCTGAGATATTGAGAATATTGGATCCCTTCGCCGACTGTACTGCAAACTTAAGCGGAGCCAGTTACGTTACTGTATCCTAGATTATCCCTACGTTGCATGAAATTGTCAGTAACCTAGAAGAGACAATAATACCTCAAACAAAAGCAGCGTCTGTTTTTAAATTTGCAGAGGAGATCTTACAGTCCACGAAATTGGAACTTCATAAATACGAACAGAATGATATTACTGCGTAAGTATCTCTCATTGAAATTATACAAATAAATTAGCATACACGCACAATGGTGCATTCTCTAATTATTTTATTGACTCTCTGTTTGCCTGTTACAGTATTAGTGTTATTTTAGATCCCCGATTTAAGGAGTGCGCATTTAAGAGAAGTAATTTTCTCAATGCAGCTGGAAGTTTGAGAGAGGAATTGAAGAAAATGTTTGCTGCTGTTGCGCCATCTTCATCGACAACGACACCAGCTGAGAAACCTGAAGCTGGAGAAAAGGAAAGTATTTATTTCTATGAATTTTTAATGTCTCTCTTAGAAAAATATTTAATAAAAAAAAAGAACAATAATATTGTTTATTTTGAAATTATTTTTCCTTATAGATGACGGATTCAGTTTTTTAAATAAATTTCGAAATAGTAAAGGTTGGATGCTCTCCTCAATAAACAGTATCCTATCGTATTTTTGCAAGCGATTGCATATTTAAACTCATATCTAAGTGACCCAATACAAAATGAAGATGTCGACCCATTGCAATTCTGGAAGGAATACACCGTATGCCCTAAACTAAAGAAAATTGCTGAAAAACTACTAATCATTCCAGCAACATCAGTAACTTTGGAACGTGTGCACTCAACTGCGGGGAATGTAATCTGGGTTAGACGAAGTCGTTTACTTCCAGATTTAGCTGAAAAAATGATATTTCTGAGAGAAAATTATACATTTTGTAAGTTGTAAGTTCTATTTATTCAAAAAGCTTATTTTTACTTTTGAGACTTTGAGTGTTAAAAAACTCGTTCGTGAATTTGTTTGTTCAAACTCCAAAGATTATTTTAAGCTATTCTGAGTTTTATAGGGTGAGTTACCGGTTTGTGTTAGCCCACAGTTTGTGTCACAGGCATCATACGAGTAAAAAAGTTGATTTAATTAATTTCTAAGCAGAGATGTACCGAATAATCTTTGCAGGACTAGGCTATACTCTATGGTCGACCATAAGCTCCATTTCCCTGAACCCAGGCCCTTTTGGCCCTACGACGCAAAGTGGAGAAATTGAATTTTTTTGCTTCATACAGGTTCGAACTTCGTACGTCTGTTTCATTCTTCAATATTTTAAGGTTTTTCCTACGTAACACAACTCAAAAAATTATGTTCGAATATGTATTTCAACTGTATTTCAACTCATGCAGGCTGACCACTCAAATTTTCTCTGAAAAAGGTGATAAATGTGATCCATTTCGTTAAAAAAAGTGACCAAAAAATCACCATAATTCCCATATTTTCGACTAAAAATTATTCTCCTTCAGACTTTATGTAATCTTCGGCTCTCATGTCTTGAAAAAAACATACATCACAAGTTTTTCGTAGAATCACACACTCTACTCACGCACACTTGTTTTGTATACTTATATCACATATCAGATTGAAGAAACACTTTTTTCAGTTTTTTTCTCTCGATAAATTGATATTAGTTAAAATGAGCATTTTTAATGTTTTTTTTAAAGGAAAATTTTTTAAAGTGACTTTTTTGATTCAAAAGTGACTTTCGTGACCAAATTTCAAAAAAATGATCAAAGGTGACCAGAGGTGACTTAAGGTGAAAAAAGTGACTGAGTGGTCAGCCTGCTCATGCCTACCTTGATTTAATCAATTTTGAAACTGAAAACTACTTAACGCACCCTAACTCGTTTAAACTCGTTTGTGATCTCGTTTGTTACAACTTTGAAAATTAATTTTAAGCTACTCTTACTTGTCTCCTTTCAACTTCCGGGTTATGTACCTACCTAGTCGTTTGTGATTTTGGACGCTGTTAAGTGTAAGGGAACCAATCAGCAAAATCTGTTTTTTGAGGACACATGATTTGAAGTTCAAGAGCCACGTAGAAACTATATGACATAGCGTTTACTGATAAGATTTTTTCAACCTGAGTACACATTTTTGAATCGAGGGCCCAATTTTGAACAATTCTACGTTTTGCGCCCTTTCCAACGACACTAATAACTCAATTTGTTTACAAATGTTAGTTGGTTCCCTTACGCTTAACAGCGTCCAATTCTAAGCTTTGTTCCTACTTTCAACTTTCAAGTTACCCACTCGTTTGTGATTTCGTACAAAAAATTATCCTAAGCTTTTTGGTGATTTCATTCGTTAACATTGATTCTACGTTTATTTATTATAATTTCATAGTTATAACTGTTGCAATTTGTACATGAAAATTTGAAAATACGTCATTCTATATATTATTTTTCAAAAGTTGTATTCTCAGATTAGTGGAGTGAGTTAGCTCGTTAGTAATAGAAATTTTACAAGACGGAATAAATGGACTAAAATGTACACAAAATTTAATCCTGTACAAAGTTTATCAGTAGCAGAATGGGATTAGATATATAAAACTCGAAAATCTCTCTATAGTCTCTACAACTGAATACAACTTTAGCAGCCTCGTTGTCATTCTCATTTCGTTGTGTTTATTATTTTTCGGATGGTTTTGCTTCGGTGCGAAAACTATCGATAACTATCGATATCCCCCCCCCCCAAAAAAAAACTATCGATAGCTATCGATAACGAAAATGTCCGATATAGGGGGCCCGGACTTCGTTCCAGAAGTCTCTAGGTACGCATAGTACTCGATAGAACGAAAAACAGGTACGAAAAGTTACCTACGAGCAGATTGAAGGGGCTACGCCGTTTTAAAGATTACAAAAATACAATTTTCAAGACGATAATACGAGACATGATAATTGACGGAATAAATAAACTGACTATAGAGGCTGGCAGTACTGGCTTGGACGAAAAAAAACGTAGTACGGTGTATTGCCTATTCTCAAAATTGAAGGCGCTAGAAAACGTTAAGAGTTGGGAAAATTTTAATTTTCGTTAAAGGGTCAAAAAGATCGTTTTTCAGCCCAACCCTAGGTAAATTATTAATGGTTTGAGGGCTATTGTGACTATGGGAACTTGTTTTACATATCTAGGAGATGAAAAAATTCTATGACAATTTTCGCCGAATTCTGAATTTGTAAAAAGCTATCCTGCGTTAAGTAAAATCAAAAGACCCGATTTTTTTATTTTTTAGGTATTTTTGGCAAAAAAAGAAAATCTTAACCATGTAGTCTGGGTGCTGGTAGTATTCGGCAAAGTTCTTAAAAACACGTTGGAACTGCCGGCCCCCAATCTTCTGACATGCATCCAACGATCGGATCATGTTTTCCAACGCGCGCTTACAAGCGTTTCCGTCGATGGCCATTATTTGCATCCCGACTTCTTTTTTCAACTCATCCACTGTTATTAAATGGTTCCGATAAAACATTATCTTTCAATTGGCCCCATAGAAATGAATCTGGCGGAGATAAGTTCGGGCTCCGGGGTGGACATTTATCCTTCGAAATAATTCTATTTCCAAAAAAAAAAAAAAATGAAGAATTTCGGTCGAAAAATAAAAATAAATAACCTAATTACGTATGGAATATGTGGAAAAGCTACATTTCCCGGAAAGAGATACTGTTGTGGTTTTTTTTCATTGCTTTCAACAGGGTTTATCTGTCATACCACGTTATATTTTGTACAACGACCAAGTCAACTGTCATACATGTGTATGTATTTTATAAATTTTTTCGTGGTGGGAGGAGGAGGAAAAAACTAGAAGAGAAGAAGCGGTAGAGAGAGGTAAAAATAAGAAAAATTTCTATCGTAATGAAGCATGTTATTTTTCAAATTTCTCCAGCGGAGAGGAAGGGGAAGGGAGTATTGGTCTGTGATTGTTACGGCGGTGATTGGTCCCACTTCACCCCTGCACGGAAAAGTACAAAAGGGTTACAAAAAAATTTAACATAAACCATTTGATAGGTAAGTGAAACCCCCTCAAGATTTTACTCCTCGCCTTCGATCGCCCATTTTTGGGCATAGGTTTCCGTCACCTGTGTCCATTTGCTTCGGTTCTTGGCCCCCATGGGCCAATTTTGACCGAAATTTTAAACCAACTCGTCTGACCACCTTGTTAGGGGTCTCCCCCTTCTCCTCCTCCCCTCATGAGGGACCCACAATGTCAATATTTTGTTCCATTTATAAGAGGAGTCCCTAACTATATGTCCTGCATATTTTAGTTTGAGCCTTTTAGCATGGACCCAGACCTGTTTGGCATTAGTTTTTTCCAAAATTGAACTTACTTTGATTTGATCTTTGAGTTTAACTCCTAAAATGCTTCGTAGCATGGAGTTATGGGTAGATTGAATTTCACAGATTTGTTTTTTCATGGTAGCCCATGTTTGAGCACCATATGTGAGGACTGGGAGAACTGAGCTTTCTAGAATACGTATTTTTGATTTTAATTTTACATTACTTTAAAAAATTAGCTTTCCACGCATTTGTTTTTCGAATTTTTAAAACCAATACGCTAATTATTCGTGTTTGCGGATCAGGGATGTGAAAGAAGCTGGAAGCGGAAGCCGGAAGCCGGAAGTTTTATGTTTTTTTGGTGAAATCTAGAAGCCAATAGCTGGAAGCCAATTCCAGTTGGGAGCCAGAAGCTGGAAGAGAAGTCTTTTGTTTATCGGCTTCTTTTTGGCTTCCAATTTCCAACTCACAAGTCATTATTATTTATAAGAAAAGCTCTTTAAACTCGTTATTTCAAAGTCCTTTTTGAAATTTCAACCAGCTTGAATGAAATTGAAATGTTCTATGTAATAACAAAAATGACTTTAACTTTCCTTCGCATGGTGACCTTTTTATTTTTTTTATGTATCTTTTCGTTTTCCGTGACCGTGAGTCGTGTGCTCGTGTCCCGTATCCTATTCTTATTTCCTAATTTCCTATCAGCAATTCATCGTTCTCATGGTTCAGCAAGGGGTTCAGCCTTTAACTACCAGTTATTTTATTATTACAATGACGATAATTGCGGTTTGCGGATAGTGTTTCGTCTTTTGTGTTTCATATTCACATTCCATTTAAAATTAAAGAATTACGAGTATTAACCACCAGCACAAATGGCCCCAAAAAAATCCTGCATGATTCGCGAGCATTTCAGGTACTCTACAGAAAAAAATGTCAGTGTTTGCCAAATAGAGATGAAACAGGATGAAGATCAGCCAGCACCAGAAAGAGCAAAACTGTGCCTTACTGAAATATCGGTGAGGAAATCACTCAGCATCGTTGTAGCATACAAATATATTTTTACATAAATTAAATACATTATGCATTCCAGTATCGTTTGAATGATGTCAATCATCAACGTGATACTGTGGAACACAGAAGAACCCATCTCTTATCATCATTTTTTCATGATTTCTTCATCTGTTTACAGGGTAACAAAGCTTCTAACTTGCGGAAACACGTAAGGACGAAACACCCCACTGAGTATTCTAATTTTGAAAAACGATCTGAGAACAGGAACATGCCCGAGAAGCAAGGCAAACGTGAAGAACCTATAGCTAAACAACACTGAATCAGTTTTTTGAAAAGAAATCATATCTTGTACCACACAGTAAGAATGATATTATCGATGGCATAGTTAAAATGATGTGTACACACAGCCGACCATTTGCCAAGCTAGAAGATGAAGGCTTCTTACAAATTATGAACCCAATTTTTGATGTTATGAAATTTCGCATCACGCGGTTCAACGTAGTGAACTACATACATGATCGTTGTGAGCAAGTTCGCCAGAAGCTTAACACTTTGGTACATAAAAAGCTTATAAGTGTGAAAGTTGATTGCGCAACTCGAATGGACAGGTCTTTCATGGGGATAAACATACAGTTTGTCCATGAAGGTAAACTTGTAATATTTACATTGGGTGCTGTGGAATTGACTGTACGTCACACCGGAGCCCAGCTGAAAAAGACTATTCTAGAAGAACTGGGGAAGTATGGAATAAGCTCGTCGCAAATCTACACCATTACAACGGATAATGGTTCCAATTTACTGAAAGCAGTCCAGCTGATGAATGATGAATTGGAAATGGAAGTCGAAGATAGTATTGATAATGAAGATGAAAATTTTGATAACAGTTTCCAGTTGGCAGAAAGGATTTTTGAATGTTCTTGGAGCGACCATTACATAATAAGTATGAGACCTGATTGTTAATTCATTTTGCTCACTGTAAGCAATATTTTAATTTGAGTCTAAAAATTTTTACAGACATTAGATGTGCTGTTCATACACTACAGCTCAGTGTTCATGATACTCTGAAAAATAATCATCAGAATCCGGCTACAGCTTCTCATTTGGATGCTATTTCTGAAGCACGAGGGGTAGTTAAAGAGTTGCGTACCCAGAATATGCTAATTTTAGCAAAATCAAGAAATTTACGGAAAGCAATTTTAGACTGTCCTACCAGGTATACCTTATTTTCTTTAATAATTATTTATATTTGATTAATCCAAATACACACGTCCTAAGTAAACTCACTATTATGTGTTTAGGTGGAACTCCACTTACGACATGCTGGAAGTACTTTTTAATGAATACAAGGGTTTCTGCCAGGAGTACCAGAGTACATACAGACGATTACATCTAAGCGAGGATACATGGCAGTTAATAAAAGAAATTCTTATGTGTCTGAGGCCTTGCTGGAAGGCCACTAAAAAGCTACAGGCTGTCGACATAACGTTAACCGATGTATATAGAATTTTAAATGTTTGCCAAATGGAAACTCATGATATTGGTAATACATCCACTACCCTCTGCTTGTCTAGTGATCTTCATATTTTGAATACAAATTACCAACTTAATATTTTTTGTGCATCCTTTTTCTCAATTTTTATATCTTTAATTTTGTACTATTCTTTTTTGTTTTTCAGGGAGTCCGTTGTCTTCAGATCTCGTGGACAATTTTGTGAAACGGAAAGAATCTATACTGCATAATGATGTGTTCTATGCATGCATGTATTTAGATCCACGTTTCAGTTTTGAATTAACTGAAGATGAGAAAGATAAGGCGATCACCCATTTGGTGCGGGTTTATAACAGATGTGTTGGTCAGTTTTCATTTTTAAGTTTCAAACTACCTCATGTCTACATTTGGTTTACCCTGGATATGCTATATCGATTATTTTAGCTGACTTCCGATTATCTGGCACGCTATACTATCCGGCCTCAAACAATTCCTCCTTTTATTCGGATTTCCTCTTATCCGGTCATTTGTCGTATTATCCCGCCCTATAGTTCAAAATGTAGCACAGCTCGTGGTAAGGATTGCGTCATCTGTTTTGCGTTGGGATTAGACACAGCGGCACTCTTCAGAAACCATTTACTGTTGCATACACTATGAAATACTAAAGACAAGCCTAAAAAACAAGAAAAAACAAAAACTCCGTATTATCCGGCCAACCCGATTCCCCATTTGTGCCGGATAGTTGGAAGTCAACTGTATTGTGCAGGTAAATTGATTTGTCATTGTTTTTACAGTGCTGTTGAATGAAAAAAGCGATGAAAGATGCGATGAAAACCGGGAAATAGATGACACATCTGATGTAAGTTCAGTGTGCAGTAATATAGATGCTGATATGGAAATGGAGAGGCTATATGAAAAGAGACTTCTAGAAAAACGAAAACATTTAAAAATAAATGCCCCTACTACTTCTCTAGAATTCGAAATCATGGTGAGATCATTTTCTCACCCCGGATTCAAAGCTCGAGACAACATGTTTCATTTCTGGGAGGAGAAAAAGAACATGTTTCCGGAGCTTTATATGGTTTCTAAAATAGTTTTTGGTGTCCCAGCCACTCAAGTAACAGTAGAGCGGCTGTTTTCCCAGCTGAAATTTTTGCTGAACTGTCTTCGCACAAACTTGCTGGGAAAGACTATAAATGCTATTTTAGTGTTAAAAAACAATTTGAGTGTGTTTGAAAAATTGTGACTTGAGATTTTCACTCAATAAATATTTGTAATTTTAAAATTTGTAATGGTGATTGGTGACATATGTTATAACTGACATTAATCATTCCAGTTCATGTAGAGACTAGAGAGAGAGAGACTGAAAAACTTATCAATAATACGAATAAAAACCGAAAACTCTTGGGATCTCTGCAAAAATTCAAAACACTGTAATGGTCATGGATTCCATGCTGAAAATAAAATCATTTCTTTATTTTAGTATTTCCAGTATTGTTCCCGTTACGTTATTACGTTACCGGTATTTCATCCCTGAAAAATACATTCAACTCATCAAGTAAAAAATTATTAAAAACAAAGGGGAAGATTTAAAATACAGATCCATACTACTTATAACATCAACTTGCTCATTTAGGTTTTTTTTTTTACAAGTGGGCTAGAAAATAGATTATCTCATTTAAACCTGTGTTTTATGCTTCTTATTCTTTGGAAGGGGGGGGGGGGGTTAAAAGATGCTAATAGAGATGAAATCAAGTGAAATGTCGGGAGCTAGAAGTCGGAAGCTGGAAGTTTTTTGAAATTACGGAAGCCAGAAGCTTATAAATAACAAAACTGAAAGAAGTTGGAAGCTGGAAGCTTTTTAAAATTATGGAAGCCAGAAGCCGGAAGCGAAGTTTTTTTAATAAGCTATTCATCCCTGCTGCGGACTGTACCATCAACCCGTGAGCCGTGACTAAAAACCGAACGTCCATGACTTTGGGCAGCATATAAACCCTTCTCGTTCATACCTAAATAGGTAGATATACCGAAACAAAATAACTAATTCCGATATGGAACTTTATTCGTAAAATATCCATATTATTAACCGACTGATGGAAACACTGGTCGCGAGGACACAATTCCTCGTTCACCTTTCTGCATCGCATTTGGAAAGATGGCGTAACAGTGGAGCTATCGACGGGACGATGCAGAGCAGAATAAGTCCGCGTCTGAATGTCTAAAATCGTTAAGTATCTTTCTCGCAGATCGAACTCGCCGATAATGAATCGGTGGAAAGCCGGACGGAAATAACGCAGTTAATTAATCTTTTATTACGCGTGTGAAAGCGCCACACTGCATTCTGTACACCGAAAATGGAATACATACAATCTTATCGAAAATAATCGCCACTTCGATGGAGATATGACTTGTCCGCATGGCCGCATCCACAGCTCTCTCCGAATTCGATTTTATGGCCTCAGAGCGTACACGGCGGCATCACCACCGCCAACGAAAACGAGCTGGCAACTGGTTTTCAATAATTTTTACGATTTTACTTTACGTGGCGGCGCTCGTGCACATCGCACCTGTGGAGGTCTCAAAAACGCGAAACTGATATTCGCGGTAGCGCAATGTCATTATCTAAATGAGCGTAGAATACACAATCCAGACAATTGGGTTTTGAACGCAAACCAACATAATACAAAGAAATCATAGAGGCTCGAATTACAGACGGAAACAGAAGGCAATTCACACAGAGGAATCATACAAAGAAAATATACATATAGGAATCACCCAATGCACCATCAGTATTCGGGTGCCATATCCGCATCCAGGCGTCGGCAACCTAAGCAATCATACCAAGAGAATACCTCAGTGTCTTATCAGTATTAGGGCGCTATATCTGCATCCAGGCGCCGGCTGCCAAAGCAATAATACCAAGGGAATCCCCCAGTGCCTTATCAGTATTTAAGCGCCATATCCGCATCCAGACGTCGGCAATCTACATAAGCAATCATACCAAGGGAATCCCTCAGTGCGTAGTATTCGGGCGCCAATAAACGGCACGGAGTCAACGAGAGTGGACTTTGCTCTAAGATCCTATGCCTCTGAGCATTCACTCTCCGACCAAGACGTTATCCCAACAGCTGACGAAGTTTAATACCTGGAGTCCACTTTGATAAACGCCTTACCTGTGCCAAGCACATCAAGGCCAAATGTACAGACGTCAAAAAAGCTAAGGCGATTCGGTGGCTCTTTCGTGCCTACAATAATATTTCATTGGCTAATAAGCGCCTGTTCTATTTAACGGTGTTAAGACCAGACTGGTCTTATGTGGCTCCACTTTGGGGATGCGCTACTCCTAGCAACATCAAGACGATGCCCTGGAATTTGCCTTTTCGAGCATTACCTCAGAGACGTTGGGGAGGCTGTTAGGGCTGCAGAAACTATTGATAGTACTATCGATAGTATCAAAAGTGATGAATTTCGCTGTACTATTGATACTATCGATAGCAATTTAATAGCTAAGGAAAAGGACCACATTTTATTCATATACTTGGGCCTTTCTCCCAAATTACAATTCTTATTTGCTTACGGACAGTCCATAAGAAGCGTTAATGTAACCAACTGGTCCAGTCTTGAATAAATTCATCAATTTTCTTCCGGAACCCGCGAAACAAACAATATAAGGTATAACCATAATTCTTCTTGTTGGTTTATATAATCGCTTGTAACTTGAACGATTTTTATTGATTTGTGCCATTTCGTGTCGTGCTTCTTGTGCAAATTTTTCAAGATTTAAATATACACCTCTCAAGAAAAAAGATTCAACAGAAGCAGTGAGTGACGAGAATCCTGATCCTGATGATCCACCCTGCTTCATCTGCTGCGCCGGTTCTCCATATTCCCGAGTGTGATAAAAACGAAAAAATTTTCATAATTTTAGTAGGTGCCTAGTAATTTTTTTACTGTGCTATGGTTGGATCGTAGTAGCAAATCGTGCTTTTATAAATAATTGAAAACTCGCAATATTCTGGACCAAATTTGGGGCCTCTTAGGATAGGATTTTGGTAATTTTAACAAACAATCCTATTAACCTGAGACCTGATAAAATTTCTGTTAACAGATCCAGTAAACGCAAGCCGACGGATGATTCGATTTCTAAAACATCCGCACAGTCAAATTCACTCTCCTTCAAGTTACCAAAAACAAAGAAGGAAAGAACAGATTCACTTGCTGATAAGGTGTCCGAAGAAAAAGTGAAAATGTAAGTAACTGCAAGTTAATTTTTTGAGTTTGCCTTGTAACAATAATGAGTTGAATAATTTGCAACAACAAGGTCAATAACATTATCAGTAGTCAGTATATTCCTTTGTTTTTTTTATTCACAGGGAAAGAAAGTTTCAAACATAGGTCTGGAAATTTTTTTTAAAGATGAACCCAATAACAGCAGTCTACAATTTATGCAAAAAGGAATACAGATCAAGTAATAATACCTCAAACTTTGCGACGATCACCTAAAACGGGCTCACGCTGAAAAGTTGATTAGAGAATCTGATCATGAGAATACAAGAATTATACCACCTGCATCGACGGTCCCTGGTAACAGTGGTAAAAAAATACCTAATTTATTCACCAAAATGTGGCCTTACAGCCGCAATGACCGAAAGAAAAAGGTGTTAGACTGCAGATTAGTTACAATGATAGCTGTGGATTATTTGTCCTGCTTCGGCTTCGTATAAATCTAAATTGAATTACGCAAATAGGGACGAAACAGAAATACGAAGATTGGAAGTTTGCAGCATGAGCTGAAGACCAAGGCTGCAACATAGGACTTATACCAGGTGCGGATCCAGTCGGCCATTTTGGGGAGGGAAATGGCAGAGGGAAAAGCGCGCGAAGCGAGCGGAAATTTCTTGCTGCCCTTGCCCATAGATTTTTCCTCCTTCCCCAACAGAATTTTCCTTCTTTCTGGGTGGAAGGATCAATTCCCCCCCCCCGTTAATTCGCGCCTGAGTTGTACTTCACTATTTCCTCCCGAGAAGGTACGATAATTTTTGCAACACCATCTTATGCAAAGTCACATAGCAGCTGACAGCAGCAGCGAAGTAACAGGGATCAAGAAAATCATTTGCCATTGGAATTGGAATTTAAACTTAAGAGTTTCAAGTGTTGGCAGCCCTGCGATATGTGTGAGTGATCACGGTAGCAAATTTCAAATACCATTAAGTCGATTAGAAATTCACTTTCAAAGAAAATTTGTCCTAATGTCCTAAATTCGACTGCATCATCACCAAAAAATTAAATTATAATTAATTCTACTGGCAGAATAATTTTTACTCGGTTTTTACCCTACTGAAGATAGCAGCGTTTCTGTTTAAAAGTACACATGATCACTCACTCATTTTCACCCGCCAACACCCGCGCAGGTAATTTTGCAGCGCACTCTAGTGCAGGTTTAAATCCCAATAGCATGAAACTTTACAATAACACAGGTCTCCACGATCCAGCTATCTCACATTCTCCGGCTCTTTTCCTAATAGGCAACTATACTGCCTTGGGAACAATTTATTCCTTTCGTACGCGATGTATGCAACACTCACAACATCCGCGTTAAATATCATGTCTATACTGAAAGTCGCTGGCATTCAGTCACACCATAAGCGAGACGGGAACATATAGCTGACTTGAGAATTCCAACCTTAATCAACCCACAATCTGAACGACGCAGAAATTAGAATACGAAGTCATCAATTCCTCTCATTAGACGGGCATTGGCATTGTCTACATCGACAATACTATCTTCAGCATATATGATAACGTGTTAACTCGGGTTAATTATAACAAACGTCACTCGAAACTCATCATCGCACTCGTAACTCGGTATCGTGTTAGCTTTTATTTACACTCAATGCACACTCACTGATTTCACAATTTCAGTGCTGAACCACACAGCTCTCCGATAAGCGAATGAAAATATCGTCACTTGGGAAGGTATACAGGTACAATAGAGAGCAAAAACAGGTTAAAACAGACTTATATTTTAATACAATAATTCGCGCAAGAAAACAGAAAACAACAAAACGAAAAACATTATAATTAAAAAAACAAAACATAGAGGGCTTTACAGTTATTAAAAAACAAAAACACAAACAATGATGATTCGAGCACCGCCACAAATTTCAGTCGACTCGAACATTAGTTTCAAATTAAAAAATATACTTTTTCAAAAAAATGAGGGGAGGAAACACCGAAATGTTTATAAAAGCCGTATATAAAATGTACACGAGATTAGAAATTATGGTAACAAGAAACGCGACTGATGGTTTTTTTTTTCTTTTCTTTTTAAACTAAATATAAAAAATACACGTGGTGTATAAAATCAGGTACTAAATAAAATATACAACGATATACGCCGTACTCGTTCGTTAATACTGTCATGATGTCACACTGTTTTGTCATCTACTTCCTAAAAAACAACAACAATATTTCATAATTAGAATGAGGGTACGAACTACATATCTGTATTTAGTATAGGCGAACTAAACACAAAATTTGACTAAGAAACCATTTTGGGATAATGAGCATGACTTCGCCGAATATTGTGAGAGAAGGTCGCCTAATGAACATACTGAAATCCCACCTCGTAACATCTGCGTAAAAGTTTTTCGGGCGGGCGGTTGAACCTCCCTCAAATTGGCTTTTCTCAAAAATCTGGAGAATTATTACAGATACGGAGAAGAGCTTCAAACAAAATTTGTTCTACACTCAACTGTATACGAATGGTTATGTACGTTTTTTTTTTTCATATCTACCCTGAAACTGTCATGGGGCCATGAGCGCCTGCAGAATTTTTTGATGAGTTAGCAAGATAAAATGCTGACGACCATAATTTAACCCTAATTTTTGTATTTGAATAGAGATTAGTGAATGGTTAGTGCTAATTACTCAATTTTTCGAGACGAATTCGAATCCGTCGTCAAATTGGAGCTAGAATCATTTTTTGACCCATTTCGACCAGATTATCAAATTTATCTTGCGGACGGAACATCACCGCCAAATTTGAACACTGAATTCGAACTCAGCGTAAAAAATTGAGAGGAAAACAGTCTTTAATTCAAAATTTTTGATTTTTCAAGATTTTCAAATTTCTCTATACACATCATGTCTTTTTTGGGGCGAAAGCATTTTCGGAGAGCTTCGGCGTTGGCGCTGGTGCTAATAACACAAATTTTCGAGACGAATTCGAATCCGTTGTCAAATTTGAGCTAGACTCACTTTTTGACCCATTTCGACCACATTTTCGAGCCTATCTCGGGAACAGAGCGTCACCGCCATTTGCACACTGAATACGAACTTCGCGGGTCCGGTACACGAGACCACGGGGGTCGTGACTTCGTGAGTCCGGTACATGAGATCACGACCCGAATCATCATGTACCGATGGTACTGCCCCGAGATCACGGGGGTTTGTGACTTCGTGGGTCCGAAACACGAGATCACGAGAGTTGTGACTTCGTGGGTCCGGGTGCGAATTACTCAATTTTTCGAAACGAATTCGAATCCGTTGTCAAATTTGAGCTAGACTTATTAACCCATTTCGACCACATTTTCGGATTTATCTCGGGAACGAAGCGTCACCGCCAAATTTATACATTGAATTCGAACTCAGCATGAAAAATTGAGTAGAAAACTATATTTAATTCAAAAATTTCAAATTTTCAAATTTTTCAAATTTCTCCATACTATACAGATTATGTCGTTTTTGGGGCGAAAAAATGTTCGGGAACTTCGGCGTTGGCGCTGGTGCTAATTACTAAATTTTTCGAAACGAATTCGAATCCGTGTTCATGGCCGGCGGCAGAATTTTTTGGTGAGTAGCAAGAGAAAATGCTGACGACCATAATTTAACACTGATTTTTGTATTTGAATTGAGATTAGTGAATAGTTACATGGGCATGAGTCACTGGCTGACAACTGAAAAAACGAACATGCGCAGTCCCTATATATTGACGAATGTTAATAAACGTATCATTGAACGATTTAATTACATGAATCACAAATATCCCTAATGATGCACAAAACAAAAAAAAAAAGTAGCAGTGGCTACCTCCGCTACCCTCTGCGGGCGCCTATGCATGGGGGAGAGTTGAAAATGATCTTTCAGATGACGACAGTTTAATACAGACCTTAAGGGAGGAAATTCGCGGAAGAATTAACACCAAGTCTTAATAAAAATTTTCAAGCTGGTTCTAGGAAAGGAGAGAATCCCTACTCCATGAAACTTTTCGGGAATCATACTACTGTTTCAAAAAGGGAGCGGATTTTTTAGGGTTTGTACACGAGAACGAAATGTTTATGTTCTACCTGGCCGATCGTTAGAAAAAATGAGAATGAGTCAAGAGAATAACAATAAGAAGAAGAACGTGCTTCGGAAAAGGTCGCACACAGAACTGCAGGAGACAAAAGACGTTTGTTAGACGCTCGCATCATTCTACACAGGCAATGAACAGGCTGGACGATTAGACGAGTTACATAAAAATGTAAATTTGAGAGAAGCTCGCCGCAAGGGGATGAAAATGATATAAATGACTATAGACCACAGCAACCACGGGAAAAATTCGTATTGGGGTCAATAATATCCTGCGTAACAAACCCTACGTAGATAAACGAATATGCCTGCAACGAAGGCATTTAAAGTCCTACCATGAGGTTCTGCCAGTAAGACAAAACACTGGGCAGTGCAAGGTTCGCGGATGATGTGACTTTAATCCCTCAAGATGGAAAGGATATGCAGAGCGTGATCAACGAACTAGCAGAGCAATGTCCAAGTAATAACAGAATTGAAGCGGAGGAAAATACAACGCATTAAGGTCAAATTATCTTGCTTGAAAAGAATACAGAAAAGGATATTACTAAAAAGAAGATCACAGGCTTGGAAAAGTTTTCGGCCATTAAATGAACGTGTTATATTTCCCCGTGTAATTCATGAAGGAATAAGAGACGAATGTGAATTTAGTCTGTCAAACACCCAGTTTGGATTCCGAGCAGGTCTAGGTACATGAATAACACACTTAGCTGTGAATGTGCTAATGCAAACATGTCGAGATATGCACCAAGATATTACTGTTTGCTTCTTAGATTACGGAAAGGCTTCTGATAACATCAAACACGATAAATTGATTAAGATACAAATAGTACAGAAAACCGGAATAGATAGCAGTAACTTGAGAATAATCCAAAACCTTTACCGAAATTAACCTGCACAACTGTTGATTTTGATATGAAAAGAGAGTAAGACAGGTCTGCATCTTGTCACCTCTACTATTTAATCTCTACGCTAAACAAGTGTTCGAAACCGCACTCTCTGAGACTAAATTTGGAATAAGCATAACAGGCCCGTAGCCAGCCTTGCATTTCAGTCACCGCCAATGACACTGGAGGCAGGGCAATATTTCAAGATTTTTTAAAATATTTATTCAGTCGCCCCCCTCCCTCCCTCCCCCCCGTATTACTATTTTTTATTTCCCATTTTTTTTTTAGTTTTTGTATTTTTCTTGATGAAGCAACTGTGAAAAAGAAAAAGAGAGAACATTTATTTCCACTCATTTTAAAAACAAGACTGTGAAGAATATTAGGGAAAAAATTACATAAAATATTCACGTCCTGCTTGCCGGTATTCTTTCTCGATTTCGATGAAAAACTTTTAAACCACGCCTCCATAGTGGTACTGATGTCGTTAATGTTCTTTTCGGTTTGGTAGATTGCAGGAATAGTAAGCTTTAATTTTTGATTCAAGTTTAAATTAATGTCAAATTTGAATACAAACACACAAGTCGTGACGTTCGATTCAGGAAGTTATTAATAATTGTTGATATTCTTATTACGAATAATTATCATTGATTTTCGGAAGCATCGTAGCTTCGAAGCTGTGAAGCATGAAGTTAGTGCTAAGTCAGCGTTGCCAGATGATAAGGGTCTCTTTTTTTTGCCAGCTAGGGCAAGGGGGTTAGTCAACCAAGGCAATTCCTTGATTGCCCTGGCTTAGCTACAGGCCTGACGCAGAAGAGAAATAAACAACATTCGATATGCTGACAACAAATATTAGTGGTCTCCACAAGCTTCTTAACACACTGAATAAAGTCGGAGAAAAATACGGCCTGAAAATCAGTTAAAAAGACTAAATGGATGACTGTAAGTAGAAACGACAAGAAATAAAAAAGTCCTCTCGCTCTCTCTCTTTCTCTACATGTCGCAGACGAATCTGCAATCACGGGAGAACATTTTCATGTCTCGATTTTAATGTCGACTTATCGGTAATCGATTATAACTATCCTAGACTTCCAGCAAATGTCAACCACTAAATTTGTACGGTTTTCGAGTGTGTCCGGAGCGTTATGGCTTTCGCTCAAATATGTTCTCAAAAATTCTAATATAGATATACTGGGACTTGGCGAGGTAAGAAGAAAAGGGGAAAGCATTGTGGAAACGAAGGAGGGAAATTTGATTTGTCACATAGGTAATGATTTTGGACAAAACGGTGTGGGTTTCTGGATTAGCAATGAATGTAAAAAAGATCTGATAGAATTTAGAGGAATAAATGATAGAATAGCAGTTTTAATAATAAAAAAGGGAAACAAAACAACGCTCACCATGATCTAAATCTACGCACCAGCGGCTGTATCTAATGAAAATGACTGATGAATTTTACGATAAACTCTCGGAAGTATACAACGAATAGAAAAAAACAAAAAAAAAAGATATAATTATTATGGGTGACTTTAACAGCCAGATAGGAGAACGCAACGAAGACGAAAAAAAAATCTAGGTCCATACTATTTCGGAAAGAGAAACGATAGGGGTCGGAAATTGGTTCGTACCCCGGGAAAAAAAAAAATTACAAATTTTGAGGTCCTTCAGAAATTCCCCTTCAATTCAGATCATAGAGTAATCTTTTACACCCTGCAGTTGGCTGTTATGAGAAAGTATCACGATATACACAAGGAACAAACACTTTCAGGCTGCTCTTAATAACGAAGCAAACACGAATACCAAAAAAAAAAGCTAAAAAAAATCCTTGAAAATGTAGATGATTGCGTGGAGATAGATCCGCTGAATAAGATGATAATTGATTCCCTGAGTCGAGGAATCTCCCAGAAAAAGAAACCCCCTCAACCTTGCCAGGCAACATGAAAATGCTCATTCAGAGAAGAGAATTTCTAAAACGTAAAAAACACAAATCATTGAGAACCAAATTAGAACTGAATATTCTATGTAAAAAAGATTTGAGAAACTTGAACAAGGAGAAAAACGATAGAATGATTACAGAAATTTTGGTATCTACTACGAGCATAAAACAAATAAATAAAAATCGGTCCCTGAGGAAAAGATAGACTACTCATTTGACAAACACAAATAATCAAAGGATATTTGACAGACAGGAAATTAACTATCATGCAACTGAGTTTTATGAACAACTGTACAGCGGCAAAGACTATATAGATCCAAAGGAAACGGAAAATTGCGAGCAAAAGATAGAAAATGAAAAAAAATTCTAGAGAGAGAAGTGAAAAGTATTATTAAAAAATTAAAAATTAAAAAAGCTCCTGGTCAGGACAAAATATTCCAATGAATTTTTTAAGGAGGGAGGAGAAATTGTACTGAAAAACTTGACCAGGCTTTTCAACAAAATTCTGAAAGAAAAGAAAATCCCAGAAGACTGGAAGCGTTCAGATATTATTCTTATCTTTAGAAAAGGAGAAAGAGACAAGATAAATAATTATAGGCCGATCAGGCTGAGCTCAAGTTTCGAAGATTTTGGCTAAGGTTATGGAGGGTAGGATAAAACCTTTTCTAATTCAACCCAAAGAACAGACAGGATTTCGGCCGGGTTACTCCACAACGGATCATCTCCACGCCATTAATCAGTTAATCGAAAAACGTAACGAATATCAGGTTGAACTCCATCTGGCCTTCATAGACTTTGCCAAAACTTTTGACTCACTTAACTACAAATTTTTACTATCAGCACTAAAAAAATCCAGGGGTTCCGGAAACTTTCATCAAAATTATCAAGAAAATGTACGAGTACGAGGGGCTAGACAGTAGAATTGTAACAGATGTACTTGGAAATTATTTTCCGGTCCAAAGGGGAGTAAGGCAAGGAGACCCCTTATCCCCATTATTGTTCAACTGTGGTCTTGAGGAAGTGTTCAGAAATTTGGACTGACGAAAAAAGGGTATAAAAATTAACGAAGACCACTTAAATAATTTACGCTGATAGCAAGCGACAAAGAAGAATTAGAAGGCATGATACGAGAACTGAACAGAAACGGGCTTACTGCAGGTCTTAGCATGAATCTGTCCCAAACTGAAGTAATAAATAACCAAAACAGAATTTACGACATTGAAATTAACGAAGAAAAAATAAAAGGGGTAGAAATCGTAATATACTTGGGCCAAAAAATTTCATGCACCAAATCACAAGAGGAGGAAATTGAACATAGAATAACCCTTGCTTGGAATAAATTCTGGTCTCTAAAATTCATTTTCAAAAGTTCCTTTCCACTCTGATCAAAAAGCGAAATCTTCAATGCGTGTGTACTCTCAACTCTAACACAAGGCTCTGAAACTTGGACTTTATCCAAAAACATGGTACAAAAAATTAGAACTACACCAAATTTGATGGAACGATCAATCTTAAATATCAAGAAAAAAGACCGCATCAGAATTTCAACTATCGAACTTAAATTAAAAAACAACAAATGTGCTGTACATCTGGTAAAAAATAAAAAATGGAGTTGGGGTGGCCACGTAACAAGACTGCATGACGACCGTTGGACTTACAAATTGATACGGGGAAAAGAAGGCAAGGTACACAGAGGATCAAGATGGAGGGACGACTTCGGTACATTGCTGGGGCATAGTGCCTTTCAAACGATCGCCCAGGACCGTAATGAGTGGAGGAGGCTGGGGGAGGCTTTTACCCGATTCTAGGGCCACGAGTGCATACCTACTGCATAAAACTGTATGTACGTAGTATGTACTTGCAAATAAAAGCTTGTAAAAAAATACCCATGGCTGGAGGAAAATGGTAATGTCAACCATTGAACTGAATTGTCACCATGAAGAGCTACAGAACTGTCAGTCTAACTGAGCTGGAAATGAGAAGAAGAAAGAAGGAGAACTGTAGTCGCGCGGAGCGCAGCAAAGTTCAAGATCAATAAGCACATGGCTGGAGTTACGGCTTTCGCTCAAGTATACCCACTGCTGAAAGAAAAATATTTACCGGAACACCAAACTACATCCTTGGTGGTGGCGAACTGCATTAACGAATTATACACCCTTGCTCAGGAGAACTGAGTCACCAAGCTATGGATATAGAGACACTGCGGTATAACAGGGAACATGATCGCGGGAATTTCAACACCCTAACTTATAACGGACCTAGGGTAAATTTAAGAGAAATACACACGATCATTCTTATAGAAAATCAAATTTAACTTGTTGAAGCTTTTCTCCGTACCTGTATAGTTTGAATTTTGAGGAAAAAACCAATGGTGGGAAGGGACTGACCTCGAAAAAGTTCAGCACGGGAGTACGAGGTAGGATTATCAGCAGGTTCATCAGGAGACCTCCTTCGACGATATTCCCCAAGTCCCGCTTAGAATCCCAAAATGCTTTAATGATTGTTTAATTCACCTATATTCACAAATATTTATCGTTTTTTACATTCTGTGGTGGTGCGGTTGCAATGTGCCATTCGCAGAGCATGCGCGCTTCTGACGACTGCCATATAAAAAGTGCGTATGCCGACCCGAAGAAGAGCCAAAACCGTTTTTGTTACAAACAGCAATAGCTACGTACTCGTTAAATCTACTTTCGTGCACATTAAACTAAATTCAGCTCGGATGAAAGCGAGTTAGGGGCAGATGTTTTCCTTTTCGGATTCCGACTTAGAAGTTGAACTTATATTTCTCTGTCCTCCGGTGCCCAGCTGCCATGTTCAAAATTTATATAGCTACAAATTTCAAAAAAAAAAAAAAAAAAAAAGCTGAAGGCGTTACACGTGTAGTTTCACGAAAATAAATACACGAGCTGGTTATGAGTCGAAAAGACGAAATACAAATACGACTCGACGAGCGAAAACGAGCGTGAGAAAAGTTTCTACTCCAAGTTTAGAGTCAACAACCGGCTGCGATGATGGAATTTCGAAGACGGTGTAGATGCGAGTATTTTTCATCTCGCATATTTCCAAGTTACCTTCGTTATATCCGAAAGTTATACATTCAATTCGTCACAGTCATCTGACCGATATGCGTCCAGGGCACGAAACCAGACTGAACATTAGTGTGGTCCTCATTTCGCCGACTTCCAATTTTTTGCCTGCCCCTCCATTGGTTCTCCACCCCTAAAACTAACACGTGCACAATTTAAGCTCGATCGGAAAAGATTAACCCGTACCTAGTAGCTTCTATTCTAACAAGAAAATACGGGGTGTTTTAGCTGAGTATGCCAAGCCAGTAGGAGGGGTCAGTACCCCGCGATAAAAATAAAAACCCCGTGACGTACATGCACGGTCTATTTTTTTATTTTACAGCCGTTCATTAGTCGTACATACAATAGGCCCCGGAGTGTGAGGGGCCGTTGTGACGTCGAATGCACCCATTTCCGGGCACTGGCATGCATCGCCTTTTCCCACCATAACCTGTCACTTCCCACTCTTCTCCACAGTATCCCAAATTCCTTCGTAATCTCGTCCCAACATCTTGTAGGTGGCCTACCCTTTTTTCTTTTCTATTCTCTAGCTGACTATTCTTCTGTCACATTTCCCCATTTGTCTATGCCCCTCACCATATGCCCTGCGAATTCTAATTTTGCCTTTTTTATTCCTTCTTCAATATCTTTCGAACCCGTCCTTTCACGTATTTCTTTCAAACTTATTCTATCTTTGACGCGTATTCCCATGGTACTACGGAGCATTTCAAAGTGTGTTACCCTCAAGCTGCCGTATTCTGCCTTAATCAAAGACCAGGTCTGTGCTCCGTAAGTGAGGGTGGGTATCACACATTGGTCCAGTATTTTTATTTTCCCCCTTAGTGGTAAGTTACCCTTTAGCAACACTCTGTGCGCCCAGAAACTCTTCTAGACTTTCGCGGTTCTTGCCCTCAGCTCCAGTTTCCCTCTATTTTCAAAAGCTACTATTTGTTCTAAATAATTCTATTCTTCCACTTTTTCGATTTCTGTATCCCCCACTTTCAATTTTCCCTCCTGAGTATTTGACATCAGCTTGGTTTTTATCATGTTCATTGACAGTCCCACCCTTCTACTTTCGGTATGGAGTTCTTCTGCCATCTCTTGTAACTCCTCTATTTCATTACTTAGTAACACAACATTATCTGCGTATCGTAGGTTATTCAGCCATCGGCCATGTACCCTTATCCCTTTTTTCACCCAGTTTAATCTCCGAAATATCCCCTTCAGTACAGTACTGGATAGGTTGGGGACAGAGGGTCCCTCTGCTTCACTCCTTTCTGTATTTCAAATTCCTCTCCCACTCTGTCCAGTCTTACGTATGCTGTTGTTTTTCCATACATTTCCCTCAGTACTCTCACTATATCTCTTTCCACCCTCTGTTTTTCTATAGCATCCCATACTGCTCAGCGATCCACCGAGTCGACTGCTTTCTTGAAATCAATAAACAAGAGACATAATGGCATATTATACTCCCTTGTTTTTTTAAAACTTGATTGAGTGTAAAGATACGGACGACGGTTGAGTAACCTGCTCTAAACCCGGCTTATTCTCCACAGGTTGGTTCCAATCTAAAGTTTTGCATATTCTCTTTTTTTAGTAATTTTCCAAAAATTTTACTCACATTTGAGGATAGGTTCATAGGTCTATAATAATTATTCATGTCGCTCCTGTCTCCTCCTTTTTTATTCAGCAAAATTATTTCCAATTGTTGCCATTGTTTGGGTGTGAATCCTGTTTGCACAAATTTGTTAAATGATTCAGTCATGTAAGGTGTAAGTGCATCCCTTAAAATTTTTGTAGTTCGTTCTCCACTTCGTCTGGTCCAGTCGCCTTCCCTTTCTTCAACGTTATTAATATCCTCCGAACTTCTTCGTTTGTAATTTCAGGCGTAATTTTTTTTTTGTTTTCCTCCCTCTCTTCTGTCCCTTTCTCATCCTAACCCCTTCCTAGCCTATTTTCGTTCACCTTCCCCTTTTCCGTATATTATAGCTCCTTATAAAATTCCGTTGTCTCTTCTACTATTTCCTCCCTTTCAAAAAGTTTTTCTCCAGGTTTCTTCGTTTTTATAGCTGGGAATTAGGTTTTGCCCTTGAGCAAGTGCTTTACGTACTTTCCCGATAGAACCAGACGCCTCGATTATTTCCCTTATTGCCTCCTGTTCGTACCTTCGTACATCTTTCCTTATCCCTATCCTAATCAGTTTCCTCAATTCACATAGTTCTAACTGATCCCACTGGTCTAACCTATCCTTTTTTCCGATCTCCGTTCGCTTATTTATGAGCTTTTTGGTTTCCTCACTGATTTTGTCATGTGTTGAAGGCCTAGCATCTCTTTACCCAATTTGTGCTGCCACCTCCTTGATGCAATTCTCCATCCAATCATATTCCTCTTCCAAACTAAAGAAATTTTCTGCCCTGATTTTCGTAAAAATTAAAAATATTGGACTTTCATTGGACTCTTTTCGGGCAGTACGGGCCGATTTCAAATCATGCAACGTAAACGTTCACGCTGCTTTGACTGCAAAGTCTGTGTGATATTCATTGATTCAACGTGATTACGCGCAAAAATTGAGTTTGAGAGACACACAGTGATCGAAGTTGAGTTTTCGACAACACTACATTATTGTTCATTTTTCAATTTTTATTGAACCTATTAGGTATTAAAATTATTCAACTTTTATTGGACCATTTTTCAATTATTGCACTTTTTGGATTTAGTGGCCCGATAGACACCCTGAATTTTCTTCATAATCAGTAGAATTTCCCGAATTTGAAGAAGAAACTTTCCTAAAAATGACTTTAATTCACCTTTTTATGAGGAAAATGACCAAAAATGACACCAGATGAATTAAAATAGAAAAAATGACCAAGAAATCGATAGACACCTTGAAAAATATAAATCGAACTCCCTAGAAACACTGTTATCATCAGTTCTGCCATTCCACACTAAAATCTCCACCAACATACGATTCACTCGTCAACACAATCACACATTAGCCTGGTACGGGTCACTTGTCCAATTCCGAAAATTTTCCAACTTACAGCCAGAATGTTTCCCTCTTAACCACTCTTGTCGCGTTTTTCCCACCCATTAATTTTCACCTCGCGATGACCAAACTATTCGTCACATTCACCCACGCCGCCAATCTACATGTACACCAACCACGCCGAGCTCTGCCGTGCTACGCATGCAAAAAAGGCAAAATAAACGAGACGTTTACGTCAAACTGAAATAAATAAAAAAAGCGCGGTGTTGTGTGTATAGCATGGTGCTTAAAAAAACTAAATAATCAAGTAATATAAATTTATTACATGCAGCGATAATGAAAATTCAAAAAAAAACCAAAAAAAGCAGAATAAATATCGAAGCGAATCGCAAACATTTTCTAATTAAAAAGAAGAAATTAAAAGCGTATAACAATGGTCTTAACTACGTAAACACTACGGTAACAAAATTTGGGATAATTTATTATGCGAATACAACAATTATAAAAATACTCTACATAGTAACTACCACAAGCACAAAAAAACCAACCATTACGAGTATACAGAATTTACAAGGTGTTCTGTCTTTGCTTGCGGTCATCGTGGTTTTTTTTTCCTAACCCTTACGTCACAGCCTTGTTTAATTTTGGTTCGATAGTTCGGGATGACACAAGGACGCGTATTATATACGCGGGTGGTACACCTCGAAGACGGGACATCCTATACACGACCATGGAACAAATACGACACTATGTGCCATTTTTTCAATAATTTTCATTACGTAGCGAAAGAAGTGAACACGGTCCCCGAATCACGCGATCATTAATAAATGAAACCGGAGGATATTAGGAATGTTCGTTAGTACAAACGAAGGACAAAAAATAAACGCATCATTAGATCATCGTCTGTATACGGTCAAGTAAGCCGTTAACGAAATCAACAAAAGCAGGATTTCGAAAATCGAAAAACTAGTAAAGAAAATCTGGTGCATACATGCGACGAAGTAGATTACCGCGAACACTAAAACGTCCAGGTTAGACAGCAAAACCGGGATAATGGGTGATAAAGTACCTGTCGGTTCTGGAGTCGAAAGTGTGATCTCGATTCTACTGCATTTTTTCGCCGGTGGCGGCCCACACAGCCCACCGCCGGCCCCCTGACTCATCTTTACTCCGCCATTAGTCACCGCTCCCGGGAACTGCTCCTGCGCCAACAACTCGCACGTGTCCCGCACCGAGGACGACGGCTCCTCGCACGGCGACGGCGAGTCCACCGGGAAAGCGCGATACGCGCCCGAGTAGAAGTTACTCGACACTGGGTTTGTTCCGCACCTATGAGATGAGTCCGGCGTGTCCGACGTACTGGACACGCCGGACGAGCTGTTCTCCGCATTGTCATCAGACTTATCGCGACCACTGTCTTCCGCATTGTCATCAGATTTATGGAGACCACTGTCTTCGTTCGTCAAAGCGGCGCCGCACTCACCTTCGCTCGGCACCGTCTGCTTGGCACCGCACACCATCCAGTTCAAATTCTGGCACAGGTTCTTCAGCCCGAACTCTTGGCCGCGCTCGTGCTCCTCCGTCGCCGCAGAGGCGGTCGGCTTTCCGCCGTCGTCCGTCTGTCCGGCTGTCTGGCACTCGGTCGCCTCGTCCACGCTATTCACATCGATCCGGAACTGACTTAACGTGATCGGCTTGTGCACGGCCACGCGACCCCGGAACACATCTTTCTCAGTCTGCGGTTGCCGAACGCCGACACCGCCGGTCGTCAGACCGCGCTCGTCGAACCCATTGGTCAGCGGCACCGCCTCCAGCTCGCGCAGCTTACGCCGCAATTCCTGGCTCAGAATTTTCGCCTCGCCCGCGATCACGTCGATTGTCCGGTCGTCACTAGCATCGCGACGCCCTCGCCTATCATCCAGGCACTCTTCGCAGTTCTCCAACAACGCGCGCTTCTGACTGCGGTAGTCCTCCAGTATGTCCGGCAAGTTGTTGAAGCTGACGCACCGATCCGACCGTCGCAGATTGTTGCAGTTCACGTCGACCAGCGCGGTCGCGTCCTCATCCGACCCGTTGTCGCTGTGCCTGCCCAACAGCGAGACCACGTTCGCCGACAGCGACCGAATAGCGCGGCGTTTCTTCGCGTCCGCCGATGGCACCATGTACTGCCTGGCGATGTCCGGCCGGCCGTGCACATCCTTGCGCAACTGCCGGAAGGCCAGGTCATCCTTGACCACGTCCGGCGTGCGACTGGGATTGAAAGTCGATCGGTACTTCTCGCCCGGCACCGCGTGTAGGTAGTCGCTGTTCGGGGCCGGTGACACCGGTCCCAGGGGGATGCCGAATGGCGGCTGTGGGTCCGGCACTTTTAACGTGCTGTTCGCCTGGCGAATGTTGCGGAAGACGACATCGTCCAACGTAATGTCCGGCTCCTTAGCAACCAAGCCCACTACGGCCGGCTGAATGTCGACCAACGGCGGCGGCGACAACGCCGGCGACATCAGCAGAAAGCTGCCCGACTGTGAGACCACATTGGGCGTGCTCCGGGGGTCCTGCGTTTCTTTCTTGTGCAGCTTGCGGTACGCCATGTCGTCGGCGACCGTATCCGGTACCGCCGATCGACGACTGGTGGCTAGCCGTGGCGAGTACAAGTAGCGGTCGTCCGGCGAGTACAGACACTCGGACGAGGTCACCCGACGGCCAGCACCGTCCACTTGGTCTTCTCTGGCATCGTCCAAATCGTTCCATGAGTGCCGCGAAAAGTTCGGATTCATTCGGATGGCTGACTGCAGGTCACGGAGATCGGCGCGATCCAGCAGGTCCTCGTCGCTCAGCTTTAAACTGTTGTAGATCTCCTCTAACTCGACCAACGCCTCTTCCAGGTTCTTGGGTTTTGGTTTCAGCCGCGCGGCCGGCTTCGGCGCCTCTGGTAGACTCGATTCGGTCAGCAGCTCATAGTCCGACTTCTCGGACACGATCGACAATGGCCGGCCGCGAGTAGCCGGCTCCGGCGTCGACTTCCGCAGGTTAGACACTGAACGCGAGTACACGACCGGCTCGTCCGGCCCTGGTACCGGAATGCCGATTACGTTGGCCTTGCTCAATGACAGCGGACAGTTCTGGGTAACCACAACCGGACTGGAGATCGGTGCCTGCGAGAGCGGATCGCTGTTCGTCGAGATTGAGTTCATCTCGGACAGCACGTTCTCAGTCTGCATTAGCTGGATGGGGTTGCGACTCCTGGGCGATCTATCGGCGCAGTACTTCTTGGTGCTCTCGTTGCCGAAGCTGCGTGTGTCGTCCGACCGGATCGCCTGCCGCAAGATACTTTTCTGCCTCAACTGGTCGTTCTTGCGCAACTCCAACTCGGAGCTCGACTTGAGCGTCGGATGGCTTTCAGCGCGGAAGCCCACCGGTCGATTGTGACTGACGTAGGCGACAATGTCGTTGTGCCGAGTGTTCGCGTCGAACGCGTAGGATGACGGTCGGCTGCCCAAGCCTTTGTCGGCTGGGATGATCTTGCGGTTTGGGTTGCGAGGTGGCGGGGGCGGTGCCACTTTCGGAAGCGACTCGCATGACTTGGGCGATATTACCCGACCGTAAATTGAGTTCCGGTCATTGTAGCTGGCATTATGCACGCTCATCTCGGGGGGATCGTTTAGCATCTGGAACAACTCGCGGTTTTGCTCGATCATCGAGCTGTTCTTGCCGGGTAATGAGGAGCACTGGAAGTTGCGCGGCCTGGTCAGCGGACTGCTCATCGGGCTGGAGGTAGCGCTTTGAGTTCGCGCTGTGTACCTGGTCGGGTAGTCGTTCGATTGTTGGTACACGACCTTAGCAACCCATCTGCTCCGCGGACTGCCCACCGGCGTGTTGCTTTTCTGGCCGCTGGTCAGCCGAGGGTCCGAGCTCGAGCAACATCGCGGGCCTTCATTCTCCTTGAAATGCCGCCGGATATAGCGGTCAGTTCTGGCGGCACGGGACCGCCGGCTCAATGAGCCGCCGCCATCGCGAGCCTCCGCGTTCAACCTCTGTAACGATGACGAGCAGTTGGACGTTCTGGACGAGTCACCGCATTCGTCCGAGCTGCTGGAGTCGCGCAGTCGATCTCGCATCGCCGCCACGCGCGCCTTCATGCGCTGCTTTTCGCCGCGACGGCTTGCCGCGTCCAGCGAGCCGCTGCTGCCTTTGGCGAACTCCAACGAGTCGGGACGTTGCGCCGCGACCGGGATCTCTTGACTCGAGTGGAAGACGCAGTTGCCGTTGCCAGCACTGCCGTGGCCGTTGAACGCGACCGCATTATGGTTATTACGTTTTGGTATCACATTAGGACTAGCATCGTATTTTTCAATACTGTTGAGCGGGTAGGTTGTGATTGGCCGCTCCGACCGCTGCGGCTCGTTGCGCGGCATGATGATGGTTTCGAACTTGCCGACCACTTTGTGGCTGCCGCCTTTGTGATTCGTAGAGCGGCGAGTCAGGAAGCCTTTCTTTTTCTCGTCGAGGTCGGAGCTGCTGTCCGTATCGCTGCTTTTGGTCCGACGCCGTTTGAACAGCCCACCGAACGACCATTTTTTGGTCTTCTTTTTGGCCGCGGACGCCGGATCCTCGACAGTGTCCTCAGGACGGACGCGGGGATAGAATTTCTGGGCCGGTGGCCCGTAATTCGTACGGCGGTCCATGTTCGAGGTTGATCGACCTGAAATAAGGAAATGGAATTAGTGTATACAGTCGATTAACGAGGCGGTATTTGGATTAATATTGTAGTGTTTTTGGCTAGCACGCGGAAGGAAATTATTGATTTGCGATGTGGCGGGTACGGTTTATTTTTATCGAAAGGAACTTGTTTTTGCTCATTTTCAACTGGCAACGTGAAACATATACATAAATAATTATTTATAAATACGAAAGATAAAAGTATACGGATAGCGTATACGATAGAAAGCGGTAACATTTTGTAAATATCTGCCAGGATGGCCCGTCTACGGATTCAGGGCGATTGATGAAGAATGCATCGGCTTGAGAACAAGCGAGATAGTTGGGGGCGCCGTGAAGGGCTTAACAATGTGAATGAGGAATGCGAACTCGACCGCTATGCAACAACCTAACATACTATCTTTTGACATTCACCAGTACAATAAATATCGAGGCAAATATCCTGACATATTTTTCAAAATACCAGGGATCACAGTTTCATCAGACCACAACGCAAGCCCCTCTTAGACCTCTCTTTACTGAGAAAGATATATAACCCCGAGTCAAGATCTAGAATTTCAGATGCAGAAGCAAGTCGATCCAAAGTTGCAGTTCATTTTCTGATAATACTGGCACTGACTTCGTTTAGTTACGCAGAGAAAAATAAGATCGGCTCGTCGAATCAGAATTGTACGCGCATTACAACACTCAAGTATTCACGAAAGAGATGAAAGATGATTTCATCGATTATGTCACATTTCGCAGTAAAATATGTTATGGCATGACTTCACTCGATGCGATGTAAGAAGAGCAGTTTACACGATGGCAGTACGTGATTAGGTAATTAATCCAATAGCCGACTTCGTATTCTAGATTTTTTTTTTTCAATACTTCGGTTCAGTTTGAGTTAGCTGCACCAGAAGTATGGCATAAAGATGAAGTCGCCAAGGAAGAATGGCTATGCAACTACACTACAACGGCTGCAGGCGAGATCCACGGCGAAGCAGGTGCCCCTTAAACCCGCCTGCAGTCCCCTAGGTTCTAAATAGGAGAGTTAGCTTCAGCTGAGCTTGTTACATCCTGCGAACTGTTAATGCTAACTGCCATTGTATTTCCCCAGTCTAGCCTTTTATAGGTCTACTGTCTAGAGTAGTTCAGTTGTCTCCGTTATCTCAGACTTCCATAGCAACTTCGATAGCAGCAGATCAAGGAGTCTCGAGCAATAGGCATGTCAGTCTGGCGTCTTGATTCCTTGTGAACCAATTAACTCTCTCAAGAAACACATTGGAAAAGTTGGGGTCAGTGAGGCTCACGATGTAAACCTTCCGGGCTACACCTTGTTCTCGCGAGTCCTCGTGCCCGGGGGCTTCCCACCAGTAAGAGGTCATCCGACTTTCAGTTGAGACTCGTCGAAGCAGGTTACATTATTTCGGCAAACTAAAATGCCCAAAGATTCTAAAATGAAACACTAATCTCGGGTGGGCAAAAATAGAAGTTTCTGCACATTTGGTCATTTTTCGAGAATTAACGCGTACCTTACAGCGAATTTGTGAAGCTGAGATATTCGATATTGCTTTGTGTTACAAGAGTTGAATCGCTAGATCTGGAAGAAATGCGTTTTCATCAAAACAGTACAGATTTATTGTGCAACACTTTCGGGTGCCACCTCATCATCAGTGCTTTACAGTTATCCGGCTGCTGGAGGTTTTTAGTTCAAGTATAGACTTATATGGTTGATGGTAGTACCGTATGGTAAGCCTGTGTTTTCCTACTGGTCGTTATAATAGCCAACAGGAAGATGGACACCACAAACTTACTATGTGGTACTGCCACCAAACAACTAATGGTTCAACACAGGTGTATTGAAGCCAGCGGTATAGCAGCTGGTCCTGCTATCAGTTCACGATCAATTTCATGATCTGGAGGAATGCCAAGCACGTTCTGTTTTAAATTACTGCCGCTATTATAAAATTATTATTTGGGCATTGTATCAAGCGCTCTCACGTTACAACTGCACAGTTATTGTTTTTGCTGTCGCTAATCAGCTCGAATGGGTCAAGTTTCTTAGTTTTTACTGATTCCCTGTTTATTCAGTACTGTAGTCCACAAACACACCAATTTAAATCAATCGCATTACCTAAATTACGTCAGGAATCCGATTTTCCGTCTTGAAAGAAGCGACTCACCATTCTCAGCCATCGGAATGGTTGAAAAACAGGGTCATGCTTTTTAGGGTCGGCTACGAGTAGCCGAGCCTATTGCAATCGCTTCATTTCTCTTCCCTTGTCATCCGTTCAAGTTCAGTTCAGTTCAGTGGCATGTCATTTCAGATGTGTTGATCTAAGCGAATCTGAATCACAATTCAGTTCAGTGGCGCTTTGGTTTCGAGAAATTCATTGGTTGAAAAAAAAAAAAAAATTAAAAGAATTATAAGCAACAATTTTGATTTTATTAGGGTCGGCAATGAGTCTCTTACAATAACTTTTTTTTCTTCGTTTTTTTTTTTCTTCTTCTTCAGTATAGCTCGTTGATCTTGATCTTACTATGGTTCTACTTCTATGTTCTACATAATACGTTATCATGTTATAAATCCACATTCTACGACGCTAAGGTTTATCGTTTTCCTAATTTTGTAGCATTTTAGGTAACTATTTTGTAATTTGTGTGCGTTTTTGAATATCACGATTCGGATTCTGCTATACAATTTCTACGACTCTTCTACGATTCCAGCTTATGAAACATGTTCGCTGCGATTCCCGTAACATATCTATTTCTGCAGTACTCTCGCGCTTATCAGTAAATTTTCAAAGGAACAATGGCATATGAATCATGTTTCCTAAACAAAGTCACGTATTTTGGTAGTTTTGATATTCTGTTTGAGGTTTCGAGGGATGAAGCCTTCTTGTAGCTGTTTGAAACTGCAAATCTGTTTCTCGAAAACACGTGATTCAAAGTTCAAGAGCCTCGTAGAAACTATATGACATAGCGTTGACTGATAAGCTTTTTTTCAGCGTGGATACGCATTTTTGTATCGGGAACGCCAATTTTATAAAATGCTACTTTTTAAGCTCTTTCCAAGGACACTAATAACTCATTTTGTCAACAAATGTCGCTTGGTCGCTTTTTGTTTATTAGCGTCCAACTGTACAGAGTACCAGCCGAAAGACGACCCTCTTCGAGCCGCAGAGCGGCTTGTTTTATAAAGCAATTCAGAGACATCAAGGCGCACTGTGCCCCCGACGTTTTGGACATTAGACAAAAAGGAAGAAATACAACCCTCAACACCTAAAATCATAGATTCTGAGACCGACAACCAGAAAACGCCACCTGAAAAAAGCAAAACAGGAACCTACTTTGCGCACAACGTAGGAGGCACATATTTGACGAGTATGGCCAGTATTCAAAATGGCGACCAGCCTTATTGTCTTAGATTCGTGAAAGATAAAATGAGTAAAATTGGTTGTTACATTTCTCGAACATAACTTCCCTTCTTCAGATACAAGTCCAACACCAAAAACATGGTACACCCTATCTCATTGAAACGTTTACATTCGGGGAGGAAACTATCACACTACACAACAGCCAAAAATTCATAAAAACGAGAGTAGCCGATTCCAGAAGTATTTTTCACGCTGAATTCAATGCCATGCTTTGTTCTTCTTAATTAGCTCTCCTTTTTTCGTAAATTCATTCTGAATATTGCCCTTATTTCCCTATTTTGTTTGAAATATTAAGGAATGGGGCTATACTGCATGCACTACAACAGTTGGGTGTGTAAAGTGTGAACTAGTGAACGTATGATTTGATATCAGAGATCAACGGAGCTTATCAGTAATATCAGTTTAATACACCATCAGTGTCGCCACATAAAATAAAACAACTTCTCCAAATACGCCATTTCATTTCCCAGTAAACGTAAAAAATGATTAGCCAATTGAGCATTTTCAAAATTCAACGTTAAGAATGCATTAGGAATCGTCTATTTTCCTTCAGGTGGATTCCAAAAAATCTCAGTGTTATTGTTCGTTTCACAATAGTTCCTTAGCTTTTGGGTCAACTGCTCAATTTGTTCAAACCTTGTTAACATATTTCTAATCTGCCTCGCTAAAATATGAACTTAATCGTAAGGAAGGAAGAAGAACGCGACTTTTGCGTCTCGAAAGACAGTATTAGAAATCGGTCGCAAAGAACACCATAGCCTACTGCGACTTCTGATGCTACAGCTTATGCGCAAGCACAACCTCGATCACCTACACGCGTCCATTCGTATTGCAACAAAATCCACAGAACAAAAATGAGGACACCAAAGACATTGCTAGGAATGTAAAACACGAATCATGACAAGCACAGGATTGCAGCCCGATCAGAAGATCATTTCAGATCTATTTCGACTCACCTGTACTCTGCCCGCCAAAACTTGAAACGATACCAATTACGAATGAAAGAACGAAACAAAACCGTATCTCAGCTATCGACGGCACATCACCATCGCCTCAATTCTGACACCCAGAACACTTAGATCATTCACTTTTCACCGCAAAATCCATTCACTCACGCGGAAACCGAACACTGAACCTAACTGCACGTTAAACACGTTCGAGACCATTTCATGATCAACATTTAACACTAATTACTAGCAAGGCGGGCACACTGAGTATACACTCGAATGGGCTTTCAAACGCGCACAAAGCTAACGGGCTTACCGCCAAAACTAAATGAAGGTAAAACAAAAATATGGAAATAAAAAATAAAAAAACAAGTTCGAATACCAAGGAGATTACAGTTCGCAGCTTTGTGTCGTGCTCAAGGTTTTCGTTTCACATGCAGATGTACAGATCTTGGTCCTCCCCTGTTGGTGTGACAAAAGTAAAATTTGGTTACATCAGTGTCGGCAACAGACTGTAAATTTGTTTCAAACGTACTTATAAAGCATATACATGGAAATAAGCGTGTACACATGTCACGCCATGTCATAATGTCACGTCATGTGCTTTAGATTCTAATCTAACTAATCTCAGCATCATGATCCGCTCGGTCAAGCATTTTCTAATGCGGCATAGCGGCAGCGAGTGAACAACTTATGAAGATGACCTGCTGCTGAACACTGGATTCTGTAATCTGTACAACGTTCTTCTAACCAAAAGAGGAAAGAATAGGTAATTCTAGTGATGTAAAGAATATTGACACTTATCGATAAATAGATATATTTCTTTCCCTCAAGAGTCTGAGAAAAAATACCTTTTTTCAGACAGGGTTCACAGAGTGGCCACTCAAACTTTTCCCCCAAAAAAATTGAAAAAGGGACTAAAATTCGCGAAAAAGGGACCTAAAAATAACCACAATTTTAAGAGTGTTAGCCTCTTGCGTACCAATTTTTGTAGGGCTGCGTACACCAGTGGAACAAAATTTTAGTACCTAATTATTCTTTTCCATGAAGTACGCTCAACTCATAATTCAAACTTTCTGATTGATTTAGGCATTTTAAGCATGAATATTCTACCATAGCTAAATATCTCTCTTAACAACACAAAAAAGCCAACTTCTCTCTTTCATAAGTCGTAGAAAGTTCAGTTTTCACATTTTTAGGTACAACTACTTCTCTAACAGTAAAAGTTCCAGTTTGAATTTGTCAAATTTCACAAAAGAAGTGTCAGATTGCTTCATAAGACGATTAGGAAGTGTCACATACATAGTGAATGCATTTCTGAGTGCAAAATATGGATTAATATTTCATTGGAAGATTGAAACCTTTCAGTCATATTGGTGAATAATTGAGAAACTGCAACTAATTCCAATTCAACTTTGGGACTTGTGAGTTTTCTTCAATGAAAATAGATTGAGTTTATACTAGCTGCTATTTAATAGTTTCGGCTTTTCTTTAGGTAGGAAGACCAAAAATATTCGCTAACTGCAGGACTCTGCTCAGTTATTATTTTTACTGAGTCCCTCAAAGTCAACTAACGAACTGAAATGTGTTTTGGTATTTTTACAGGTGGAAATTTCAATTTTTCTTGAATTATGCGGAAATACTCAGGATATTTACGAATAAAATACCGGGAAGCTATAACAAATTCTGCAGTTTCACGGCCAATTTCATTAGGACCTTCTGAAAAGGCATTATGGACTTTATGCATGTTGCAAGTCCCTATGGTCAATAAACTTTTAGAACGTATAACGTTTGCTTTCTCATTAAATAAACTGAACACTGATTTGTTAATACTGGGACCATCTGAGTCCAACGTTGACAAAATTTTCAGCAACCAAGCCTTATCCACAGCCGACCAAATAGATTGAAAAATGACTAGCTTCAGTAGAACCTACGAAAATTCTTTCTAAATAGGCAGCTATCATCTTGTTCTTACTTTTAGACCAAAATTCTAACACAAATTTGTAACTCTTTCTTATTAGTGACATTAGACGTTTCATCATACAGTAGAGACTAATAGGCATTACTTCTGATGACATCCTTAATTAAACGCATGGAAAAATAAGGACTACAAAGCTTCTGTTATTAGGTGTCGAGCTTTTGTTAATATAAAGTCAATCGAGCTTTTGTTTTATATAAAGTCACAGTTTCTATTTCTTGAGTTTTAAAAAATGTGGCGTTGAATAGAGAAGTTATATTGTCACACGATCACCAACTGAAATTACTTGCAACTACCTTTAGCATTCACAGGATTTCAGTTCTGGTCGTAAAATCATGACAAAGGAGCTGTATTTCAGGAGTAATTGTAACACTTTTTCAAGGAAACTAGGCATCTGATACCATTGACGCTGATACACTTAGGGGAACTGATGTAGATGGGACCTGAATTTCCAGTTGAGAGTTTGAAGGTTTAGCCACAATACTAGTTTGATGTTTTGGAGGAGGAAAATGAAAAACATGACTTAATGACCACATTTCCAAAAAATGGCCAAAAATGATCAAGTGGCTACGCCCTGGGCTCGATTCATTTCATGTACAGTAGACTTCCAATTATCTGCCCTACTTGGGGCTGAAGGTAGGGCGGATAATAAAAAGGGAAGATGACCTGAAAATATGTAATTTTAATCCGAAAACATTGAGAAATTGAGGTCAAGAACCGAGAAGAGTCAAATGGAAACCCGGAATCGAAAATGTCAGTCTGAAATCTGAAATAATAAGAAGACTGCATTTACAATTTTGGTAATCTTAATTTCCTTATTTTTTTCTCTCTTTCTTTTCATCTTATCATTCACTAAGTTGCACTTTCAGTGTTTCAGTCACTCTTTCTCAGCGATATAATATCAATAGCTGAACATTTAGAAGGCACGTATAAGAACGTTATCAAATATATGTATCCATTTTACTACTAAATTTATGTTTATCGGCTATGGCAAAATCTAAATCGAAATGAAGAGGAAATGGTAAATATGGGTCAGATTGTCTCAGACTGAATGTACGAATTGTGCTCTGATCAAATTGACCTCTGTAATCACAATGATGAATGCTTTAGGTTTTACATAAACTGCCACATTTCGACAATACGAGCAGCACAACATAAGCTTTGACCTCCCAAGAATGCAATTCATTACTGAACAGTTGTAGACACGCTCCAATTCATGAGCAATGTAAAAAATCACGTCAGATGTGGATCACATGAAGACAGGACGAACACCGTCAACCAGGCAGCTGTGCCTTATTTCAAAGACTTCTAATCTGAATTCAAAAAGCATAATTCAATCTCTTTCAAAATCTTTCGAACGTATTATTATTCCTAAATTTCCACGTATGTGATCAGAAACACAGAAGGGGGGGGGGCTGATTCACGCATTTGAACCTATCACCCAGTACACAATCCTCCGTAATTTCTTAGAATTGAAATCCACTAGACAGCAATCTCAAAAAAACTAACATGAAAATACACTACAACACAGTAAGGCGTCTAATCGCTTTTTCCAGTCGAATTTCACCCAACTCGAATGCGATAAGGCAAGGCGAAGAAAGTCAGTAGAGGGGAGGGGGAGAAGTCAAACAAAGACGAAATCGTTCTATAAATAACGCGATGGAAAATAGCTCCAATAATATTTTTCGAATGCGTTCTTCGCTATTCGAGAATTCGAGCCAGAATGCGAAGTAGTCGGACGTTTCAAAAGGTAAAATATAAGCGGTCGGACGAAAAATATGTCAAATGTTTCGAAACAGTTCTGCTGGTCCGACCGAAATTCCTTCCAAAACACGCGATAGATAAGGAAAAAAAGGAGCTATACTCGTCGATACCTCTGGTTTTTCAAATACGAGGTGCTCTAAAATATTCATGAGTTTTGATGGACCGCTTATAAAGCGCGTTTACCAAAATTAGGTATCGATTTCAGGTCAAAAATTGACGAGTAAAATTTCAGATCAATTGAACAATACGTCTCAAATGTACTTTAAGATTAGTCACGTTCCCAACATCACAAGTGTCAATTTTGGAATCTTCATAAGGGAAAAATAATATCAGAAGTCATCGAGTTCAAAATGAGAATCAAAATAAAACGTAGATAACAGGAAGCAATGTTACACGTTTCTGCAAGTAGTATACTCAGTCAAATGAATTAAAGCATCTTGAAGTTTCATGTTTCAGGTTCGAAATCGTATGTAATGCAACGTGCATGCCTTCCTCTCCTAGCTTTCAAGTTTCAAGATTCTACCGAGAGTGGTCAATTTTTAACGATTCAGTCAAACAGTGTAACCTTTCCCCTCAAACTTTATCCCCCCCACTCATTCATTCTCGTTTGTTTACGATATAATTAAATGTAATTATTGTATCAAATATGTGTCTGTTTCTATCTAAATCGGGAGTTTCGTGATCGTTTGGAAATGCGACCACAAAACAGGAAATCGGTCGATGAATAGTATCCGCACATATCCGAAATTCCAAACGTGTATCTGGCCCGGTGAATTCCTCGAATGTAAGTACTGATGACTGATTAGCACTGAGAATGGACTTCGATAATCGCGCTCAATACCGGGGGCATCGTAAGGATGACATGACAGCCCTTCTCCGTTTTTGGTCAAGAGAAATATGAAATGAGATTAACAATGCGTGCGTCATGTCAACAGATGCTTTAGAAGGTCCAGTGTCACGCACGAGCTCACGATTTAAGAGGGTCACCAACAAGGTCACACGTACCGAATGTACGAACAGTGATAAAATACCGCCGAGTTAGGGAAATTTTTTTTTCTTCATTTCCGAGTAGAAAAGCAGGAATAGCACAGCCGCGAGTCGTGTACAGAAGTGTCGACGAAAGGTATGAAATATTATTCGGTCAAAGAAGTACGGCGGTTTGCATGCTTTCACCTTCGCAAACTTCGCGATGTAACGAGCAGCAAGACGAAATTTGTGGAAAAGATCTGAATCGCCGCGCGAAGGTGTCTCAAACCTGAACACACGAGAAGACAACTCAACCATACTGTACTTACATAAATTTCGCGACACTTGAGTCCCGCAGACGCATTTCTATATCTCCTGGCCGAATACGTCGATAAAAGTAGCGTAAGAACACAAACGTACACAAAAAACTTGCCAATTTTGAGAAAAGCGAAGTGTAAGGGAAATCCACGACAACCCTGAGATGAGACCCCAAATTTGGAATATACATACACCGCACTGGAAATCAACATAATCATATACTGTTCCTTGGAAATGTTTTCAAATTTTGAGGGCAAAATTGAGGAGTGATAAATCGTAGTAAATTTCGTGCTCGCAGACCTCGTTTAGCACTTGTAATACGCAGCTTCATTTCGATTCATGTTGTAATAAATAGGCACCTGCTCATTCAAATTAAATTTCTGAGGGTGTCGAGTCAAGCATATCTACAAGCTTAGTGTCCATTTTGGAGTGTGAGTGAACTTGGTAATATTCCTTTTGTAAGGTGTGCCAATTCACTTTTTAGTGATGTACGATTAATCGTTTACAAATCGATTAATCGATTATGGCAACTAATCGATTAAGATAGTAATCGATTAGTTAAAGAAAACCAATTAATCGATTTTGTCAAAAATAATCGATTATATCAATCGAATATCAAAATCGAGACTTCTCCACGTGTTGTCGTGTTATCAAACGTTTGGTAGTGCAGTGCAAATTTCCGATTTGGCGATTCCGTATTTTCTGTTTTTTTGGAAAAATACCATGAATAAAAGGAAGCAAAGTGGTATGTATAATAATTTCATGTTCTTGTATATGACTAACTATCCCCTTGGCTTCCACTAGTACATCGAGTACATCGGTTTCGGCATCCAGTTCAGCATCCAAGCAATCCAAATTTGTCAAGTATGTTTATCAATCATTTCTATTTCTCAACTTTCTTTTAAATATCGAACACTACCAATATGTTTTCGTATGTTTCTTAGGATCGGAAGAAGAATAATGTGTTTGCGAGGAGAGGAAGATGATTACGATGAATTAGAATCCGACGAACCGGCAACGCTAGATGAAATGTAAGTGTTAATGTGTCACTCATTTAGATTAGATTATTTGAACGACAACAAGGACCATGGAGAATTTGTTTGCATAATGCGTATGAGTTAAGATTCTAAATAATATTGATATTATTTTTTTCAGAAACAAAAGTAATGAAGATGCGTCAGTGTCGTCAGGGTCAGTGCGTGATTTGAAGTAAGACGATATGCTATCATTCTATTCTAAGTTTTTTCTGTAATATTGCCTTGAATTAGAAAAAGTGATTGATACCGGTCGTCAGTCCTACTAATATATGTAATTCGTTTTCGCGTTTTAGAAAGAGCTCAAGCTGCAAGAAAAGTCGATCCTCTGTATGGAAATATTTCGAGTCAATGGAAAAAAATCGTAAAAGGTGCAGACTTTGTTTGATTAGTCTGAAGTACTGCGGAAGTCCTACAAATTTCGTGAATCACTTAAAAGCAAAGCATCAATCTGAATATGACGAGTTTTTAAAAGAAATGGGTATGCCCACCCAAGGTATTGAGGTCAATGATGGACATGATGGATGTGATACTAATCAGAAAACAGGAAGTCAGTACATTTTTCTTAATAATTATGTTGATTTGGTTATGAAATATGAATTTTTGATTTTTATTGTTATGCTAGAAATTGAAAAAACTGTGAATGCGGTGAAAACAATGTGGGATGCGGTCAGGTCCTATGAAAGGGATTCTCCCAGGAAGAAGATGCTTGATCGTGAGATCGCGCTATTTATTGCGCGTGATTTTCAGCCATATAATGTTGTGGTTGATAAAGGGTTTCGTAAATTGATACAAAAACTTGATAAACGCTATCGTTTGCCGTCTCGCCCAACTGTTTCAGAGAAGTTGCTCCCTCAACTTTATGAAGAGGCCAAAACAGCTTTGCAAGAGGTATTTCAAAAGGTAGAAACGATATCACTCACTATTGATGGATGGACGTCAGTATCCAATCACAGTTACATCGGCATTACGGCCCATTATTTTGATGAGAAGTTCATTTTACGCGCACGTGCCCTTGATGTTCTGCAAGTAATAACTGATGAAAAAGCCGAAACATTGGCATCTTTGGTAAAAGATAGTCTTGTAGAATGGGGAATTTGGGAGAAGGTTGATCACATAGTGACCGATGGCGCACCAGTTATGAGATCAATGGTTGTAAATCATTTATGTAAAAAGCATTGTCCTTGTGTCGCCCATGCCCTTAATTTGATGGTGAGGAACACTCTAGAAAAGTTATCAGGTGATGATCCAGTTACTGTTGCCATCCAGAAATGCAAACGTTTGGTGTCGTTCATTCATCACAGTCCAAAGGCTTCACGATTATTAGAAACTGCAAATACTAATATACTTGAAGAAGGTGAAAGATCGAAACGTAAAATGATCCAATATGTGAGTATACAACTCTGATGATCTTATTTATATTCTTAACATTAACACTGTAAATGATTTTTGTCTATTTTCTAAAATTTTAGGTAGATACTAGGTGGTGCACTCTCACTGCCATGATCGAAAGTGTGTTGGAAAATCTGCCGGGACTTCGCGTTGTTATCTGTAGTCATGAGGAGTAAAATAAAGACCATGGTGATCATCTACTCATGGAATCAGACATATCAATCTTAAAAGATATTAATAGCATATACGAGCCACTTTCCGTCGCTATTACAGATCTAGGAGGTATAAAAACATGATTCTAACCAACTTTGAGACAAGTGTTCCTCTTTCTTTTTTTAATAAGTACATTATTTTTCTGAATTTGAAGGAGAACGTTACATTTCAATCTCTCGCATCATTCCAACTATAAAAGCGCTTTACAACAAACTCAGATTGCAAGTATTTCCGCAACTGAAAAGTGAAGATGGAAAGCGGATTTATCACATCGTCATTTCTTACATGAATGAGAAGCTTTCTATTTATGAACAACGGTATTCATCTTCAGAATTCTTATTATGTGGTTGCTTATTTTTGTTGTTTTAGCCCTTCAATTTTTCCTAGAATAGGTAATTTTTTCATTACTAATTATTTTAAAATCATATGTCAGGTCAATTAGTCGGATCGCAACATTTCTGGACTCCCGTTTTAGAAGAGTGGGATTTCAATCTGAGGCAAACTTCACTATGGCGAAGGATGATGTTGAGAAATCAATTAATATCCAATTGCAGAACGCTGAGCACTCAAATGACGTTACTCCTCCCGAGCCCCAACGATCCAGTACAGATAATTTACTTGTCGATTTTCTTGGTGAAAGAAATGTAGAATCTCTGCGCGTAGACGGTATTGTAATAACACAGGACTATTTAAAGTCGCCAAAATTGCAGATTCAATCTACGGATGAGGAAGTCATTAATAATTTAGTTAATCGTAAGCACAAAGAAATCTTTCGATTAGCCTTACAATATTTGTCTACTCCAGGTAGTTCTATACCAGTCGAACGCTTGTTCAGCGCTACTGGGCAGACTATAACTGCACGGAGAAATAGATTATCACCAAAGAATGTAAAAATGCTAATTTTTCTGAACAAAAATTACGATCTTACTGATGGTCAGGATAGAGAGGATGAGGTTGAAGATAACGGTGATGATAATGAATATTTAGAATAGATTTTGGTATGCTTGCTAGATCTGTGTTTTTCCGATTGTATTCGTATTTTACTTACCTGCTCCCTACTTATTTTTTACTTTGAAATTTCTCTCGGCGATTCATTATTCAATTTTGATGTTCCTGCATTTAATAAAGATTTCATACGGTTTTTCATTTAATTTCGATTAAATTATTTGTTAATATTATGCGAAGAGGTAAGTCTTCTGTTTTCAGATAAATTCCAACATGTTTCTCGTTTCTTGAGTTAATTTTGTCAGTTTCAATAAAATGTTAGTTCAAATTTCAGAATTTTGTAAAATAATCGTTTTAAAAATTAATCGATTAATCGATTAATTCTTAAAACGATTATTTAAAAATTGATTTATTAATTTTGGCGATTGTCGATTAATCGATTAACTTTAATAATCGATTAATTTACATCACTATCACTTTTCCTTCTTCTGTATTCCAGAGCGCTTTCGGTTGTTATGCCATCATCAGTGGAGTATAACAACCGAAAGCGCTCTGGAATACAGAAGAAGGAAAAGTGAATTGGCAACCCTACAAAAGGAATATCTACAACGTTGACTGTAATTTCTTTTGATTGGAACATATATGAACATGAACACCAAGAAGTGCAACAAGAATGAGAACGAAGATAAAAAATGTTTCTAAAAACTAATGTACCACAGCAGTAGTATAAACAAGTTGAATGACACCAACTGTAGAAGCCACGACCTTCAGGGGTCATTCAACTACGCAGTATTCCCTGTGGGTTTATTGCCTAGGAAGATAAGCATAAACCTGTAACGTAATTTAACTTATAAGCCCCACTCCGGTTAAACCTCACTGATCACTGACCTTGGATAAAGAGTTCACTGACTACAGTATAAGTCGAGAGCCTCATGTAGCCTGATTACTGGTGCTTCCCCTTTCTCCAGGTATATTTGGGTTACCAGGGTTCATTAACGCCCTCTCTCGTTTGCGTGGTCTTGCTCAAACTTGGTATCAGGCCCGAGTGACATACAGTATTCATGGCCGGAATGGACACGTTTGTTGTGGAGGCGTTTCCCTAACAATACGACTACGTAGCAAGCCTGCGAGAGATGCTAGACCAAAATAAACGCCAGACTAAAATGTATCCTCAGTGCTTCTATGAGACGGTTGGCCTACTCATCCAGTGTCACCTCCAACGTGAGGATGCAGTCTGGAACTACTGACCCTATTGTGGCTGCCGGCGTAAGGACCGGACAGCATCAGTCTTCCAATGTGGTGCTTGCATATTTCAGAGCGTACAATGTACCACCCGCTGCGGCTGCAGCTGCCAAAACTTGTAGCGCTAGCTCAGGATATGTTGCCATACCCTATCACACTAAGGGTTTCAACGAATTCGATTTTGGTCGTGAACTTTCCACAGGGTTTTTCAATATAAATTTCATTATACTAGTAAACCACCACATGGATTAAAGATCCGTATAGTACATCGATCTTCACTGAATAGTTCGAGTCCCAGATCCTCAATCAAATCTCTCGTCCACTGTCGAAATAGCTCTAGAGACTATAAAAATTCTTCACAATTTACCTCAGGAGTATTGAAAATCTCACAAAGATATCCAATTCTCAATCCGAAAAGACTAGTCTCGGATTGTTGGATTTGCAAATCATCTTACTAGGAGAGAAATATCACTGAGTAAACTTTTTCAAGAACTAATGCATACACTTCATTTTCAATATCATATTACCAACAACTGAGCAGTGCGTAGATGAGAGGGTTCGGCCTCCAAACAACGTGTTCGAAGCACGTGTTTACCCGCAAATAGAAGTTCTATTATTTACACGTCAACACCCGAAATATTAGGGATGCCTATCGAACGAATATCTTGCTCAGCCTGGCTAGAGAAATCGAGTCGAGAACGTCTGAAATTTTTTGAAAACGCGTAGGTATTCTATTTCTGTCCTCCAGTTTCACTTTCAGACGTCATAGAGCATAGAAATCGCGCGCACTCGGAGGGTTTCTTTCGGGATATCAAAACTCAATTGACTTACGGTCCTTCAGATGAAGGAGGATTTAATTTCAGCTGTAGAAACGAACACAAACAGTAGTACGAGTTCCGAATTCCTAATAATTGTAAGTTTACGACATATGATGGACAATATAGGGTTTGAAAAGTGAGGGCGGAGTGAAAGGCTTCGTTTGAAAGGTTAAGTGAATCGACCACTGGTACGAGGGCAGTCGAATATCTTATAGCTGCCCACACAAATAAGAAATGACACGTTTAAAGTCGATGGAAGTTTACAAATGTTTGGCTCAGAATTTCATCGTAGATGCTGACCTGTTTTTGAATGATCAAGCTGGTACGAGTATGAGGAATGGTTAAGTTTCCCCAGCTCCAAGATATAGAAGCAGTTCGGTGAAATTTTGAAATAAGGTATTATGACTGGTTTCAAGAAACTATAAGTCGAGACCTATCAAGTTACTGGTCGAAGAACGAAGAGCGACTAAGAACCATAAAGTAATAAATCAATAAGAACGTATATCGTTCAAATTTTTTACTAAAGTTCGAACTATGAAGCAGAACGTGAGGATTTGAGATTCAAAAAAACAAACGACACTATTCGTCATGGAATAACTCATTTTTCGAACACAATGATGTATCTATAACGTGCCTTGGCAAGAGATGTACAACATTCAAGAAAGTGAAAAAACAGAAGACTTCTTCTTGGGTCGTTAAAAAGTGAAGTTAGCATGAGAAATTCTTAAGAGTCAAACAATACGTATAAAATCAATTATTAAAGACGTTTCTTTTCAGTTATATGCGACGTTTGCTGCCAAAACCTACTTTAGGGTGAAATTTTTTAAGCTGATTTTCTTAGGATTCTTACACAGAATGTGGCGACAAATTCGATGACACAGACCGCAGATTTATATCTTTAAAACTGGCGGGCCCCAAAAGTTGGAAATACAAAACTTTTAATTTGGTAAAATAACGATTTAAAATAAACAAAACGTAAGACTAGTCAAAAATTTAATTTGTTTCCTTTCATTTCTAAAGCGTAACAGGTGAGAAACGGCACCTAACCGAACATACCTGTTCTAATTTCAAAGTATTTTTCCATCTCCACGGACCATCATCAGTGAGAGTTTCTGCAGAAATAGCTTCGAAAAATGAGTTAAGCAACAACAGAAATACTGTTACCGATATACTTAAGGCTATATGTTCAATAATTTCGATGTTTTTACGTCCCTCTCTATTACGGATCCTCATTAGCGAAAGTCGCAGTCAAAGTAAGCTCAAAAACGAATTCAGTGAGCCCAAAAACTCCATTTTCGATGTACTTGACAGTACTATCTATAATATTTTCAAGTTCTGATCCGTCAGTTGAGTATTTAAGAAATTCTGTAAATGGGGTTTTCGCAGCCAGGAAAATTGATGTGCAGCTCGAAGTTAGCATTTTCTATCGTCTACTGAAGCCGGGTGTGATTGCTGGACCTGAAGGATATCCAACTTTGGTAAGCACGAAACAAGGTTAGATTCTGGGCAGCACTTGTCCACTACCCCGTTGACATAAGAAATCGTGCAACTTGGACCAGAATCAGATGCTGACCAGATTCTGGGAGACTGAGGAGACCCGGACAGTAATCCGACAAGAACCACCGAGGAGATCGAGTGTGAAAAGCTTTTCCCGGGAGAACTCACTCCCGGAGTGAAGCTGGACGAATAGTCGTGCAGCTACCATTAATGAAGGACGTTGACCACTCAGCGTTAAGGGAAACTCGACACGGCACCGCACTATCACTTACCTTTTGCGTGCTGGAGCGAAAGGGTATTCCGCAAGAATACGAACGATTCATGAACGATTACATCGTGTCGAACTAGCTCAGTGTTCTTAACGCTGTATCAGAGGCACCGGTGGCCTTCCTGCCTTCTCAACCGGCAAAAACACTAGGTTTCATCTGAAATACCATGCTCGATATGATTCAGATGCAAATGGAGTTCCTAGGTCAGACCAAACCGTGATTAACCTTCGAGCTGGAGATGTTTATTGCGAACGTATTGATCCGGGATTCGCCTGCCCGGCCACAGGTGTTGGAAACATGTCGTTGCAGCAATATTGGAAGGAAACTGTACGATGAGACGAGAGATTTCCTAGTGACCTAATGAGTCAGGTCCAGGGTTATCGTGAATCATTAACAACCAATACACTCTGGCCCTTCCGCATTTTGTGTGCTGAGACCCAAGACCGCATCGAGTTACATGAATTTGCAGTCAGAATTCGGCCGTCGCCCAAAAGACAATCCAGTTTTGCGGAGCAGAAATATTCTATTTGATTGTTTTATTATCGTTGTGATATCGTGTAGTTATAGTTTAATACAGTTCATTTTTTCGTTCGTTTGTTTCTTTCTTTTTCGAGTAATCTCAACCACGAATATGTTCCTTTTGCCACAAGAGAATCCATTTACAGTCCCCCAGACCCTTGCCCTCCCGTGACTCAGCATCTTAGAATTCTTCTCAACCTACCTAAATCCCGCGTCCTACTTCCTGAATTACCAACCCAACCGCATCTCTTCCCTCTTCCCGTGTTAATGCCATTGAATGTCCTGTCTCTCATCTGACCTCTTCACACAGTCCAGCAAGTTCTCCCAGAGAGCAGCTAGCGCTAGATGAATTAAAAAAAAAAAACTTCTCTTTGGAAGGGGCGACACTTCATCGTTAGTTTAAGAATTCCAAACTTTCCAAGGGTTGCTTTTCACTCTTTAAAACTTGTTTAAGGCTCCTAAGACTAATCAATATGTTTTTTTAATTCTTCCTGTTCTTATCCTAGTATTCTGTTTTATCTTCAAAAGTGCTTTTTCCTTTTTATTTTGGGTAATTTGTAAATTATTTTTATCTTTTTCTCCAAGTGCCCACGTCTGAGATTCGTAATTCAAAGTTGGAATGATACATGTATTAAATACTTTTAATTTCAGTTTTGTGGGGAAGTTATTTTGAATATTCTTCAAATTGTCCAGTATTTACTCTATCTTATTCTTATTCTTCTTTTTATTTCTTTCTCGTATCTACTGTCGAAGGAAATTAATTGTTCCAGATAGATTACTCTACTGTTGAAAATTAATATCCAATTGCAGAACGCTGAGCACTCAAATGACGTTACTCCTCCCGAGCCCCAACGATCCAGTACAGATAATTTACTTGTCGATTTTCTTGGTGAAAGAAATGTAGAATCACTGCGCGTAGACGGTATTGTAATAACACAGGACTATTTAAAGTCGCCAAAATTGCAGATTCAATCTACGGATGAGGAAGTCATTAATAATTTAGTTAATCGTCAGCACACAGAAATCTTTCGATTAGCCTTACAATATTTGTCTACTCCAGGTAGTTCTGTACCAGTCGAACGCTTGTTCAGCGTTACTGGGCAGACTATAACTGCACGGAGAAATACATTATCACCAAAGAATGTAAAAATGCTAATTTTTCTGAACAAAAATTACGATCTTATTGATGGTCAGGATAGAGAGGATGAGGTTGAAGATAACGGTGATGATAATGAATATTTAGAATAGATTTTGGTATGCTTGCTAGATCTGTGTTTTTCCGATTGTATTCGTATTTTACTTACCTGCTCCCTACTTATTTTTTACTTTGAAATTTCTCTCGGCGATTCATTATTCAATTTTGATGTTCCTGCATTTAATAAAGATTTCATACGGTTTTTCATTTAATTTCGATCAAATTATTTGTTAATATTATGCGAAGAGGTAAGTCTTTTGTTTTCAGATGAATTCCAACATGTTTCTCGTTTCTTGAGTTAATTTTGTCAGTTTCAATAAAATGTTAGTTCAAATTTCAGAATTTTGTAAAATAATCGTTTTAAAAATTAATCGATTAATCGATTAATTCTTAAAACGATTATTTAAAAATCGATTTATTAATTTTGGCGATTGTCGATTAATCGATTAACTTTAATAATCGATTAATTTACATCACTATCACTTTTCCTTCTTCTGTATTCCAGAGCGCTTTCGGTTGTTATGCCATCATCAGTGGAGTATAACAACCGAAAGCGCTCTGGAATACAGAAGAAGGAAAAGTGAATTGGCACACCCTACAAAAGGAATATCTACAAGCGTTGACTGTAATTTCTTTTGATTGGAACATATATGAACATGAACACCAAGAAGTGCAACAAGAATGAGAACGAAGATAAAAAATGTTTCTAAAAACTAATGTACCACAGCAGTAGTATAAACAAGTTGAATGACACCAACTGTAGAAGCCACGACCTTCAGGGGTCATTCAACTACGCAGTATTCCCTGTGGGTTTATTGCCTAGGAAGATAAGCATAAACCTGTAACGTAATTTAACTTATAAGCCCCACTCCGGTTAAACCTCACTGATCACTGACCTTGGATAAAGAGTTCACTGACTACAGTATAAGTCGAGAGCCTCCATGTAGCCTGATTACTGGTGCTTCCCCTTTCTCCAGGTATATTTGGGTTACCAGGGTTCATTAACGCCCTCTCTCGTTTGCGTGGTCTTGCTCAAACTTGGTATCAGGGCCCGAGTGACATACAGTATTCATGGCCGGAATGGACACGTTTGTTGTGGAGGCGTTTCCCTAACAATACGACTACGTAGCAAGCCTGCGAGAGATGCTAGACCAAAATAAACGCCAGACTAAAATGTATCCTCAGTGCTTCTATGAGACGGTTGGCCTACTCATCCAGTGTCACCTCCAACGTGAGGATGCAGTCTGGAACTACTGACCCTATTGTGGCTGCCGGCGTAAGGACCGGACAGCATCAGTCTTCCAATGTGGTGCTTGCATATTTCAGAGCGTACAATGTACCACCCGCTGCGGCTGCAGCTGCCAAAACTTGTAGCGCTAGCTCAGGATATGTTGCCATACCCTATCACACTAAGGGTTTCAACGAATTCGATTTTGGTCGTGAACTTTCCACAGGTTTTTTCAATATAAATTTCATTATACTAGTAAACCACCACATGGATTAAAGATCCGTATAGTACATCGATCTTCACTGAATAGTTCGAGTCCCAGATCCTCAATCAAATCTCTCGTCCACTGTCGAAATAGCTCTAGAGACTATAAAAATTCTTCACAATTTACCTCCAGGAGTATTGAAAATCTCACAAAGATATCCAATTCTCAATCCGAAAAGACTAGTCTCGGATTGTTGGATTTGCAAATCATCTTACTAGGAGAGAAATATCACTGAGTAAACTTTTTCAAGAACTAATGCATACACTTCATTTTCGATATCATATTACCAACAACTGAGCAGTGCGTAGATGAGAGGGTTCGGCCTCCAAACAACGTGTTCGAAGCACGTGTTTACCCGCAAATAGAAGTTCTATTATTTACACGTCAACACCCGAAATATTAGGGATGCCTATCGAACGAATATCTTGCTCAGCCTGGCTAGAGAAATCGAGTCGAGAACGTCTGAAATTTTTTGAAAACGCGTAGGTATTCTATTTCTGTCCTCCAGTTTCACTTTCAGACGTCATAGAGCATAGAAATCGCGCGCACTCGGAGGGTTTCTTTCGGGATATCAAAACTCAATTGACTTACGGTCCTTCAGATGAAGGAGGATTTAATTTCAGCTGTAGAAACGAACACAAACAGTAGTACGAGTTCCGAATTCCTAATAATTGTAAGTTTACGACATATGATGGACAATATAGGGTTTGAAAAGCGAGGGCGGAGTGAAAGGCTTCGTTTGAAAGGTTAAGTGAATCGACCACTGGTACGAGGGCAGTCGAATATCTTATAGCTGCCCACACAAATAAAAAATGACATGTTTAAAGTCGATGGAAGTTTACAAATGTTTGGCTCAGAATTTCATCGTAGATGCTGACCTGTTTTTGAATGATCAAGCTGGTACGAGTATGAGGAATGGTTAAGTTTCCCCAGCTCCAAGATATAGAAGCAGTTCGTTGATGTTTTGAAATAAGGTATTATGACTGGTTTCAAGAAACTATAAGTCGAGACCTATCAAGTTACTGGTCGACAACTGTTAAGAACGAAGAGCGACTAAGAACCATAAAGTAATAAATCAATAAGAACGTATATCGTTCAAATTTTTTACTAAAGTTTGAACTATGAAGCAGAACGTGAGGATTTGAGGTTCAAAAAAACAAACGACACTATTCGTCATGGAATAACTCATTTTTCGAACACAATGATGTATCTATAACGTGCCTTGGCAAGAGATGTACAACATTCAAGAAAGTGAAAAAACAGAAGACTTCTTCTTGGGTCGTTAAAAAGTGAAGTTAGCATGAGAAATTCTTAAGAGTCAAACAATACGTATAAAATCAATTATTAAAGACGTTTCTTTTCAGTTATATGCGACGTTTGCTGCCAAAACCTACTTTAGGGTGAAATTTTTTAAGCTGATTTTCTTAGGATTCTTACACAGAATGTGGTGACAAATTCGATGACACAGACCGCAGATTTATATCTTTAAAACTGGTGGGCCCCAAAAGTTGGAAATACAAAACTTTTAATTTGGTAAAATAACGATTTAAAATAAACAAAACGTAAGACTAGTCAAAAATTTAATTTGTTTCCTTTCATTTCTAAAGCGTAACAGGTGAGAAACGGCACCTAACCGAACATACCTGTTCTAGTTTCGAAGTATTTTTCCATCTCCACGGACCATCATCAGTGAGAGTTTCTGCAGAAATAGCTTCGAAAAATGAGTTAAGCAACAACAGAAATACTGTTACCGATATACTCAAGGCTATATGTTCAATAATTTCGATGTTTTTACGTCCCTCTCTATTACGGATCCTCATTAGCGAAAGTCGCAGTCAAAGTAAGCTCAAAAACGAATTCAGTGAGCCCAAAAACTCCATTTTCGATGTACTTGACAGTACTATCTATAATATTTTCAAGTTCTGATCCGTCAGTTGAGTATTTAAGAAATTCTGTAAATGGGGTTTTCGCAGCCAGGAAAATTGATGTGCAGCTCGAAGTTAGCATTTTCTATCGTCTACTGAAGCCGGGTGTGATTGCTGGACCTGAAGGATATCCAACTTTGGTAAGCACGAAACAAGGTTAGATTCTGGGCAGCACTTGTCCACTACCCCGTTGACATAAGAAATCGTGCAACTTGGACCAGAATCAGATGCTGACCAGATTCTGGGAGACTGAGGAGACCCGGACAGTAATCCGACAAGAACCACCGAGGAGATCGAGTGTGAAAAGCATTTCCGGAGAACTCACTCCCGGAGTGAAGCTGGACGAATAGTCGTGCAGCTACCATTAATGAAGGACGTTGACCACTCAGCGTTAAGGGAAACTCGACACGGCACCGCACTATCACTTACCTTTGCGTGCTGGAGCGAAAGGGTATTCCGCAAGAATACGAACGATTCATGAACGATTACATCGTGTCGAACTAGCTCAGTGTTCTTAACGCTGTATCAGAGGCACCGGTGGCCTTCCTGCCTTCTCAACCGGCAAAAACACTAGGTTTCATCTGAAATACCATGCTCGATATGATTCAGATGCAAATGGAGTTCCTAGGTCAGACCAAACCGTGATTAACCTTCGAGCTGGAGATGTTTATTGCGAACGTATTGATCCGGGATTCGCCTGCCCGGCCACAGGTGTTGGAAACATGTCGTTGCAGCAATATTGGAAGGAAACTGTACGATGAGACGAGAGATTTCCTAGTGACCTAATGAGTCAGGTCCAGGGTTATCGTGAATCATTAAACAACCAATACACTCTGGCCCTTCCGCATTTTGTGTGCTGAGACCCAAGACCGCATCGAGTTACATGAATTTGCAGTCAGAATTCGGCCGTCGCCCAAAAGACAATCCAGTTTTGCGGAGCAGAAATATTCTATTTGATTGTTTTATTATCGTTGTGATATCGTGTAGTTATAGTTTAATACAGTTCATTTTTTCGTTCGTTTGTTTCTTTCTTTTTCGAGTAATCTCAACCACGAATATGTTCCTTTTGCCAACAAGAGAATCCATTTACAGTCCCCCAGACCCTTGCCCTCCCGTGACTCAGCATCTTAGAATTCTTCTCAACCTACCTAAATCCCGCGTCCTACTTCCTGAATTACCAACCCAACCGCATCTCTTCCCTCTTCCCGTGTTAATGCCATTGAATGTCCTGTCTCTCATCTGACCTCTTCACACAGTCCAGCAAGTTCTCCCAGAGAGCAGCTAGCGCTAGATGAATTAAAAAAAAAAACTTCTCTTTGGAAGGGGCGACACTTCATCGTTAGTTTAAGAATTCCAAACTTTCCAAGGGTTGCTTTTCACTCTTTAAAACTTGTTTAAGGCTCCTAAGACTAATCAATATGTTTTTTTAATTCTTCCTGTTCTTATCCTAGTATTCTGTTTTATCTTCAAAAGTGCTTTTTCCTTTTTATTTTGGGTAATTTGTAAATTATTTTTATCTTTTTCTCCAAGTGCCCACGTCTGAGATTCGTAATTCAAAGTTGGAATGATACATGTATTAAATACTTTTAATTTCAGTTTTGTGGGGAAGTTATTTTGAATATTCTTCAAATTGTCCAGTATTTACTCTATCTTATTCTTATTCTTCTTTTTATTTCTTTCTCGTATCTACTGTCGAAGGAAATTAATTGTTCCAGATAGATTACTTCCTGGACTTGTTGAACTTTTTGGTTATTAATCGTAATGTCTGTGTCATATAGTTCCTTTGCTAAAATATTTGTCTTATTCATATTCATTTCCAAACCGGCTCTTTTACTGGTCCTGTGCAGATCACTAAAATATCAAAACCATGTATATTTTCTTTATGAGAATGGGAGGAATTTTCCCCCGTTTATATCAATATCTCTTCCTTCCCAGTCTAAATTTCTAATATTTCTTCGAGTGCGTAGGTGAAAGTGGGTCTCCTTGTCTAACCCATCTATCTTTTAATAGGGAAAATTGGCCCTTCTACATCTGTGCTGACGAATGACTTTAAGTTTCTATAAATTTCTTCAATTATTCGAATATATTTTTGGTTGTAGCCTTGTTTTTGCATGGCCTGATAAAAAACGAGTGTTTTATTGTGTCGAAAGCCTTCTTATAATTTATAAACGCAATGTGAATCTCAAAATTGTATTTTATACTTTTTTCTATAAGGTGATTAATTACGTGTAGATTTGTGATAGTGAAAATTCCTTTTCTAAACTCGCCTGTACTTCAGGCTGCGTTTCATTATAGTGATTTTTTATTCTCTCATTCATTATTTTTGTAAATAGTTTTGATACTATTGAAAAATAACAAAATTGTTATCGAAGAAAATTTATACCGGAAGTAGGACTGAGCAGGGCATGTGGCAAGGGGCCAAGAGGAAAATTGGGGATATAAAACGACATTCTGGTATCTGAGACAAATCCGTCGCTGTCAAGGTAGAACATAAGTAAGATGGAGCGACGACTTTTTCGATTTGCTAGAGCACAGAAAGTTCCAGCAGATAGCCCAATGCAGGTCCGAGTGAAATAGACTGAGGTCTGCTTTCGCCCGAAAGGGGAATAGGTACTTATAGGTAGCCATCGGCCGTCTTCGCATTTTAGCTCATTTGTTCTGTACAGTAGCATATAATAACGGCAAAATCCCTATTTGTACTGAAAGCATAATAAATAAATAAACAATAAAGACTAGTCAAAACTAGTGTACTGCTCTTAATCCTCCAGACTTGGTTAAGGCTCTTCAAAAACTGATCTTTAAAACTCTTCCGTACTTTTTCAGGACTTTTATATAAAACACGCTACGACGTTTCAGTGCTCATTAGACTCTCAAGAACTTACAGACTTCTCCCGAACTCGTCTAACGTCAGAATCCTCATTCGCAGTTTCTCATTTTTCGCAAACTGTAACGTCGCCTCCAGAAGCTAGTCAGGCCTACTAGTACGTCGGACAGTCTTTCATCTACCGTAGAGACGTTCACCCAGTTAAGTTAGTGTGACGAGTTCAAGTTCGATCACTGGAAATCCCAACAAGTTCTCATTTCAAGAGTACTTGTTCGCCAATAATAAATGCTCCAACTATGTAACACATCACGGTTACGACCTGTTATGAATTCTAAGTTTGAATCACCAAAAATCCCAACAATTCTCAGTTTCGGACATACGCCATCATCTCGTGAGACATGATAGATACAACCTGTTATGAGTTCCAAGTTCGTGACAAATTCTCACTACCAGAGCATTTGCTCGGCACATGTTGAGCAATTTTGAACATTAGCTTGTCAATAACAAATGCTAGAGCACTTGCAGTCAGCAGCCCGAGCATACGCTGATGAAACCGATCTTCCGCAGCCGGGTGCGTAATTCCGAGGCGCCCACATCGGCGCTGCCGCCACTGCCGTGTTCGTCTCAAATTAGTCGCTCTGCGTTCGCACACGAGCGAAGCCATGAGAATCTCGAAATTTAATTAATTCGGCTTCCCCAAAATATAAATACAACGTATGCTCGTCAGCGGCGACACGTACGAAATTTCGTTATGTAACAAATTCTCCTCGCACGTAAACCCGTTGCATTATGAATTAACCACGCGTGAATATGGCGTTACACAGAGGCTGTATGTACTTCCAGCACACCGTGCGCTCCGAGTCCGATTTTCGGCACCAGCTCGGCCACATGAATCAACCTATAATATACCAACTCGTTCCAAGAGAATATAATATACGTTTATTATCCGAGAGGACGTTTGGTACGAACGTGAAAACAATGATTTTTGATAGAATAAAAAAGCAAAAAGAAGATCCGATGAATACCTTATACACAGCCTCTTCAGTCTCCTTCAACAAATACAAATAATAGGAAAAGGGTTCTCAAACTATACTATCGGTAACCGATGTTGCACCGAGACCTCCAACCGCCACGCACTGCGCCGACTAAACGCGAGTACACGGGCATCGATCTACACACGAGCGCGCAACTTATTTGGTTACTTCGCCTATTTACAACAAATCGAGTAAGTCCACAGAGATACGAACGACAGTACGATGGACGTGCGACGCGAGTTAATCGAGATATTTTACAACCACGTGTACGTGCGTTCAACATGAATCGATTCTGCCGCTGCGAATGCTAATACAATTACATAAATCCGCCATTACGCCGCACGTAATCCACATGCATACATATTGGTATGTATGCGCCACTAATCCGCGGCATGTACGTAGAAAAATACTGCTGCAAAAGCTCGTCAACTCCTTCAAACCATGCAACTAACCCGTGTCGAGCAGGTACCACACCATCGATCTAACGTGCAGCTTTTGCACAACCGATGACACTTGTAGAACTTATCCCTGACGAGATCCCTACCCCTTGCTTAGATCCGCTAGCCGATCGGATAGCCTACAAAGCGAGAATTCACCGAAGCTAATGACCTGGTTTCTAGCGCGCCGGCTCCTTTTGTCCCAAGCGATAGCCAGAGCAGAAGGGTAAGGTACAATATCTGATTCCGAATAAACAGTCACGATTGAAACACACGGTAATGGTACGAAAAGCTTGCGATAACGTACATTCCGCCGATGCGACATATATACTCGCATCTGCGTCCGCGATCGTCTATGAGTTTGGGAAAGACGCCACAACACTAACATTCGAAAACTACGCACGAGATGATACGAGCAAACCATCGCTACTCACACCACCGGGTGACTGGATGAGAGCCAAGGAAGCGAACGCAAGGAACTCGTCCGTCTTTGGGGTCTTCGTCATTAACATAAACTGCAACCGGCACCCTTGGCTCGCACCCTCGACACCGTCTTCTAAAACGGCGTCTCATCAAAAATGCTTCCGCCGATTCGCACCTGAACCCGAACAATCGCTCGGTGCATGTGAACAGCTGGGCTCTACAGGTAGCCGGACCCAAGAACCTAAACCCATGTTTGCGAACATGAATAACATGAAAGCGAAGGGAGAATCAGTATGTCTACACCGCGTGCTCTCGATTAACATACTATACACACACACATACATGACCATAAAATGAATAAAAAGAAAACTGCATAACGTATTTTCTTATTGTATAGTAGGTCAGTCAGCTATAATGAATCGGAATATCAAAACTGGTAAACTGGTTGTTCCGGTTCGGTCGCACGGGGACTCGAAAATGGAGGAGACTCGTACAACTCTGCACACCGTCATCCAAGTATTCGTATACGTCTGTCACGCAGATCTTCGCACGCCGCCGCCCAAAAACGGTGTCATCGACAGCAGATTCTTCGGCCAGCTAATCGAGGCTGAATAATGAACCCGGCCCGGCTGATATAATGAGTTCCAGCCGAAGTATACACGACGCATCGTTAAGAGAGTAATAATACACGCGCAGGCCATACCGATCAGCTTCTTTCTTTCGGCCGGTCACAATACTCCGAATGAAAGATAAAGAGAGAAACATATGCGCTTGGATGAGAATGGACGACCGTGATTATCGCCGGTACATGACATCAGTGTCAACCGGCGAAGACGCAGCCAACGAGGAGATGACGGCGACGACGACGCCACAAAAGACGTCTTGCCCGTTGGACAAACAATAACACGCACGCATGGAATCGTTAAAGCGATACAAAGTATACTGCCCGGTCACACCGGGAAACATGGAACCCTGGTGCTAATGCGAAAGACGTGCCACACATACAGCCACATACAGCATCGTTTTGTTGACGATGTACGATGTGCATTACCAAAAGCCTTCCGAGGCCCATCGGGAGTTTCGTTACAGCATTATAAACCTGGAATTGAAAGTCAGCCGAAAATCGATAGCCGCTAACCGACTGAATTAACCCATTCTGCCTGAAGTCGAAAGTCGATAGCTCAATGGTCAGCCATATTAATCGGCTTGCAATAAATTACAGCAAATTTACATAAACTGCCAAAAATTAATGTGAATTACCATGAAATTAAATTACGGTGCATTACCACAAATTGCAGTAAGTTACAATAACTGATAGCTAAGCCGAAAACCAGAAGCTAAAACTGAACGTTCAAGGTTAAAAGATTAAGCCGATAGCGAAAACCGAACCAATCGACTTCCAATCCCTGCTTTAACCTTAGTACATATAGGAAGCCGCCATTCTCACCCTTACTTTTTCCGCAGATGAACGAACGCGTCGCGGGCGACATTTGAGGCTGCCCGCGAAACAGATCGAGGTTGCACGGCGAACGAAAAATGAACATGGCGGCTCAACAAGCTCGAGGTATGTTGTTTTTCACCCCACTGCAATGTCTCAGGTATAGTATGTTATGCTCGGTCGATCTAGATCCGAGAGTACCGGACAGCAAGACATGAGCAATTCGTCAAATATTCTTGAAATATTAACCGGGGTTTTCTTTTGTTCTCCACCCATATTGATTCATCTCTGTTAGAATGGCAACACTGTCGTTGTTGATAACGTACAGTCGTCTAGTAGCCTCTGCTGTAAAACGTTCTTGTCGCGTAATAAATGTTACCTGTTATCGTCATGTGTGAGTAGATCGGTTCATGTTTTTGTGCTCAGTTTAACACAGTGTTGCCAACTCTAAAGATAAATCTTTAGTTTAAAAGATAATTGCACATATTTGAAGATTTTCTTAAAGATATACTGATGAAATCTGAAGATTTTTCAATTTTACCCTCAGAAACAGCTCAAAAGTAGCCAAATAATCAATTCAGCAGTAGCGCAAAAAAAAAAAATAGGTCAGTGTGCAGACTGCAGAGGGAAAAGGCAAAACTGCCTGTATGGAATTTTCAGGTGTATTTCACTTAAAAATGCTCTGAAAAGACCCTAATACAACCCAGCTTTAGGTACTTTTCGATTTCCTTGAAAATGTTTGCCGGCTTGCGGTTACAGCCTACAGCCTGCAACCTCGAACTCGAGGTGTGATCTAGGCATTTTTTTTTATGATCTAAGTTTGCAGTATGCCGGTAGGTGATCATTATTTGTTATCACTATCAGTTATCACGATGACCATAACTGAAACGGAGACTGAGGGAGAATTGTTCATCAACTAGTGTTCTTTCTGCCCACCAGGTAAAAAATCTGAATACTAAACGACCCAGGTAACTGCGAAAAACTGAAAACTAATAAACTATACCAAGAAATTAACGAGATCGGGTGAAAGTATGACAGAAGAAATTGAAAGGCAGGGTGAAAAAGCCACAACAGATGAATCTAAAGGAATTGCACAACGTTATTGGGTATTAATAAGAATGGAACGGGGTATTAATAAGGATACAAAATCAGTAAAAGCATTCATAACTAAAGCCCGGATTATTCGGCGCTAAAAATTGAAAATTCGGTGCTGAAAGTAAGATTTTCGGCATTATTCGGCATAAACGCAAGAAAATTCCCGAAAATGCCCAAAAAATCGCAAAAATAGTAAAAAATGTAATTTTAATTTTCGTCGTGTCTCATTAATTCAAAAATGGGGCGTTATGTTGTACTATAATGTGAGCTTCAACATTCGTCTGCTTAAAACTATGTCTTTTGTCACTTAAGAGGAGTTTATCAATAAGCACTATGTCATCTGCAAATCGTGAAATGTTCAGGTTTTTACCGTTGATATTAATGCCTTTGTTTTCCCATTTCAGGTCTTGAAAAGCTTGTTCCAAAACTGCATTAAATAGGTTTGGGGACAACGGGTCGCCCTGCTTCACCCCTCTTTGAACCTGAAATTCCATTCCAGCCTGCTCAAGCCCAAGCTGTCGCGTTTTCACATGCACTTTCTAGGACTTTTATTATCTTTATAGGGATCCCTTGTATAGCTAATACTTCCAATACCCTCATGATTTATTGTATCAAACGCTTTTCTAAAATCTATGAAAAGGCTTTTTCAATAATTTGATTTGTAGTTTGGATGTAGCCTTTCCTGAATCCGGTTTGCTCAGGTAGTTGGTTTAAGTCTAAAATGTTGTACATTTTTTCTTTTATTATTTTTGAAAATACTTTATTCATTGTTTGTGATAAACTGATGGGTCAGTAGTTATCTTGGGATTTTTCCCCATCGCATTCGTCGTATGTATACTTACTTTTTTCTCCCCCCCCCCCCCGAGAACGCTCGGTATTACTGCATTTTCATTGATATTGTCAAGTTGTCGTTTGAAATGGGCATTTTCGGCTTTTTACGGCATTTATGACTGTTTTCGGCATTTATTCTATTTTTGGAATTTTCCGGCAAAATAAAACTTTTACCCTGAGCCCCCTCGCTATAAAACGTGCTCATACATCATCGGCACTTCTCTATCGTTACGCAAAACGAAGGCAGAAATGCCGAGGAATCCGGGCTCTATTCATAACATATTCAAAAGCTATCTCAAATCTGCCATAATTTCTTTTTGCCATGTATGCATTATTTTCAGATCTTCATCTCGAAATATAGCCGTAAAATACGAATTTGTTTCCGGATTAGAAGTTTTGTAATTAACTTTCTTTCACTTTTCAAATGTTTCGGACCTAAAAAGTGCGGTCAAAGGACAACACCCAACTAACAAAAAAGTGGATTGATAAGTCAAAGCCATCCAACACGTTAATCCATCAAAACTTGGGCACAATGATCCATATAAGGATGAAGATCTATATATTGAGACGTCTAGTATCTCAAGAGTGGCCTCCGCAGGTTCTAAAATAGTTCTGAGTATTCACATAACAGGGTGTCCACTTTTTTCCGAGGATAAAATTCCCTGACTTTTCCAGTCAATTTTCCAACTTTTCGTAACAAATAAATTATTTAAAAAAAATACTCAATTGAGTCTGACAGAGAAAGCTGTACAATACCTTCACATCATACAATTTTCTTCGAAATTCCCTGACTTTTTCGATTTTTTTTTCCTTCAAAATTCCCTGACTTTTCCAGGTCTCACAGAATTCTCTGACTTTTCCCTGACTTCCAGAATTTCCAGAAAAGTGGCTACCCTGCATAAGGTGGCAAATCCCAAGCATTTTTTCATCATATTAATTTTGGTATGCCAGGTTTACCTATCATCCCGAGTACGTTAATATTCATAATTTATTCATAATCCTCTCCGACTTCACTTTTTAGAAATCTTCGGCTCGGAGGAGGGAGAGAGAAATATCTCAACATGAAACATAATGATCTCAAATCAGAAAATGTGTTTTAACAAAAGAGGGAAATGGGATCGTGCAAACTCCTGCAACGCTCTCCTCAACGGCTCTTTCACTGACTGTGACAATTACGATAACGTCGGAATTTCCAATTATTATTGTACAATCAAGAATGCTCCCGGGGAGTCTCTTCCTGAGACAATTCGTCAGTTGACAAAATCATCTTCAGTAGGGGAAAGTAGGAAAATTCGGGGTATGAGTGGCCACAACTAAAGTGATTTTTGTAGGTAAAAGTTGCCTCACTCTCTCCCATTTTTATAACAATCTCGAAAGTTTTCGCGAGTTGACAAAATCAAGAACCGATTGACAAAATTTAGCCATTTGCCACTTTTCTCCTGTTTGTTACTTGGTAACTGATCCTAAGATTTTTTTTAGTTTGCAGCATTATCATTTTATAATCAAAACTATTAGAATCTATCCCCAACAAAATCGCTTAGATACGTTCACGATGACATTAATTTGCACAGATCATATATTCACTTTTTTCCAGTAGCCGGTCTCACACATGGAATGGTGTATTGCCGACTACTCACTTCAAGCTCCAATAACACGGCGCGGAATTTAGATTACAAAGCAGTTAACAGTTGGCAGGCGGTCGGAAATTTTTTCCACAAATGACAAACGGCTCAAAAAACTACTACGTAACCTGGGCATACTTTTCACTTGGGACACGGCAATTATCAAAATAGCAATATAAATTGATGGAGACCTTGCTATTGTGCTTCCTCAGCATGGTCTTTGAGGCGAAGTAGCACCGTATTTACGGTTTATTGCGTTAAGAGTATTTCCTTCTCTGTGCCGGAAAGGTATGCGCAAATTGCTCATCACTTACTCATCACATGTATATGAACGTTCAGTAAGTGACCTCCTCAACGCATACTACCAGTGTCGATTTTAGGATCTGGTGGTAGCATGTCCGGCATCTGGTGCACTCGAAGCACGCTGTTCTTCACCTCTATCGACACTGCGCTCGTTAGGACTATACGGAGCACAGTCGAACCCGATTCAGTGGTGATCCTACTCGGATCTGACGTACGATTAGAGGACTAAGTCAGTCACGACATCCACTAAGCCATGGAATGCAGAAATTGTAACCTGAAATGTCGACTTGAAAGTGCTCGTGCCATGGGAACCCGAATCTAAAATTTTCAGGTTACGCTAGTAGACTGTTGAGCTACTACGGCCCGACCTCGCAGTCAAAATAAATTTGAAAACGCAATAGCAATGTAACAAACAAGCACGAGTACTACTTTTCTAACCCTACCCACAAGAACTTCCGGCCACAGAGCGCAGTTATCATAGCTTTTGCGAGTCAACAGCAGTAAATAAGAGATTTTTTTGTCAAAGAGTGGCTCTGTGATATCCGCACCGAATTTTTGCGAGCTTAGCACTCGTATCTATCACAGTTAATCTCCTTCTGGGTGACATGTTTTCGATTACTGTCGCCGGGGGACAAGAGTAGGGAGATGGGCTTTATTTATTCAACTACACCCAACGTGAAGTGGCAACGATGCGACGAGTCGCGTCAGTACACAGTTGCAGATTAAAATTTTAGTTGGCTGATATTGATTCGTGATTCACATGTGAAACTGTCCGAATGTACAAACGTCAACTGTGTCAGTCCGACAATTTGTGGGAATTCAGTCAGAAGTGAAGAGTCGATAACGAGAGGGTCGTGGAGTTTTCCGCTATTACCAGTATTCAACTACAGAAGAGGGACCACGAATTTTGATGTAGTATACGATACCAGCTGACAGCGACAACTTCACTTTTTTATACCGCCAATTCAGGGAGTACTTCTCGACAGTCAGATATAATGTCAGCGAGCTTTCTTTTCAATCTCCATCTTTGTGACTTGGATAGATAATTTGCAATCATCAATGAAACATCGACAGCCAAGAGCCACCACATGCAAGTACACAGAGTTTTCGAACCTGCGAAGGATACTGAAGATTTGCTGGATCGAATTTCTAGAATCTACTTTTTTGAATCATATAGAACAGTGATTCCCATTTTTTTTTTCAAGAAATCAAATACCAAGGGACTCACTAAGAAAGAGAATAATACGGGTTAGACGTCATAGACAATGTGTCGAAAACAAAGTTGGAAACATAGAAAATTGGAGTAAAAACGATATCAGAGTTATTTGTCAAAAATGTTGATATTTCAGTCTCCAGCAGTTATCTCACACGTTATTAATGATACGAACATATATTATTATTTTTTCGTTGATAGATATGACTGAATTCTACTTTTTCAATGTTTCAGAAGAAAACTTGATCCAATTTTCATGGGTCAAAATTTGATTAAATTTACACTAAAATGTCCGTCGACATGGCTGTCCCTGTAACAATCTTCATTATTTTTTTTTTCTTCTAAATTTTCAAGCTACGAGGGTTGTGCCATAAGTAAAGTACACATTTTTCTATACGGCGAACCGCGTGTTAGAAACCTGAAATTTCGCATGGTGAAGCAGGGGACGCTTGGCTAACATCTGCCTATAAAGTGGTTCGTTGTCTGCGGTAGTATAGTTTCAAAAATTGAACGAACACGATAGTCTTGACTAAAGTGTACACGCCTCTCAAAATACACGAAAAATTCGTTTTTACCGCGCACAAAAACAAAAAAACAACAACAGATTTTCAATAGAATTAAAGTGATGTACGTGGGAATGCCATTTCTCGAAAACAAGTATCAGTATGGTGTACAAAATTCGATCCCGGTGTCTTAAGTTTGGCGCCTCGAAGAGGGCGATCATGCACCGAGGTCAACGAACAGACAACTTGTCGCATTGAAGAGCTCGTTTACGCCGATCGGAGTTTAAAAATTCGTGAAATTGCAGAAGCAGTGAATTTACCAAGAGTCAGTTGTTCACCAAATCGTGCAGGAGGACCTAGAATTTCGAAAAGTTTGCGCACGCTAGGTGCCTAAACAGCTGATCCCTCAGCATAAACCAAAACAGAGCGGGATGGGGGTAATGGACCACCCACCACACAGTTCTGACCTTGCACTATCGGATCACTACCTACTCAGCCCCATCAAACAACATCTCGGAGGAATGAAGTTTGAAAACGATGGAGAAAAAGCAGAAGTCGAGACATTTTTCAAAGCTCAGTATGTACAATTTTATGAAGAAAACATTTTTAAACTGCATGAACGGTGGAAAAATTGTATTGAAATGGGCAAGAATTACGACGTTAAAAATAACTAATAAAGTCTACCTTCACAATATTACATTATTTTTCGATTTAGTAAATTTTTCAATTTTATAGAATTTTTTGTATCTACCTTACGTATGGGACAACCCTTGTATATACATCTTCCATTTTTTGTCCTTCGGCATGGGTTTTTTTCTCAACCAATCACAAAACAGGAGTTCCAATATTTTTTCGCCAATTACATCTAATTAACGGGTTAGTATGCCTTTATCAAGTCTCCACATAATTTTTTTGTTTTGGAATCTATATACTAATCGACGGCAGAACACTTTTTGTTCGCTACTGTCTTTCGGCATGGACATTTTTATGTGTCCTTCGGCATGGCATTCATCATTTTGATTGCCATGCCAAAATACAGAATCCCCTCACTGTCGAACCAATCTTACCAACATGTTATGCACAACGCCCCTTAACGACTCCCATCAAAAAAAGTTCAAATATCCCCTACTTTCCTCCGTAAAAAAACGTACCTGAAATATCAACATTTTTGAAGAATGATCCATCAACTACTCCTCGTCGATTGTCTAGATAAGCTCGCATAACAATTAAATTGCATAAATACCATTTCTTCCGACCTATCGGCCAAAATTTTGTTTTTACATGTTCACCCTCTCGCATCCGATTACAAATATCAGCAAAGCTCTTGCATCAGTATTGGAACACTTTCTTCCAGCTGGGAGAAAAGGAAGAAAAATAAAATTCAAATTTTGAATCAAAAGATTTTTCTTTGAATTTCCTCAATCTTGTTTTCTTGTAGCATAATATGAATACAGAAGAGCAACCTACGATCAAGTGTACCGCCCATTCGCTACCATCTTCAAGTCAGTTTTATTTAAACGAAAGAGTCTTTTGTCATTGACACCTGAGTCTGTACACGAAGCATTTCCTGGAATAAAACGGCATGTTGTAATCCTTTATAGCAAGATCAGCAATGTTGATAGCGTTGATGACAGGGACGTACCGATAGGGGGTAAGGGGGCAACTCCCCCTGTGGGAATCTTTCCCTCAGTTTGTTATGATACTTGGAAATTTTGAGTCGAGTCAGTTGAGACTCACAATTTTGCCCCCCGCCCGAAAACCTCTTCGGTACGTCCCTGGTTACTAAAGAGAAGAAATGGTTGCTGAAAAGCAGAAGCACACGGCTCTTGGAAAAAACGCCACTCTGATGCTTTTTACACACAATGACGGCTGTGCATTAAGAAGGTAAGATATGGAGTAACCCTTTGAAGCCATGGATGGAAGACTTAAATCCAGCAAAATGGGGATTGGAAGAAGATAGTCTATGAGACTGGCAGCCCATTTTAAACGACTTAGCCATGAATTGGTCCGATTTGGCTGTGAGACAGAGCGTACCGGGGAAAAGCTAGCCTGCTCGTGTGCGGAAGTGAACCTGTGGTGAGCTGCGCTCAGAGAAAAATGTATAGAAAGGAAAACAGTCAGGGCTGTTCCCATAGGGAAGCTCGGGGGGCGCTCAGCCCCTCCTCGAAAAAATAACGTGAAACGGCAGGAATTTAGTATTGAACACAATAAAATATTTAAAAAAGTCTAATCTGAGCGATCCTATCGATTGCTACGCAGTTTCGTAATTTTTTCTATTACATTTTCATTCCCTCTTAACTGGCCACACTGATGAAACATTGGTATCATCGTATCATCATTTTCGTTCGTCACCATCTCGCCATTCATTTGTAAATTCGTAAAATTGATGTAGGAAAATCCTCTTTCGCGACTGACTATCAAATGTTTGAATATTTCAAACTTTTTGGAAAACTTAAAATGATACTCAGGTGATTCGCAAAATGAAGGGAACCAAAAGAGAATGAAGATGAAGGAAAAACGAGTAAATCGAAGAGATCGTATTCTTCATCTTCAGCGAGTGGTTTCTCTGCCGGAAAAATATCGTTGTCGAAAATTACGTCAATTTCGAATCCTAATGTTCGTCATGTTGAGTTCAAACCTGAGAAATTTTCAAAAATTTGGTTGGAAGAACATTGTAATGCTACCGAAAAACTGCGAGGAAAATCTAGAACCCCTGTAAAAGAAAGCGGTAGAACTAAAAATGCCCGCAATTTTTTTACAAACATTTTCAATCAGCAATGCGGGAATCATAATCATGTAGCATTGCATATTTTTACAGTATGTCTATTGTTCATTCTTTCACTGACTTCATCGTTGATTGAAATACATTTCTATCTTTTTCAACAATTTTTTTACATTTACAATTTAATTATACTTAATTTTTGTAATCAATGCGAACACAAAAAACGGTTTGCAGTAGTCAGTTGGTCATATTTATTGAGCCCCCCCCCCCGCGAGATATTTCTTGGGAACACCATTGATAACAGTTAGTTACAGCAGGGGAAGAGGAATCTAAATGGACTAAATTCTAATTATGCGGCCCCTAAACTGATGAACTGAAGTGCACTGCTTTGCGAGAATGATCTTTCACTCACTATCCAGTTAGGGACTGAATGGGACTACCACGTGTCTCCTATAATCATAATAAGAGCATGAAATTCTCTGGAATCAGGAAGAAACCCTATTAAAAACTGGCTACTTCGTGATTCTAATGAATAATATCAAAGAAAAAGTGGTGTTCCGTGAAAAGGTACCATATGTCGGAAATGTGAATTTTGCCCAACAAAAAATGTGTTTCCAAGTCGGAAATTCCGTTATTCGGATTTCAACGAAAACCGCTTCTCGACACAATTAGCCATAGTACAGTAGGATGTAATCGTCTTGAATGTGATATTTCAAGTTTACAAACGAATTACGATCTACAGGCTGGTGTTTAGAAAAGGTACCATAAGTCGCATCGATCTTGTTCACGTATATGCGTGCGTTATCACTACAGCACAGTAATTAACATCGCGTTACCGATGGGTCCATTAATTATGAATGAACTTGCAGAACTTCCTTTTCGGACTTATCAGTTTTAAACACAACCAGTAGCATAATACGTGTACAACCTCTGGTCGTGCCATTCGTGTTTTTTTTTTTTGACCAACCAGTTCGGCATCGATTGAAATGGCGGGCACATTTCGCCGACAGACATCGCATCGCATCGCGCCGCGTGCTTATTCAAACGATGCGGCCAAGCCACCTGCACGAAAATAATTATCGTAACTAGTGAAAGCGATGAATATTGCTTACCGAGAGAAAAACCTGCCGGCAGCGCCCAAGCACGAGGGGGGACCACTTTCTTTCGTAACTGCAGTCTTTTTTTTTTTTTTTTTTAGTCTTACTCGTCATCTTTCCCTAGTTCTGCATCATTCGACACCGGAGACTAGTAAAAGAATTCAACATTTCGAGATCACTCGGCGGACAAGAAATGTCTTCACCGATGATCATAGAATCGCCACCTTTAAGATGTGACTGTGATTCGAGAGCAGGACCAGCGAGCCTGGCACGAAGTAACTGGGCCGAGACCGGCGTCAGCCGGCTCGGCTCGGATAACTGAAGGCCCAAAGACTTCACCGCACAGCTACCGTACCTAGTCGTTAAAAAGAAAGGAACCGTCTTATCGAGAGCATTTGTGCCGGCCGCGATGGATACCCATACGTACACCGGAGCCGATGTGCGGTTTGTCGCGAAATCGCGCCCGACAGCTCGATTCGATTAATCGACGCGCTCCAATGACCCGCGAGAAAACCAACTCTCATTTAAATTGCTTTTTTTACCTCGTAGAAATTGGCAAATACGAGATAGGACTGAGCAAAAAGAGGAAAAAACGACCATTTTTCCGCCTATCGGCTTCCCATACACAATATCATACCAATACGGGTAGATGCCGGTGCCGACCTGCCAGCAAAAAATTTTCCTTTTCCGGTCTCGCCGGCTAATTTATTCGTCGCAGTTTCACTCGCGTTTGCCTTTTACCTGCGTACACACCGCGAATTAACTGAGAGAAAAACACGGCTAAGATTATAATTGAATTTTTGCCTGTCAATGGTCGCGGGTACTCGGCGTAGGCCTTTATCGCCCTCGCTCGTGCGAAATAAATGGAACGAGATACATTAAATTCGAGAGCGTGGGCTTGCCTGCTGCAGCCGCACGTGCTCTCGCCGAATGTTAAAAATTTGCGACATAGGCGCAACGGAGGACAGGCCAAAAAAGTTTTTATACACATCCCAAAGATGAGATTTTCGAAAGCGGTTACAGCCGAGCTGTTGCCGTTGAACGGCAGTGCGACGAACTTACAAGATGACGGTCGCATCGAGTGCGCGACATCTCAGTCTAATTTGATGGTCTACGCGTGGGTCGCTGAACTTGAATCCCGGCATTCGATTCCTATAAGGTGTTTGACGTAAGTTGAGGAAGACTGCGAGGAACGATGACCATCACAGGGCTAATCAATCAAGCATTCATACTACATTTCATGAGAATCCGAAGCCCCACCCTCTCATCGGTATCACAATTTGCAGATTAAAGGCGCATTGTTATAAGAAACTAATTCTTAGGAAAGTTTTGAGCTTCCGCCTCCTCTCGGGTACCACAATTTTGGATTTATCGCGGACCAATATCGAACTCGAATTTTGTGACCTTAAAACCTCGTTAGCCGATATCTCGATTCGATGATTCTTGTCAATGACATATGTAAAGAGCTGTATGAAAAAATTCATTGTTGAAACAGAGAAAAAGCACATAATATTTCCGTAAGTGTGGTGTTTAAGGGGGAGAAGGATTGAAATAATTTCGAGGATAGATGGATGAGAATATATAGGAACGGGATCAAGAGGCTGTGCATCTCTCTTCTTCACCGTAGTCGGCGAGACCATAAAAATGTCAAAAATCTGCATTTTCTGCCTCAAGACTTATGTTCCAGGGTCGCCGAATGGGAAGTTCAATATGCACCGGCAAGAAATTTCCCAAGATTGTATCAAATTAATCCACAGAATATTTTAAAATTTACCACGACGAACCAAAAAATGACAAATCGTATTAGAAAATGGGTCTGATTGATTGACCCGACAAAACAAAGGGATACGTCGACAGGAGCAAATGCAAATATGACAATTTAATGGGTTCAACGACAATTTCCGCAGTAAACAATTAAAAAAATGAATACCCGACAAAAAAAAATAAAAGGGCGGCATGAAAAATTAGACGAAATATGATGCACGACAATAATATACAATACACTGCTAAAAATTAATTACCACAGTAACCTGGGTGGCGACAAATTAAATGTTATGAGCGAATTTCTGCGTGATCGTCAACAGGATGTTTACACAAATTGTAAAATCAAAATACTTAGACTTTTATTTGACCTATAAACACGGACGTACCTCTAAGGGGATAGGGAGAGCAACTTCCCCCCCCCCCTCCCGTAGGAATTTTTCACTCAGCAGTTGGGAAAATTTACCACTTTAGTCAGGCGAAGTTTGAAAAATCCCACAAGTCAAAAGGTTTATTTTGCTTTGATTTTTGGGAATTTTGAGCCGAGTTAGCATCAGTTGAAAAAATCCAATAAGTCAATCAAAAGTTTTTTTTTTTTGCTTGCTTTGACACTTGAGAATTGAGTTGAGAAATTGGGAAAATCCAACAAGTTAAAAAGTTTTTTTCCCTTTGATATTTGGGAATTTTGAGTTGAGTCAGATTAAGTTGAAAAAATCCACTAAGTCAATCAACAGTCGTTTTGTTTTGTTTTTTTGCTTGCATTGACACTTGGGAATTGAGTTGAAAAGTTGGGAAAATTTAACAAGTCAAAAGTGTTTTTTTTCCGCTTTGATATTTGGGAATTCTATCAGTTGGAAAATCCAATAAGTCAGCCAAGTGTTTTTTTTTTTTTTTGGTTGCTTTCAACTCGGGAACTGAGTTGAGAAGTTGGGAAAATTCAACAAGTCAGAAGGTTTATTTTTGCTTTGATATTTTGGAATTTTGAGTTGAGTCATCAATTAAAAAAATACAATAAGTCAATCAAAAGTGTTTTTTTTGCTTTGATACTTGGAAATTTTGAGTTGAGTCAGTTGGGGCTTTCATAATTTTTGCCCCCCCCCCTTCCCGAGGAAAAACTCTTTGGTACGTCCCTGCCTATACATTTGACTTTATAAGGACTGCGAAAAGACGCACCTTATGCAGGAACATGCAAGTAGTTCAGCAAATTGTAAAACTGCAAAAATTAGTGTAATATGCTACGTGGCGCAAATAATGAAGGACAAATTATAATTACTGAAAATTGGAACAAACTTTTTAAACTCTAGCTTTGTTACTTTTCAGTTCATTCATCATCCCTAGTCATTCATATAATTAACATTACTAGACCCATGAAAAAATTTAGAGAAAATACTAGACTTTCACTTTACCACGTGACTTTTTCTTTGAGTACTTGACTTTTACTCGACTTACTTGACCCTGTATAGACACCCTGGTCAATTCAAGTGAAAACTATAAATAAATGAAAAAATAAGTAAGAAAAAATGATAATATTGTATATCAGACCCCTTAAAATTTTTGGCCAAAATGCAGCTCCAACCCTTCCGCTCCCAATTTTGTGTTTCAATCTGAATTATTTTTTTACTGGAAATTGTTGAATAGACTCCCCATAATACGAATCCAGTGTCGAAGAATTTTTCACTTCTTCTTGGGCTCCCAAAAGACCTGGGATTGCGACGGGAGTGAGCTAAGAGATACTCTACCAGTGGGATACAACTAGCACAGTTTTCAACGTATATTTGACCCAGTAGAATTTTTCAAAAACCGTTGGGACAAACGGTATTCTGTTGGGAGCGAAAGGGTTAAGACCACGCACACTCTAAAAGACGCATTCAGATTGCGTTTCCTACTTTTCGTAAAGACTATCAGATTCCGTTAGAACTCAATCAGACTCCTTTAGACTCATTAGGCCTTGTTAGACTCATTTGGAATCGTTCAGACTTTTTGACTCTATTTAAAATCACTGAGGCTGGGCTATGATTCATCCCGACTCCATCCCCGATTGACAAAAAGAGGGTTTCAAAGCCTCAGCACACAGAAAAGCCAAAACTGAGATTTGAGGCAAGAGTGCTTTTTTCAACCAATTAGAGCGCAAGGCGCAAACAGAAACAAGAACGACATGCTAGATGAAAAAATTTCATGACATCACTTGGTCGAACAAAATTTTATGATAGACGCAATCGAACCATTCAAAGCAAGAGGCAAACATGGGACACAATAAGATTATGAAAAAGGTGTGAGGGCTACTTTTCGGACGCAATCTGGGCTCCTCCGAGCTAAAATTCTGTCGTGCAACCCTTTTTTCCTGTCGTGTCTTATACTATTCCCCTGAGAACATGTACCAGATTCTACCAAGAATAATGAAAATGTGCCAAAACGTACAAGAGTAATTGTTTAAATCACCAGACATAGTACCAGAAAAGTTGATATGTATCAGATATGGTACAAATGTACCAAACCTGGCAGCACTCATGTTCATAAGTGGTGATCTACAAGGTTGGTTTGAGCTCATTCATTCTGGGGTTACTGTTGGAAAGTTGGAAAAAATACACCTTAAATGGTGTCATTTTGTCAATAATTTCAAATATAACATCTATCACTGTGTTATTATGGCCTTAAGACGTTCCGTTTTCAAGAATAAAGGGAAAAGCGATTTTGGAGGCATTTTCCAAGAAATAATTTAGATACAAGAAATCGGTGAATCAAGTTCAGGTTCAACCCTAATTCGACTATACTCTAATATTGACAAGGCACAGATTATTTAACCAACCCCGAAGGGTTCATTGGACAAATAATAACGAAAAGCCGATCTGTGGGTAACAAAACAAGGTAGTATTTTTATAACGAAACTGGACAAAATTGTACTCGAGTTGAATCGTGAATACTACACTGAAAATTCTGGCGATAATTTGCTATCGTTGAGCAAGATTGTAGATTATCATCAAAATACTAAATTGTCAGAAAATTGTAAAAAAAATGCAGTAAAATTACAAGACACCCTCGATAAACGAACTTAGGAGTCTGAATTCAAGACATTCCATAATTCTGGAGACGAAAAGCGTAGCACAGTAAATCATGTTGGCGGATCAAATTTGAGTTTCTAAAAGGTAGGAGGGTAATCGAACAAATCTTGATTTCTCTAATTCTGGAAGTGAGTGTGAGTCACGTAATATTTGTAACTCAAATATTCCGAAAAAACACATAAGACTGGGATACATGATGATCATACGCATTTGATCAGATGTTGAAGAAATGATTCCTGTCAGTAATCATAAATACCGTGATAGGAATCAACGTAATTTAACCAGCTTCAGAAAGAGAATCTAGCAGAGTATTTAGATCTGATACAAATGTGTTTAGACAGAGGTCTGGTTGGCCGAGTGGATAGCGCGTTGGTCTCCGAATCTGGAGGTCCCGGATTCGAACCCACGTAGCAACTCGCCAAAATTTTCGGCCAGAAGGGAAGAGGGCTAAGACAGCCCTAACAGCCTCCCCGACATCTCTGAAGGAGTGCTCGAAAGGGCGGATTCCAGGACTTGGGTGGAGAGCAAATTAGAAAAAAAGAGAAATGTCTTTAGACACTTTACAGAAGTTAGATGTTCGGTCCAATGGTGAAAGTATCCATACAAATTTGTTGGCTGTTTCAGCTAGGAATCTCGCCAAAGGAAGTCGAGAGGAAACGAAAAATTTCCCGCAAACGTACTCGCGACAACGCCATTTGATTCGACTCAGAATCAGCAGACAAATTGCACATTCTCGAGTACGGTATTCTCTGGTTACGTGAATTTGTCATCAGAGAATCTTCGATATTAGCTCTTCCTCATTCGAGACCGCGTTGTCTTCGTCCCGAGAACAATAATTACGAGTACAATAATATTGTTCTGAAGGCCGAGATACGTCCCAGCGAGGCGGCAACTGTTCTTTTTCCAATTGAACCCAAAATAGTCGACCCCAATTGAGATTAATTGCGACTTCGCGAGCACTGCGAAACGCGGACAATTGAAAATTTTATAGTAATCATGTAATGGGGAAATTTATTATTGCATATTCAAGTAACGAAACCGATTCAATAATTCGTAATGTGGGAGTGTTCAAGATGGAAATTGTTGCAATAAAATCGAAGGTGGATTCTGAGAATCTGCGGCCACGGTGGTCATACGCCGAACTTGATGGAAGATGATCGAAGAGATGTATAGTGTAGTGTCATCCAAATAATGGTAATGGTCAAACCGAAGGTCAACTAGAAGTTCGGGCACGTGGGAGAAGATACTAAAATGGAGATGAAAAAGGGTGCTCTTAATCGGCCATGATTTACATACGAGTGAGGTTAACTGACTTCTGGCAGTGATGTAAAATGGGACTCAATAATCGATCGAGATGACGAAGGAGAAGAAGGCTTTGCTGGACGAGGGGAGTTGATTCCTAAATTAGATGATCGTGATGGTTGAGGGGCAACGATCCCAGCAGTGTCACAGTTGCTGGCTGAAAGTCCGGAATGGATGGTTTCAGTAATGAGATCTAGTGTAGGAACTCCACCATTTGGCTGTCTCCGTACATACAAACTGTTACTGACCATCTTTCGGAACTCCACCCCTTGGCTGTCTCAGTATTTAGAAACTGTTACTGATCATCTTTAGTTTTTTTGTTTTTCTTTGTGTTTTTTTTTAGTCACACGTAACTTTTTTTTTAGAAATTCCCGCCAACAATACCTTCAGGAGTTATGGCTTCTGGTGGTAGTCAGGATAAGTTACCGTGGCTCGGATTTCATGTCTCGCGGGAGGGGTCAGGAAATCATCTTAATTGGCCAGAAAATTGGTAACACGAACTACTACTCAACTAACGCACGAAATGGGTGGAATTAGTACCACGTAGTGGCGAAATAAGGTTACACAGTGAAGTCCGGTTGTGCCACATACTACAATCTATGAATAATGATCCTTTTGCATACAACTGCGTGACCCCCCCCCCCTCCTCCTCAAAGTTAAGTGTAAGTACGCCACTGATTGAGATTATTAGTTTCAACCTCTGAAAATCTCGATCATTTTGTTTTCGTGAAGGAGAGGGCATGATTTGTGAGGACTCCTTGAATCTGGAGTATCGTGATAAATCAAATAGTGAAACATAGTGTTTTCCTACGTTTCAACCGGTTTGCCGTATTTATAAGTAAATTTGCTCTTTTTGTTTTTCACACTAATTTTAAATCTGAGCTTAAGATACAATTTAGGTTTTTTTCCACCATGAAAATGACATTTTTGTGTAGCATAATGCCCCGAAAATCAGATGACCCAGCCAAATTTCGGAATAAGACCCCTGGAAATATAGCTTTTTCTCACGGATCTTACCACTGGGGAAATGCCAATAGTAGATTGCCCACCAAGGGGGCTTATAACTCCCAGGAGCTGGGGACGTTCAACCAACTACCATCATAATTTTCGAAATATTTAACCTTGATCTACCACCAAGCCCCAGGGGGGACCAGGCGACAATTACTTTGGGATGCCACGTATTATAATTTTTACATACAGTGATACGTCTGCACAATTTACATAGCGGGAAAAAAAGAAAGTTACATGTCCTTTTCTCCGAACTAAGTAATTATCATCTTGATAATTTAACAACGCCGACACCGGCTGACAGGAAAATTGAAAATCCACGGAAAATCAAATTCACACTCCGAATGCGGTTAATAACGACCTTTAACGAATTCACCGTTTGGACGAAGGCTACCGTATTCATGCTTTTGGCTCGGATATTTCTTTATATAAAACAATGGGTCAAAATGACCCAAGGCCAGACAATAAAAAATGAAATTAGAAAGGAAAAGAAATTGAATATATAAGGGAGATGTTACGGCTTATTTCACACTAAATAAAAATATGAGCTTCTCTACTCATATAGCTGATCCTAACCAGGTCACATAACGTGAATTTAATGTTTTGATAAACAATAAAAAAAAAAATAATACGAGTAAAAAATCATCAGACTTCTTTGTGGTCTCGAATTTTCCAGTTCACAGGGTCGCTATGACCCCTCACTCTGACAATCTGGGGGGGGAGCCCTTTTTCCCCCTTTTACGCACGTCATTTTTCTCGTTGATTAAAAAAAGGAAAGTCTATCCTGAACTTTAAAACTATTAGATTGGTCTAATTTATACGTTTGGTGAGCTTTCCCATTCTCCCCGAGTAGTTACCAGGATCGGTTGACGTTTAAATTTTCCGATTCTTCTTCGAATCTGAGTAACTGATGATAATAAAATTTTTGAGTGGATGAAAACATGTGAAATTTGTTTCATCTCTGCGCACATGAGACAGCGTGGAATACTTGGAACAACCGCCGTCCGAATCACCCCTCCCCAGCTAACCCGTATTTTGCTGGTTATCATTCTAGAGAGCGAGGTAGAGTCGTTTCGAATTTGAACAATCGTAAATAGTTGGCTGCCCTATACACTGATAACGGAGGAGCTAGTGAAAAAAATAAATCGTCCGGTAAAGATCATTTGCCCCCTCTCCATTCAAACATACATCTCCTGGTAGCTAATCAGGAAAGTGATCTTGGGTCATAAAAAGACAGTACAGGCCGTGCGCTATGAGGTTCAACTGCGATTCTTCACACATACGGTTAAACCATTGGAACACACGGGTGCCTAAGTTATTTAGTTATTTATATTCAGGAACGACTTTCTGAATAATCGCGATCAAAAATGACGAGGATGAATCCCTGATCATAGGCATCCATCTCGGTGAACCCAAAAAGATGTTATTAGAGATTAGGGACTAAGACTAACCCATTTCGAAGCAGACACGTCGGAGCACGGTGTTTGTAGGAGTAGCCGAATGTAAATTGGAAAAACTACACTAGATCCTGCCGGCTGAACCAGTACTTTAGCCTACTCGTCCTGACGTTAGTGTTAATTAGTATCATTACCAATTTATGTTTATTCAAGTTGAGGGAGGAAAAATGGAATTTTGGTTTCTTCAGATCTACAATATTTGGCATGAGGACTCGCAAACTCTCCGTTTTCAAGGTGAGTTTCCGACTGTATTTTATCGTGTTCGTCCTATACTGACTAGCCATCCAAAATTATCTAAGCCCGCAACCCAATCCAGAAATAACAAAGCGACAGTCTAATCTGGCTGAAAACCAACACAGTTAATCACGATGTCAAGATCAAACCGGAATTCGTCAAATAAATCTACGCTGTCTCAGGTTTAAGAATCTGTTGTGAAATTCAAGTTCACCGCGTATATGTACAGACGGGTGAGAACAATAAACATACCGATTTTACTACCACGCTGAGTAACTTGAGTCGCGCAGTAAAACGAGCGAAGTCAACACTTAGCTGCCATTAGTGAACGAAATTAATTACCTCGTTTTGTACAATATTATACCAACTTTAGAGTACACACATATGTACAATTGATAATGGTGATAATTAATTCTGAGAATTGCGTCTATTGCCAAACACGAGGAACAGAGATCCAGACACGGGGAGAAGGCATTCCGAAAGTTCATTCTCGAAAAACTTGAATCAATGTTTCAGAGGCACGGTATCGAGCTACATTAAGGTGTTCATCGAATCGAAAACTAATAGCGGAAGGCTTAGAAGGGCTTCATTTTCTAATTTCAGGAGACTTTTCTTCAGTTTTGTATGGCTGATACTTAATAACGTCGGTGGAAATTCATCAAGTTCATTTGTATTGCAGGGAAATGCTTTATTTTCTTATTCTTTGAGGACTTTCTACCAAAATGGCAACGGGAGGGACCTTTTATCAAGACTGATGGCATTAGGGAAACCGGTAGACCCTCCTACACCCACATTCCTCATTCCACTATTTACATCACGATATTAAACCTGTGCAGCTTTTTCATTAAATACGAACACTTCAATGCAGCAAGATAAAATGCGAGAAAATGTGCTACATTCTAGCGGATCGTGGTCAGGGATGGCCGCGCGAGCATGAGCATTTTTGAGAATATTCTCTTGAAAATACATTCCGACATATCAATTTACATTAATTTTTCCAGTTCAGTACGAATTTCATAGTTTTAAAGCCAAAAACAACAGACCTAGGCCATGCTAGAAATGTGATTACTGACTGACTGTCTGACTAATAGTGTTAGTGATAATATGGTAACTGGTGGTAAACTGTAAGTGGCGCTACGCGACCGCTAAGTCTTGGTTCATGAGTACGGTATTTGAGGAAATTTGTCATTTTCGCAAATAACATGAAAAAATTGACGAAACCAAAATCGGAAATTTGGGTATGCTTCAAACCTACAATAATTGGAGATGGAAGTACAATTTACATCTGCATTTACTGCAAAACCGAGTATAAAAGTAGGCATGCGACTCGTTTTACTGACCACAGCGTGTTCAAGTAAAAATTGTCCTGAATCCATGAAAGAAAAATTTGGAAAACCAACAAAAACTACTGCGAAACGAAATAAAAAGATAAGTTGTCCCAAATTATGTTTCTGTAGGATAACAAGAGCGCAGAATTTCCTTTTTTTTTTTTTTTTTTTTTTTTTTTTTTAAAGGTTTATTGGATAACGGTTTACAAAGTAATAAATCCAAGGTTACACGAAAGAAGGCTGATTAGAAATAATCTGGCCACGACTCAAGAGAAGTGGTCCAGCTTAGGCGGTTATCGAAAGACGGATTAACGAGAAGTGAAAAGACGGATTTACGAATTAACGATTCCTTATTTGATAGCGGGGGGAGGGGGTACAAGTAGGTAAATAAAAATTCAGTTTTATGCTTCGACAATTTCAGATCAGACTCGCCCAGCACCAGCGATGGTAGCGATGTTCAAGATGGTCTTGTGTCTACTAACTCGCAAGAACAGAATTCAGATTCCCGTTCGTCATCGTCAAAGGCAAGATTACAGCGAGTAGAGACGGCATCGCGGAAGTAACAACCAAATATTATGCAAAATTATATGACGAAGAACCAGGCTTTAAAGGCTTTATAAAACCAAATTTTAAAAACACAGAAGAAGTAACTCCGTTTCAAGAAAGCGAAATTAAACAGGTTCTCAGAGGTCTGAAGGTGGGGAGGGCATTAGGTCCTGACGGGATTGAAAATAAATACTTGAAAATGTTTGAAAAGGAATTCACCCCTCCACTGACAAAAATCTGTAACGAAATTTTGGATTTGAAAGAGGTCCCCGAACAATGGGGTTTGTCTGAAATTATCTTGCTTTCTAAGACAGTAGATCGAAAAGATGTGAATAATTATAGGCCTATAAGCTCAACGTCAAATGTATCAAAAATTTTCGCTAAATTACTAAAACATCGCTCATACGACCAGCTGGACAAATGGCAAAGTCAGGAACAGGCTGGGTTTAGAAGAGGAAAGTCGACTATAGACCAAATTTTTACAACAAACCAAATCATAGAAAAACACAACGAATTCAATATCCCTCTTTTTATACTTCTGACTGACTTCCAAAAAGCTTTCGACTCCGTCCACCTCAACTACTTGTGGAATGCATTGAATAATCAAGAAATTCAAGATAAATACATAAACATTTTGATGAAAATGTACGAAATTGCGGAGAGGAGGGTTAAATTAGATAAAAGGGGCAAAAAATTTAAAATCAAAAAAGGAGTGAAGCAAGGTGACCCTCTCTCTCCAAACTTATTTAACTGTATCTTGGAAAAGGTTTTCAGAGAATTAAAATGGTGAGAGAAGGGTATCGAGGTGGACGGAAAGAAACTTAACAATTTGCGCTTTGCAGATGACGTGGCCTTAATAGCTATAGAACTCCGGATTCGTCAGAATCCAGCATGAGTTTTCGATCCAGTGCCCCAGTTTTGTCAAATTCTGAGTGCTACCGAAAGACAAAATCAAAAAATGGAGGTATGTATAAGATTCAAAAATCATACCTGGTTGATTTGTGAATGAAGGTGCAAGGTGATCCTAATTTCTTGAAATTTTTATAGATATGCGATACTACTTGGACGTTATTCCTCCTGCTGAACGTGAAATGCTCAACAAATTATTTGCCAGAGCTGTGTTCTCATCAAATATTGCGTTATCCACAATGCCAGAGAATAAGCATTGGATAACTTTCTTGAAACGAATGCGACCATATTTTCAGGTTCCCTCTCGAAAATTGTTAGCAGGACCATTGCTGGAAGCTGAATATGAGGATGTCAAGAAGACATGCGATCAAAGATTGAGGGTAGTAAATTACTATCTCTACAGGTAGATGGATGGTCAAATATCCGCAATGAGACGATCATGATTTTCCTTATCTGCTCGCCAAATCCAGTATTCTATAAAACTGTCGCTACTCGAAGTGAGAGTCATATAAGTGAATATATTTTCGAACAAATTGATTCTATTCTACAGACAGTTGACTCTGAGAAATTTCAGAGTGTAGTAACTGATAATGCAAGCAACTGTACAAAGGCTGGTAAACTTATAGAGCTAAAATATAAGAATATTTCGTACTGCACCTGCATTGACATTGACCATACGTTCAATCCGTACTTGAAAGATATATTCAATTGTGATCTGTTTAAAGGCCTTCAAATGCAATGTAAGGATATTGTTAAGCAAGTCAATAACAGTCATTTAGTACGTGCGTCATTCGTAGCCAATCAGAAAGAAAGAAATCCTACTCAAGTTCCACTTTCGCTGCAATTGAATTGAATTGAATTGAATTATTTATTTATACCCTACCACTGAGGCTCTGCTCGTGTTGGTTGGGCTTATAATTTTACAACATGTTTACATACAATTTTTTACTTACATTTACTTCGTATATATTATGATATCGGTTAGTTTGTTATTTAGTTTAAGTTCAAGTGTGCGTCATTCAGCTCTTTTATTTTCTATTATAGTTCGTATTACTTTTTTGTATTTCGTTGTTTTTGCTTCTGTGATTGCTTGTCTATCGTCTGTGCTAAGTTTGTTAAAGTTTTGAATTCCTTTGTATGTACTTGTCCTTTTCCCAGAATTTGTTTTTATTTTTGGTAGTATTATTGTTCGGTCATTTTTCCTAGTTTTCCGAGTTTTCCCTTGTATGTTCTCGAGATATCCTTGTTTTTTTACATATTTAATTACACTAATTTCGTGTAACTCCTCTATTGTCGGAACATTAGTTTCTTTAAATAATTCTTTTGAGCAAAATCTTTTTGGTTTGTTGTATAGAATTTTTAAGAATTTTTTTTGGCTACGGATTACCGGTTTTAGATTTGTTTTGGATGTAGCCCCCCATGCTGAAATTCCGTACTGGATTTTGGATTGAATCATTGCCATATATATTATTCGTTTCGTTCTGTTCGAGATCATATTTTTTACTTGTAAGGCTAGATAGATTGTTTTCAGAAGTTTTGCTGCTATCTTTTTTAAATGTTCTTTCCAGTTTAGGTTTTTATCGATTGTAACTCCTAGATATTTAGTGTTTTGTACTTTTTGTAAGGTTTGACATTCTCCCTTTGTACCATGATTCTTATCTTTACATTTTGTATTGTGAACAAATATGTTTACTTCTTCGTTGTTTTTTCTTTTATTCTTTAGACCAAACTGTATGAAATTTGTTTTTTTTAAATTCAGGATGAAGTTGTTATTGTTTAGCCAGGTTATAATCTTCCCTAGATCTTCCTCAGTTTTTTGTTTTACCTCGTCCCAGGTTTCTCCCTTTTCTATCATAACTGTATCGTCTGCATATGAGATAATTTTTCCTTCAATGTCTATCTTCCCTAGTTCGTTCATATATATCAGAAATAATATGGATGACAGTGCTGACCCCTGAGGTGTACCTACCCTTGTTTCAAGATAGCTACTTTCGTCTTCTCCTATTCTAACTTTTTGTTTTCTACATTTTAGGTATGATTTGAACCACTCCAGCACCTTTCCTCCACATCCTGCTTCGTCAATTCTTTCTATGAGCTTCTCATGTTCCACTAGGTCAAACGCTTTTGATAGGTCTTGGAAAACGGCGATACATTTTTTTCCATTATCAAGATAGCTTATTAATGTATTATGTAATTCATTTATTGCATCTTCAGTTCCCATATTTCTCCTAAACCCTAACTGACTTTCCACAAAGTATTTGTTTCCTTCCAGATGTGCTACGAGTTGTTCTTTTACTGCTTTTTCTATTATTTTTGATATATTTGATAATAGGGAGACTGGCCTATAGTTATTAATGTCTTGTACGTTACCTCCCTTATATATTGGCCTGATAATAGCTTTTTTGTAGTTTACTGGAATTACCTGTTGCCACTCGTTGGACATCAATGAAAGCGTGTATTCGTAGTCTTATAAAGACAAAATTTGTTTTAAAAGCTCTAGTAGTACAGGAAACGACTGAAAGATTATTTTCAAAAACTTCAAGAGATTTAATTTTAAGTGATGCGTTTTGGTCAAAGTTAGAAAAGTTGTACAATATTATAAAGCCAGTTTACGGTTGGATAATAATATTGCAAACTGATTCCATTCCACTTTTACTAGTTGTCGAGGCTTTTTATTATATTGAAATAGCCATACCAATAAAAGCGGAGAATCGACTATACGAAGAAAACGATTTCATACATGAAGAAAACTTTGGAAAAAGGCTTGTAAGAATATTCATTATGCTGCAAACATTTTGGATGCTCGTTTTCGTGGTCAACATCTGACAGAGAATGAAGATATCAACGGGATGGAGTTTATTGATAAGAAGATACGGGAAACATATCAAGAGAAGAACTATGTTCAAACTGCATTATCTCAATTGGCCCAATATCGATGCCGCACAGACTTCTTTGGGAAACCTTTTGTTGCTGATTCCAGTGTGAAAACGGATTCTCTAACTTGGTGGATGGGCACATGTTTCTCGTCAAAGTTAAGCATAATTGCTCAGGACACTCTCATGAATCCTCCCTCATCAGCAACTACAGAACGTAGTTTTAGTTCATATGGTCAAGTTCATTGTGCAAAAAGAAATCGATTGGGAGTTGAAAGGGCTGGAAAACTAATCTATATATTAAACATAATTTGAAGCTTTTGAGTGAAGATGCTAATGATAAGGGACGACAAAAAGTAAAGACAAAAGTCACTTCATTTCTTGAGAAGTTGTCTGCTGCTGATCCTGACGAACTGGTGGAGTCTGTTTCTGACGTTGACAATGCTGTACCTGATGAAGATACCGATACCGGTACCGAAGATTTTGATATCGTCAAAGTCGAAGTATTTGATGTTGATGATGATGATGAAGAAATTCAAAATAATAATGATTTCAGTGATGAGTCGCTTACAATAAGCATTAGCTTGAGTGAGAGTGAGGGTGAGTGACTAAAATTATATTTTCTTCTGTCTTTTTTTTTCTAGTTCATTGGCAGCTTTCAAATATTTTCTTGCATTTATTTTTTCTTTCTAACATTTTTAGCTCTCAAATAAATTCATTATCTATGTTATGTATTTATTTAATTACATATTTATTCATTCGTATTCTTATAGGTTTCACATTTCAGTTGAGGTAAACACATGAACCAAATACACATACACATACACAAGCCCACTTAACGTCCTTTTATCAGCCTAAATAGAAGCTCTAGATGGAATATGCTCACTGTTAATGGTCATTTGATAACAATTATGCGTGTTCCAACCCTTACAAGATTATGCTTGAAAATGCTGAGAATATTCCGGGAATATTCTCATAAAAGATTATGCTGGAGCATTTTCCATCCCTGATCGTGGTCACTGGATTTCAGCCGACTTGAGTCGTAATAAAAGAAACCTCGCCTGAAAGATGTAGAGCAAGGAGACCCCACAACTGGTCCAGATATAAGAGTTGATGACAGGACGGTTGTGACCAGCAAGCAAGCATTGTTTTTGGAGAACAGTTGTGAAAAAATGAAATTCGTCACATTGCTGATCTAATCGACAGAAGTAGAACCGCGTGGCTGCGCAGATGCACCGCATAATGCAGACTTTCTCCGATCTACCCTATCCCGAGTACCCCTGAGTGGCTCTCCAAGCGGTTGGAAGGCAGCCAGACCAGGGAGCTTGAGAAGAAAATCAAGACAGAAAGAGTTCAAAACTAACATCCCTCTACAATCCGGTGACATACTACAACAATCCGCTGAATGTTAACGATCCACACCAGCGACGTAAGCTGGAGACAGGAGAGGCAATACGAACTCGAAATCTGAACCAAGAGAAAAATGTATAGTTAGCGAGGATGTTGACTTTATTTGAATGGAAATGCCGAAAAAAAAGGGCACGTTAATGTGGTTCTTACTCAAGTTAAAGAGAACAACATTATCTTTAAAATGACATATTTTACCTATTCTGTGCAGTATTATTCTTTTTCCAACTTGAATTTCAATTCCTTAGTTTTCACATTCACAAAACTACAGAAGCAGTATCGAAATATCGAAATACGTGTTTGTAAGATTGTGAGGGTAAATTTTCAACTAGTACGATGAACGATACGTCAAAAGATCTGTCTCATAAATAGGGTAGGAGCAAAATCGTTCGAATTCAAATTATTAAGAAAAAAAAAAATTAATTGGAACAATTTTGAAGTTAGAATGTTAAAACTTCATGTTTTGCAGAGAAATTGTAAGAAATCACGCCATTTTCATACTTTCGCGCTACCTTGAGCAAAAATCATGTTATTTTCTGGTTTTGCATGTTTTTATGCTCAGTAGACACCCTGAGGTTGCTTACTGATACGAGACTGCGTAATGGACACATTTCCCCTTATCAAACACATACTCAAATTTTAAAAGCTCAGCCAGCATCATTACGTGGATCCTGATACTGGTGCTCACACGCAAGCCACAGAACGTTCCTGGCTGGATGCGAAAGTGACAATAATGAAAAAGATGAGAGGAGTTTCGGAATCCACGTTCCAATCTCACCAAGAGAAGTTTCGTTGGCGCATGTACACAGGCGTGATGCACCCGACCTGTTCTTTGCCTTCTTGGAAGATGTAAGAACGACGTACACATGGTTTCTTCACGACAATCAGAACAATGACACTCAATGTTAGCTTCTTTATGACAAAGACAGTGTAACTATCTGATTTTTTTTTTGGAAGACTAAGTAAGCTGGCCTCCTCGTGAGGTCTTCTGGGTAACACTAACAGGCTTACACATCACAGACATTCTGTAGATCGCATACTATAGTAGCCCCAAATGCTCAAGGAGTAAATGCTCCAACACCTAACATTTCAAACATTTTTTCCTAATTCGGTTTCTGGGACATGAAAAGTAGGCTGCGTGATTCAGAATCAGAAGACTGATGAAATTTACAACTAATAAGAAGCCGAATATCAGAATTCAGGAATATAGCTCTAGTTCTCTAGAATCTACCAACATGGGCACAAGTAACCTGAAAAAGGTACTTGCATTGGCGTTTGTTTTGGTTCATCCGACATTCCTCATGGGAATGAGAAGTGGGAAGTGAAACATGACAACTGATAAGTGGAAACCTAAAAAACAAATTCCCAACTCCCGCTCAGCGCTATTACCATTTTACCATCATCGCCCTCCTCCATACAGTCAAAATTTCAAATCTGATCAACCCTTGTGATTTTCATTTCACGTTACAATAAAGTAAATAAGAGTACGTTTCAAGTTTTCAAGTTGCAATTTGAAATTCGGCTAAATACGAATTCTGGTCCTGCTGGTGCTAGTGCGGATACAAGTATGCACATAAATACTAGTTGTAACACCTTAACAACACTTATGAGTCATAATCGAATTCGCAGACTCCATCGATGTTGAAAACTTCATTAAACCCAGCTTCACTGTACCAGAAGAATGTACTATTCTACGACATACTTAACACACGTCTTGTTTTTCGCAAAACATGTTTCAAATTGGCAGGATTGCCACTACCACGCTTACACCACTCTTCTCGCTTGCGTCCATCAAAAACGAATAAATCTAATTAAAAAATTCCACCAACGCCGTTCAATGCTAACACACTCATTTACTCGTGTTTGCTCAGACCAGCCCTTTTTCGTCTCACCGCACTTACGACGTACGTATCAATTCTATATTGCTGAGAATTTCGTAAAGCTCGTCTTCGATATCGAGACTATCAACGTATAGTTGTATTGCTATAGTTGGTCAAGAAACGAACGTTTGGCTCGATGCATTCCAGGGCTATTTTTACTCGCCATTCATCTCTAGCATTAATTGCCTCCTCCTGACGTAACCATCGTCCCCGCACGCGTACTCGGATATCGTCCTCAGAAACCGAACCTTCCGCATTTCGAATTCGACAACGAATATCGTTCGAGCTACGCACGGGCGTTAGAAAGTATAAGATAAACTGGGTCAATAGCACGGCCAATAACTACACAAAACAAACCAACTTTAAGGCCAACACCAGCCCGAAGCTGCGTTTAAATAACAAAAACGTAAACAGAGGAGACGCGAAAAAATCATAAGTCGCATTTGCCTTCAAAAAATTGCGTCTGTTTGAAGAAGCTTCGAGGCGCGTGTATTCTCTGCCTTCCACTCAACAACAAAATTGTTAAACTTCAGGTGAACACGACAAAACGTTTTACACCAAATGGAGTGCACCTCGTCTTATTTATCAGCTCTTAAATTTTCTATCAAGTCTCATTATACTACTTTTATATCGTCCCGGCTATACTTGTTCGTCAACCAGCTATAGCTCATGTTAATTCATTATATAAAAATGTTTTCACAGGGAGAAAGAGCTAGGGCAGAGCGAGAGAGAAAGGAAAAGGGAGACCCATATAAACACACATAGATACTGCTATCAAATGGGGACATTAATCATAAACTAGATTTCAGGGAAAGTATTCTAAACACGACAGACAGTGAACTGAAATTACTTCGAAAACTGAAAAACAGAAACGATACCCGAGTGTTGAGACGTTATAGCGCCTTCGGCAGAGAAATGGAACTCCGAAGGTCAACTCGAACGGTATACGAGATGGATCAAATTAATTTATATTGTCTAGCAAACGCGCTGAGAATTATTGTTCTTCACTAGCGCGAATTTCAATAGCTCGCATTATGCAAACGGGAGGCAGAAAATATAACGGGCTTCTGTTCTGACCTCACTGGGCAACCCTTCAATTTAGGCACCATCCCCTTAACTTCATCTTCATTTTGATCCAAATCACACTTTTATTCCATCCGAAGTCCTATCCACATACTTACTCATCAAGCCAATTAGATTAATCGAAAGTTCTCCCCGGAGCGATCTGACACGTTCCTCTCTCACCCGGTCACTTGTTCATTCATCACTTTCTTCGCCATTCTTCTTATTGTACTACGCCTCTCAGTGTAAACCACGGTCACATGCAAGACGAGGACGGTACACTCCGAGTTACATTTGAGTTCACAATCAAATCTTTCGACTTTTTAGGAAAATCACATCAAGAGCGTTCATTTCACCAAACTGAATATAACACGAATTTTTCACATATTTTCGACACTCGCAAAACAACTGAGCAAATCGAAACGCACCATATGAATACGGCATGAGATTCTCGTTCAATCTGCAATCACTATACGAACTTCGATGATGTATTTACATGTCCACTCATGGTGTTGGATTCTGAAGCATACAAATTCCTCGAGCTACAAATTGCCTCCGTTACGATCGCAAATTCCAGTCAATTGCTAAGCGCCACCCACACTACCAAGAGGTTCACGGTGATAACCTGCGAATCTTCATGTGCGATGCTGGATGTAAAATGTACTTCTGTTGTTTGGGGGCCAGAAGAAACCACAATCTGAGCCATCATTCACAGGCAGTGCGGAAAGCGAAACGCCATAGAGTAGACAAGAAAGAAGAAGAACCTGAGTCGCTGCCATCTTCGCCATCAACGTCGCTGTCACCGCCATCACTGGAAGACCCATCTGCAGGAGGCGCAGGCATCGCAGATTCTAGTCAATTGCTGAGCGCAACCATCATTACCAAGAGGTTCACGGTGATAACCTGCGAATCTTCGTGGTGGTGGATGTAAATTGTACTTCTATTGTTTGGGGGCCAGAAGAAACCACAATCTGGGCCATCATTCACCGGGAGCGCGGAAAACGAAACGCCATAGAGTAGACAAGAAAGAAGAAGAACCAGAGTCGCCGCCATCACCGAACGACCCATCCACAGGAGGCGCAGGCGCACTGATCGTAGTCATGTAGGTCATGAATAGCGTGATGACTTCTTTTTTGTTCTTTTTATTAGAAAATTTTCTCCTAGACATAATTGTAAACTGGATGCCTTCAAGTATTGTAATCATTCATTACTGACTCATGAATAAAAGTGAACATTTTCTGATTACTATGAAACTATAGCAGGCTACATTGTGCCGGAAACCAAGGCTGACATTGACCATTTTTTAGACTACCCTTGCAAGTTTTTTCAACTCCCCAACCGAAACAAATATCTGCACTGCCTTTGATGAACTTACAAGATGAGAATTGTTTCATATAATATTGTAAGCTTGATGCATACATTTTCAGCACTGCAGCTAGTGAAAATTTTGACTCTTTTCACAAGAGGGAAAGTGCCAATTCTTGATCACGGTACCGAATGTTGGTCAAATTTCAAATGTTCATAAGTACCACTATTATATTCGTCAGGTGCTGCCACCTATACTAGCATGTTAAGTAGATACTAAACTTCCAAATGATATCATTTAAGCTGTAAAAGGTGAATTTGACAAAGTAATATCAATGATTCTATGTCAGTGTTTTTTGCGTTGATTTTCATATGTTTTTACATTATTGAAAAATTTGATGTTCGAAAAGAATTAATGATGATAAGTACAATCACTTTTCTGACTTCTAATTATGTTTTTACGATGAAGTGAGGTCTAATGAAATACTTTTGGGCAAAATTTTTGAAAATCGACCCTGTCTTCATATCACGCAGGTGCGCTGAAAATTTTCTTTTAAAAGTGTTATGAAACTGAATGCATCCATAGAAAAGGAACCTATGAACCTAAGCCCTTTTTCAATGAATAGTGTAGTTTGATTCGGCTGGTCAAGAACACTATAAAACACCTCACATTACAGCACTATCTGGCGCCAAACGGCCGTAAGAGGGGATCAAACATAACTGCTCTAAAAAAATAATAGGTTCTATGACTGCACCATGAGCTCCGTGATATCGGTGATTACAGTTCGGTGATTCTCCAATGATTCTCTAAATTAGGCATAAACTTCTTGATCGTGCGTTACCGGTATTTTATATTATCTGAACGCTGAAGTTAAAAAAATGTCGCGAAAATCAGAGTTTATCCCCATGAAAAAGAATGAAAAATGTTGCAGAATGAACTGCCTTTCGAATTTCGTGTCATTTTCTCGATCGATTTTTTCAAATAAAAAGAACGAAAAAATAACCGTGAACCTCTTGGTAGTGATGGTTGCGCTCAGCAATTGACTGGAATCTACGATGCATGCGCCTCCTGCAGATGGGTCTTCTGGTGATGGCGAAGATGACGGCGACTCAGGTTCTTCTTCTTTCTTGTCTACTCTATGGCGTTTCGCTTTCCGCGCTCCCGGCGAATGATGACTCAGATTGTGGTTTCTTCTGGCCCCCAAACAACAGAAGTACATCTTCCATCCAGCACCGCACTTAATGATTTGCATGTCATCACCGTGAACCTCTTGGTAGTGATGGTTGCGCTGAGCAATTGACTGGAATCTGCGATGCCTGCGCCTCCTGCAAATGGGTCTTCCAGTGATGGCGGTGACGGCGGCGACCCCGGTGGTGATGGCGAAGATGGCGACGACTCGGGATCTTCTTCATTCTTGTCTACTCTATGGCCCTTTGCTTTTCTTCTATTGAAAAGGACGTAGAAAAATTCATCCAAGAAAAAAGAGCCTAACTTCCGTCAAACTTCTCAACCCGTATCTCCGCATACATTTGACCTCAGCTCTTCATACTTAAGGATTGCATAATGAGACGTCCAACTTCATAACATAATATCAATTATTACCCAAATAATAATTACTAGATTACTAGTTATAAGCTCTCAAACGCTTGTTTCTCAAAAAGTCATTTTCGTACTTTAGGCCCTTTATCAATGGACGCGTTCAATTGCCAAAACTTAACTTTTCTGGGTTTTTATCATATTATATTACAATGTAGTGAGTCCCTCATGTGAAATTATTCTACTGTAAGAAATATGTAAATTCACAAAATAATTTCGACTAACATTTGGCACCTATTGGTAACATGTTGAATTTGGTCTCTAAAATGATGGTAAATGTTCCAGGATGACTCCGAACTAGCTACGGAAGACTTAGATAAACTGTCTCAAGCCATATGCAGTGGGAAACTAGGAGGATTATGAATGCGAGAAGCAGCACGAAAATATGAAGTACCGTTTTCGACTCTGCGATAGAGATTTCATAACCAAGGAGACGAAGTTGTCAAAAGTGGACATAAACCAGCTTTAAGTCGAGCAATCGAACAGGAAATCGTAGACGCAATACTTTCATTTAAAACTTCCGGTGTTTAATACATTTTCACAATGTCCTATATGGTTTTAAACTCTAGGTAGGCAACCTGCACTGCTCAGTTTTTTAATCGCATAACCCAATCGAATATCGAACATTCAAGTTCTCCACGCTGGGCGTTTCTCTGGACTGACAGGGTTATACATGAACAGCAGCAGGGTCTGGCATGTAAATAAATGAGTCATTTCGAAAAGGGATCATCTACAGTTGATCACGTTCGTACGTCCGGCCGTTCGGAAAAGGAACAACTCATCAAGTTCATCCTTTTTCGAAATGATAAACTGAAAGGAAGCTGAGCCGATCCGTTCTCATGCGAAATCGATGGAAGGGCATATTATGTAAACATGGAATGAGAAAAAATTGCATTTCAGAAAAAATCGTAGATGATCCATCCCTTTTTGAAATAACCCATTCAAATAATGATTGATCTAGAAGGTGATTCGGGCCGCGTGAATGTTTCTGATTCGTGATTGCGTTACAGTCTGGTAGCGGAACCTGGGGTGAATCTGATGTACAGTTGGATGTCGCATTGCCACATACTTGTCTCTTAATTCACTCTGTCCCAATTTCAATGAGTACACGTAGAGTAACCAGCCAGCCTTTTCATTCATTGGTCTAATATCCGTCAGTTTTGATGTCAGTTTGTCGGAATCTCGCCAGGTTAAATAATTATCGACATTAGTCGACGCTGATGAATTCTCTTTGTTATAAAAAGCAATTAACATCCTTAGAGGCCACCAGCATAACTTTTTATTCACCTCCTTCCAGTCATGGGCGTCTGTGTGGATACGAGAAAGATAGGATTGCTTTCGTCAAAATTAAAGTGTCCCTTTGTCGATCGGAAGTTCCCGTTAATGCGAGTTTAATTGCGTTTAAAGAGTTGATGGTTTTTTGCCGTTATAGTAGTTTTACCTCCTCCTAACACGTGAATATAATTACTGTAATTGACGACGTCGAAAAATTGACGTGAATAGTTTAGCACGGTCGTACCGATAGGTAACAGCGTATAAGTAGCCAACCTTCGGGGTCGGATGTGGGGATGAGGGACGAACGTGTTGTACGAAGAAGTTTACAGTGGCAATGGAAAATGGTTGTCAAATGTCACATTTCAGTTTTCACGTGAATGTGAAGGGTGGATCTGTTGTGAGACGCGCATTAAATATTACTTGCACTGTCAGGAGAAAAAAGTACTTCGGATGTATCTGTTTGAGTCTGTTTTGGAAGTTCGTATATACGCTAGTTAGAAATGGTTGAGTCTGTTCGTTCCCAGAAATTAACATTCAAGGAATCGTTAAATAGAAAATGCTGTAACCGAGAACTTTCAATTATATGTTTGGGGGTACCTGAAGGTACTCAAGGTATTTGACGGGGTTTTATTGTACTAATTAACAAATTACGAGCATATGTAATGTTTCACGGTAAGGTATTCCACATGTGAACATTCCGATAACTGCCGCATCCTCACTTCACTCTAATGCGCATGAAATACTTAGAGAAGACTTTTTGTTTAGGTTCCGTATCCAGATATTAGAGCCCAAGACACTGAAATCTGGTAAGACGCGTGAATTACCTGCGACAAATTGATCGGCTGTTGGTAGACTCAGTAGAATTAAGGGAGTAAAAATGTTCAAAATAAAATTTACTTGTTTTCTTTCAACGTTATTAAAGTACATCATTTCGCTTTGGCATTATGTTTTATGTAATAGTGTACCAAACCTATCCGTGATAACTATTAAGGTGATACACGATTCACATCGCCAGCTGTTCTCATCCGGCCAAATCGTTTGCGACCATAAACACGCATTTCTGTTGAAATACTTTCCAATCGACATAAGTTGCTTTTTTATGAGTTGAAGCTTCATCGGGTCAAATGAACACCTTTGACCGGTAACGTATACGTCAATCAACAAAAACAACACGAACAATCAGGAATGACGGTAAGTTTTGGCATTTCAGAATTCTTTATCTTCTTCACCGCCCCTTTTCTATCCACTGCTGGATAAAGGCCTCTCCAACTTCCCTCCATGACCGTTGGTCCTGCGCCATTTCCCACTAGCCCATCCTCGATCCCCGAATTTCATCCGCCCATCGTCTCTTCGGACGTCCCGTCGCTCTTTTCCTACTTCAACAAATACGATGGATGTGTGTGGTTTTCTTCCCGTAGTTCTCTTTTAAAGAGGGTCTCATCAGCCTGAATTCTAATTTTAAAATGTGCCTGCAAGACAGAGTACGTCTAATAATATAGTTCCAGTTGCAGGACCTAGCACTTTGAAAGCGCCAAGGAGTTCATCTTATTCAGCTGTAGAGGTGGGTTCTTCAATTCCAGCTGCACATTCTGGCACTTCTGATGCTGGTGTGACTATGGGACCAAGCAGTTCTAAAACTGTCCGCAAATCAAAAGGAAGAGGGAAAGGAAATGTACTTTGAAGAAACAAAAGTCACTTCAGAAATCGAAGAGTAACGAGAGCTGGTACCCTGCCTGTAACGAAGATGTTATCAAAGACATGCGTCCCTGTATTAATTGCTGTACCCATTATCACGAAGAGTGTGTAGGACTGACCGCTGAAGACAATGATGAATTTTGTTGCCCTCATTGTGCATAAAATTGTTATTTTGAAAGTTTTTGTGTTCCATTAATAAAGTTGTTGTTAGAAACACTTTTTCATTAATATTTTGAAAGTGAAATAGAGTGGCGGTATTACCCGACCAGGTTGGGTAACTACGCCAGTAGTGGGCTTTCAAATTTTTATTCACTACTCCAAGTATAAGCTCGCTCCGACAAAATCTTTCCAACAGATTTCAGCTACATAGATTACTCTTTCAAACCCTTACTTAAACTTTGAAAAAACTCTGTCAGGAGGGGGGAGAAATCAGATCAGCAAAATGGTGGCGTTAATACCTGCACCTACCTTATAAATTCCAATAAACCATACTACCCAGAAAAGCAAAGCAACAAACGACGAGATTTTTATGATTATCACGGTTTTTGTAAAGTACCTTGTCATGAAGCAGTAGATGTTGAGACCAGAAAACGAATACATGAGAATTTCTGGGGTGAACGATGAGGAATGACGCTGGGAAGTTTTGGCATGTCAGAATTCTTATACGAGTACTTCAACAAATCCGATTGATGTGTGCGGGTTTCCTCCTCAAGTTCCCTTTTACAATCGTCTTAACAGCCTGAATTCTAATTAAAAATTACATTCGTGAATCAAATCTTACATCCTTGGCTGACACAGGAAATGTTTCATTATTCTGTTGTCAGATCCCAAAACTCACGGCTGAATCATTAGAGATGAATTACTCATCGGAGGAACCGAGTGAATTTGAGACGAGGTGTGAAGCAGCACGGTCGCCAGTGTTATCAATGTAAAAAAGAGCGCAGGTGATGCGGAATCGGCTCAAAGGCAATCCAGCACTCCAACACCACTGGCCAAAGTTTGAAACATTAAACCATCTTCTAATTGAACAGCGGCGACCCTCTCCAATGTACATTTTCCTATAAATCGTCCTGCCTGGCTACTATCTGTGTAGCATAATGCGACCGTCTGAGGAAGTCTTTTGTCATCTGCATACCTGTACTTCCTGTACCGCTCTTCTTCTTATTCTCATGACTCATTGTCCCTTTTTTCTCCCTCGATCAGCCAGGCAGGACATCCGTTTATTTCAGTTGTATATGTATAATATGTTTTAGCACTCGTATGTATAATCTACTTTTACTATCGACCGTGAATACACGCGCTTTTTCAACATGCTCGATTTCTTTATTTCGAATGCCCTTGCTGCGGTCCGGACTAAACGCTTCTCTCATACAATGTCCAAAAAATCCACAGAACAAACATTTTCAGATATTCCTCGACATACCCCGATTGTATACACAAAACATTTGAGCCAAAACATGCGTTCGTCTATTTGATCCACTTTTCCAAGCATACTATTATAGGGCCGAATAAGGCACGCAAACCGCTAAACAGAACAATCCAAATCATCGACCTATTAATCAATTCGCATACGACGGGCGCCGTAAATGAAAAGAGTAATTCGATAGCGTAAAAGCAACTATAATTAATCTCATGTATTATTCACCCATATGCAAAATACAGAGCGGGAATTCGAAGCGGAAAAATTCGCGTTAAATACTCCACCACGTCCGATTATGTTGCAATTAGCTATTGTCGCGATCATTCCCACGCAAGGTCTGGCCGACGATCCTTCATACAAATTAGAAGTTTGGACAAAGATGAAGGCGAGATATGCGACCGACAATTTAGAATGAACGATACCTATAGGTAAACAAAATAATTAAATGATTTCTCATTCGCTGAAGACACTATATGTATAGATTTTCGGAAAGCCACCAAGGACATCGTCGAATAACGTGTAAACACGGCGTGACAATATTTGAAGGTTTCACCAGATAAACTGAACTAGGATTATATCCAACAATGTGCAAACACAGCAAAGCAGGTTGGCTCAAGAAGCTCTACCGGGAAACTTCATTTCACGAGAGCACTAGGGTACGAATAAATGGCTGGCCATTTTCAGAATGTTTGAATTTTTACTGTTTAATTTTCGGAAAACGGTTACATGCAAGATTTGAAATTTTGAGTCATCAGTGTCATAGCCTGAACATTCTATCAAACTACCATATCGATATCATGCAGAGCAACGAAGGTATTCAAGTTTGAAGATCCTCGCCAGCCACAAGGATAATGCATTTTCTAAGCAGTTTTTCGCATTTTGTGAAAAACTCACTTGAGGAACGCACTTCCAAAGTGACGTAACTGCAAAATCAAGATTTTTTAGTTAGTGGCGCCATCTGTTAGGAGGGACCATAAATTACATTAGTACACGTCTAGTATCAACCAACAACGCGCAGTTCCTCTCTAAATGTACTCGTAGTTCATCTGTGAATTACTGACGCGATGTACTTCCAAAGTGACCCTAAATCCAAAAAAGATGTTTGTATGCGAATATTATCAGTATTGTTCATTTCAAAGTAATTATTAATCGAAATCACTGTTCAACAAAATCCTAAAATGTCCGCCACTTTCGAATACTACGACAGTCATTGAATAATAGTTTTGTTAAACCATTTTTTAACCTTTTAATATATTCTTTCGCAGGAAAAATTGACTGGTTCAGTAAAATGAGCATTCTTTTTCAAAAACTATTTTGAGCAACACACGAATTTCTATCACATATGTATACCCCTTCAAAGCGATTAATCGGTACGGTCTTTCATTTTTGTACTTCCAAAGTGACCAACTGCATGAGTTTTTGTTTTCAAAACGCTGTCAGTTGCGGTAGGGGCATCCTTTGCAAAAACAAAATCGACAAATTTTTCTTGGTTGAACTTATCGATACCAATTTAAAAAATTTCGTCACTTCACTACTTTCGCTTATAAAGTGTTTTTCTAGTTTCTCTCAAAACGAGAATTTTGCAGTTAGGTTACTTTGGAAGTGAGCTTCCTCATTTCTTTGACATACCCTTTTTCTTTCTTTTTTTTGTTGAAAAATTACTCAACAATTTTTGCGATTTTAGACTACGCATTTTTTCACTTAGTTTTCATTTCACTTCATTTCGAACTGCACTATTCCAGAGTATCGACTAAACATGAAAACCTGAATTTCTTGTGTTTTCTTGCCCTATTTTTTCAATATATCTTGCTAAGGGACATTACTATCATGAGATGTGTTGTCGTGTTGGCGTCATAGGCGCAAATAGGTGGGGGCTTGGGGGGCCCAACTTCTAAATAGCCTCCCCCAAACTCTGAAAGATTGCCAAAGAAAATGATGCAGGGAGTGGTATTGCTTCATAAGGGGGCTTAAGCCGCCCAGTTCTGAGCCCTATTTGCGCTTCTGGTTGGCGTGCCCTCTAAATACATAATTTATTGTGTGGCGCTCTGTGAAAAGGTACCATAATATGTCAGAAAAGTTAATTTAGCCCTACAGCACAAAATAATGTGTCTCCAAGCCGGCTAGTCCGTTTTTTGGATTTCAACGGGAACTGCTTCAAAACACACCAGGCCACATCTTACAGTAGAAAGTAGTAGTCGTCGAGGACGTAATATTTCATGTTTATAAATAAATTACGAAACATAGGCAGGGGTTCGGCAAAAGGTACCATAAGTCGCAACGATCTTATTTACGTTCATGCGCATATTATCACTACAACTGCGCATAATAATTATTGTCGCATTATCGATGAGTCCATTGTTTCCAAATATATGACCTTACAGAACTTCCTTTTCAGATTTATCAGTTTTTCAAAACTAACCCTTCACTTATTCCTCATACGGACTGTTATCTCCAAAGTTGTATTCTACATATTATATGGATCGACTGCTTGTGAACCTTGTAGGATGTTTTGGTACATGTTCGCAGAACATCACAGCAAAATTTGAGAGAGATTGGGGCAGTCGACACCGAAACATCAATTTTTTCGTGCAGTCTTCTATTATACTTTGAACGCATTTTTCTCAAAATTACGATTTCACATCCTCAAATTTCAGCAGTTTTTATTTCAGTCTGTATTGAAGCTAGAGACCTAATTTTATTTTTTTTAATGCAAGTACATTCGTGCTCTATCAGATTTTACCAAAAACTCAAAAAGAAGTTCTCCGATATACGGTACCTTTTCACACAAGACGTTAAAACCCAAGTCTGAAAAAGGACTCAGTATTATCTGATATGTTCAGATACTGTTATCATTCGCTTGGTCGACGTACAGCGTACTTTGCAAAGTCGTGTCATTCTATGACTTTCGTACTAGTATCTTGAATTTGTATTTTATGGTTTCGTCTTTATTAATTTTCACATCCATGTTTTCTTCATCCGCTAATTTACTCATATAGTAATGCAGGTATGTACTTTTTATTCCAATGATTACAGTATATTTTGAATTTTCAAACAGCATTTAAATGAATCATTCGATAATTTCATCGTTATGCATTCCAGAAACAAAATGAACCCTGAAAGGAAAAATGTTTGCGGTGAATGTAATAAAGCGTTTTCGTGCATCTCTAACCTTTATCGGCATAAGAAAAATGTACACACAAAAGTAAATTCAGTTCACTGCTTGCTTTGGCACAAAATTTCTTGCCGTTTTCTTAATTTTATTGTCCAGTAAACTCCAGGGTTAAACAATACTTCCAAGACGATAAGGATTTCATTTTTTAAGTAATTCGAGTCTCAACACTAAATCGTTAAGTTGCGTAAAGCGCCACAAGTTACTTTGATTGGAGTTCCCAATACCTGATATGCCAAATTTACATTACCGTACATGTTGAAAGAAAGCGGTTCGACCAGGATCCCAAGAAAGAGGCCCGAAAAATCTGATCTGTAGTACACCACCGACAACACGAAACAGTGTGGCCGATATTTATATTACAGAATCATTTTCTGGAATTTTTTCCCGGGCGATAGGTACCTGAAATAATTCCACTTCACAGCTGGGTGTTAGTCTCTCGTACACCACTGCCTCTGAAAATTATTTGTTCGATGGTAGGATATTTGAGGGCAAATATTTCAAAGGATAGCCACTTGCGGTTTTCAACAGAGACTAGAGAGAGAAATGAGAAGAAATCCTGTATTTCTGAGTTGGCTCAAGGAGGTTTAAAAGTAAAAAAATCACTTCCATACATCCAAGGCGACCATACAACGGCTGATATTGAAAAAGCGAGAAGTGATTCTCTGAATGATCCTCAGAATGCAGATGGATTTCAATTGAAAAATGTTTCCACAAAGGATGTGAAAAATGTTCCAAAGTGCTGTCGCACATATTGTAAAAAGTTTCCCACCCAAACAGCATCCAAAATTTACTTGCGGTTTTCAAGAGAGGTTAAAGAAAGAAATGAGAGGAAATTCTGTGTTTCTGAGTCAGCCTGTCTTGTCTGTGCTCTCTGCTCTGCGCGAATCTCATACCTACCTACCCAAACAAGATCCACAATCATGAACTGAGTTTCGTTTCCACATCTTCCTACAGCCAAATGACAGAAAATAAAACTTCCCTGTTATACACGGTGCAGTGCCAATTATATGTATTACATACTGTTACGGTGTTCCAATCGTAGCTATACAATTTTTGAGTGTTACATAACTAGACACCAGCTACTAGGTCACCGAGCCCAGAAGCACAATTCGTTCTCACGTCCAATTCAAATGGTAATTCCTGGTCTCAATCGGCGACAACTAACGTCGACGTTTTCCTTATCAACAGCGCGGCAATAAAAACAGTAGCTAGTCGCCAAGTTGACGTATTGATAACGCGGTCGTTAAAAAAGAAACAACGGGGAACAGAGCCGCGCCGGGCTGCCCAAGCCAAACCAGACCACAAATGTCGGGCTCGAATTTTATAATTCACAAATTTTCCTCCAGTTTCACGTCGTGATCAGCCACTCGTGAAGCCGGTGAAACGATTAGTGGATGTTGCATCATCGATTGAGAGCGTATGCTCAACTCGAATTCCCGGAATAGAATTTTCCACACCGAGTTACTTCTAAGTAGCTTACTAGTTACGACTCACTCGACCGGGTAAATCGTGTTAACCTACATTTTTACAGACTTCGTCTTTCGACTACCATACATAATAATTCATACTATAGGATATTTGACGAAGTCTCAGCCTCAGCAGCCACATTGTACATGCAGAATGGTCGCCGACTGGTGAAGAAGAATGTCAAAATTAGCATACCACTCGCTGAAGGGAACACCAATCTTACACGCGGAGAAAATTGTGAAAGCAACGATTAAAACTATAATGATTCCATGTATTGATATCCTATAAGACTTCCAATCTGTCTTTCAGTAGTGGCACTAGTTTTAGATGCCGATCGGGATTCCAAAACGACTCGTTTTTTTTCTTTTAAAAAAAATTTACAAATTTGCTGGTCAAGAACTGGAAAACGATTATTAATAGCCATCTGTTTTCAAACGCCACTTCAAATGTGAACACTACCTATTGAAATCTAAAAGCGTCAACCAATTTCTACTGGAGGTTTTCCAGTAACTGCGTTTTCTTTGTGCTTTGTTCGTCTTTCTGGCTACTTTTTCAATTTCAAGCCAGTTGCAACAATCAACGAATCTACCATCTCCAATTCTACCTTCAGTGCTAATCTGTTTATTCTTGTGAGTCACGATTTATAATTGTTTACTTCTCATCCGTTATGGCTGGACTTGACAGTGAACACACATCTTATCGTCGTGCTCTAACTTTGAAGTGCTATATGAAGTGACGGTTCTAAAAGCATCAGCAAATGATTTACATTTTTTCGAAGCTTTGGGCACATGGCAACTCTTTATGGTAGTATGTTCTCGAAGAAAATTTACAGTGGAATTTCTTGAAAGTGTTACGTATTTCAAGGTCATACATCAGTAAGGGCCAACTCCATCATTAAACAGTTGGATGATTTTAACGATCGTACGGCAATGTCTTAAGCATTGAAGCGTTATCTGATATATTAGAAGTATAGTACATTCAGCGCATTATCCATAGCATCAGAAACTATACTAATTTTTTGAAGACGCATATACTTATGCAGTAAGGCTGGCACATATTTTACCTTCTTATTCTTTTCTTTTTTTTTTTCTTTCTTCAATTTTCGTTCCTAAAAGAAAAGGTGATGTAATTTGATATACCTAGAAACCCAGTAGCCAACATTTCTTTTTTTTTTTTGAAACAAATAATTAGAAGCCGATATGTCCGCTTATCCGAATGACGTACAAAATAACACAATGTCGCAGCTCATAATAAAGCAAGCACTGACCAAAACAGAGGTGACCCAAAAAGGAGCGTGAAAGTTCAAGTTCAAACTTCAATAGCTCCAAAGTGAAAATCGCGGAGACTGAACTCAGTGACAACACGGACGAGTTCAAAGAATCGAAAAATAGGCCCTTACTGCCAACCCCATTTTGAAGTAAAGAATCAAAAACAAATAAATTCTTTGAAATGTTTGAATGGCGTAACAGAGTTAACTGGCCCTCTAATGACTTAATTAAGAACTTTCCCAAGTGTCTAAAAGAGGTTTATATGACCAAAACAGAATCGATGAGAAAATCTGGCGATAGTATACAGCCGAAATACATCACCAATAAATTAGTAAGTGCGAAGGTTTTCATTAACTTTTTTGAAGTATTTTACTCTGGCCACACTGCATGCTGTATTCGAAACTGATTCAAGAAATAGTTTGAACACTAAAGACACTAACACATTTTCCAAGTAGGTACGTAAAATCTGATATAGAATTTGTCCGGTTTCATAACTTTGCTAATGGAAAATTATTTTCAATTTTAAACGGAGCGTCCCTGACAAAATATGCAAAGTGCGCGATGTTTATAACATTGAAAAAAAAGCACAGAAAAACTGACCACAGTGAGGAGCCACAGCCACCCAATGTGTAGGAAGATCCAATCTATTAAAATCTAGTCCCTGAAGATCTAGTTCCAGAAGAACAAGCTCCTCAATATGTAGCCCCTGAAGAACCAGTTCATCAAGATCCAGCTCCACAAGATCCGACTTATCAAGATCAAACTCCTCAAGATCTAGCTCTAAAAGAACAAGCTCCTCAGTATTTAGACCCTGAAGAACCAACTCCTCAAAATCCAGCATCAACAAGATTTAATACTTAGGTCTACTACATTTACATCATAAGTAGTGCTTACTGCACATGGTGATTACTGAGTTTATTATATCCTGTATACATATGCATACACACAGTGTTCCAGCCGAAATGCCAAGCCGGTAAGAAATTGTAGTGCTCAGCAAGAGGAACAAAAACACTACGTACATGTATGGAGTATAATCAAGACTGAAAGAGCTACCAGGGGGCTACCAGTCTTTAAAGTTTGAAAAACAGCAAACTTTCACTACGAGTACGATTAATAGTTTTAATACGAATTTATTTTGGGAAAATATCAATGGACAGAGTGTCAAAAGTGTAACGAAGATTTATCAAACTGAACTGCCAACCTTTGGCACGGAAGGGACTACATCAGTTTTATAATTCTAATCATGAAATTTAAGCGTAATCTTTGAAGTGTATAACTTTCAATTTTCAACACAGGCAACAGGCGGTAACAGTACCATAGCCAGCCTAGTGTTGGGGAGGCTAGTCTTGAGCAACAGACGAGGAGGTGTTGGCGGGATGCTAAATTAGAAAATCACTACTTCACGAAGTCTCAAGGGGGTCCAGAACCGTCAACAGCCCATCGGCTACGCCACTGCGTGATAATAAATTTTGTTTCGTTTTCAGTAAACAGAATCAACTGCTACTCTTCAAAACGAATCGCGAAGTACAAAATTCAATTCCTCAATGTAGAAAAAAATATCGCAAACCCTTCAAATTTTTGAATAAAAGTTCATCAAGCAAAATATCATCCTTTTTCAAAAATAGTTATGGATATTCCGGCTATTAGACAATGTCGTCAACTGCGATGATATCTCACTGGGTGGCAAGCTGCCTGTTATCAGTGACATTTACACGATTTCAAACAGACAATCCTTTTCCAAATAGTTTATCAAGTCGGCATTTATATGAAAAATTACAAGAATAAGTTTTGTTGAGGTTGAAATCTTCTTCAATTTGGGTAAACTTCTAAGTTTCGTATACGTTAAAATTTTTATCATTACTCTTCCATAAGCAAATGTACAGTTACGTCCACCCAGTGACCGTTCTCGAAATTGCCTAATTATGACAGAGAAACAATGACTATTATCACTAGAGGGAAAACGGAGCAGAGGACGAAGAAAACCGGAATGGATCCTGAATATCAAAGAATGTACAAATATCACTGACCTAAGAGAACTCACAGACCGGGCAAAAAACAGATTATTAAACCGAATTACCATAGTTGTAAATTGCTCACATTCAGAATTGAATCGAAACAAGAAGCCTCTTGCTCATCACAGAAATTAAAGGATTAACCAAATTGGAAGTTGTGCACATCAACGCAGCTTCGTTACCTGACGCTGCCCATCAAAAAATGTGAGGGGAGGTTATATTGTTTCAGCAAGTGCTGGTAGTGGTTCCGAAAATGTGAGCAAAGGGAAGCGTAGGTGATACGGAACTGTGTGCACTTCGAAGTAGTAGGCCAGAGCGAACAGATTTTGGTGGTGACGGAATGGGAGTACATTCGATTAAACATGAAGGCTAGTGGTTGGGCTGGATGTAGCCCCTCTAATTTTGAATGCAGGCCATACTTGTACGTAACCTACCGGCTTGCAAACGACGCTGAAACATCCTGTGTATTTAAGCCAATTGAAAGTGCAAATATGCACTGTTCTATTGGCGCCACACGCCGACCCGGTTCGGCCGAATCCCAAATTTCAACGTAACACCTCAAAACGTTGTTTCCTCGTATCGTTCACGAAATTGCATGTAATCTCCAGCTGGGATATTTGTCAAATCCCCTTCCGATGCTAGGTACATCCATAAAATGGTTCACCATTCAAATATTCGCCGCCATTTGGTTCTGAAAAAAACCAACAGTCAGCCCTCAATACAGAACTGATTCGCAAAGTACACTGCAGAACTATGGTATCCATTTTCCTCTTTTCAACTAAATCGAAACATCCACATTCTACCAACGAACTCCATCGGCACATATTCGCGATCACCAGTCGCTTTCAAATCAAGTTCTAATGTCCGATTTTCAAATGAATGCCATTCAGTTCACATCTCCGCGCAGAACGGCATATCATGGCGTGGCCTGGCATGCCATATCATGCACCATCCACCATGATGTACACTTCTGTATGCGAGTATACGATACACGAATTACAGAAGCAGAATAAACATACCAGCCCAATATCACCGGGATCTTACATGTCGGCCATAATTAATTAGTCGAAATGAAGAACGTCGAGATACTCGAGGCGATGAATATTGTTATTCTTCGCTCGAAGCGTCCCGACGACATCCACATTACCGCTGCTGCTGCTGCTTCTGCGCCCCTATAGGTACGTTCGTCCTAATTAACCAACACCAGGCGCAGACATGCGGATACAAGTTTGTACAAGCGGGTGAAGAAAAAGGAAACTAACCGAAAACAAAAGAATCGAGCCCCGGAGCCGAGGAGTGATTCAGAGAGACATGAACTCCGACAATAGTTCTTGTCAACATCAAGTCTTCGACTCGTTTTCAACTCAGCCGCGGAAATCGCAAAATCATTTGTTGTCGCTTCAAAGCGCATCTGTGTCCATCGTCCATACGATTATACCAGTGCCAAAATCCGACATGTCCCCTTACATTTCGGCCCAGTCTATCCAGCCAATGGCGGAAAATTCGAGGCAAGAACTGCAGAACTTTATTCGCAGTGCTGGAATTCGTGTCGCATTCGTGACTACCCACGCCGACAAATGAAATTGATAAACATATATTAGTAGTCTTGATAAAGTCGACTTGTTGAGATTAGGTATAAAGAAAGGCGACATTAAACGTCTTGAAATTATCAAAAATTCCACGGAAACAAGAATACAATCCGGTATTGCCCTGTCACATTCAGAGGGGGAAAAAATCTTAACATTTTGCTTGTAGAGGTTACTGTCATAAATTGTTGCTAGCAAAAGATCAGTTGCAGAGGCAACTTTGTTGAATCTACTGAGGAATGCACTAAATGTGACCTTGTAATACAGGAACTAAACAATTTGGAAGAACGATCAAGTCGATTAAAATTTCAGATTGTCGTCGATTATGTGCAGAATGTGCCGGTCTAGTTTTAAGAGTACTTCTCAAACAGTCATGAAAAAAGTGATATTTCTACTAATTTTCTCGAGTACTGTCATGGTTCTCGTAACGAAGACGTTCACGATAACATTAATGCCCAACATAATTTGACGCACTTTCTTTCTCTCTGTCGACTCTGACTGAGCCAATTCTACTCCCCAGTTGAAAACGTGTAAGTTCGACGCGAAAATACACACATAGCACAATTTCCGGTTAATGAAAGAGTTCCGTTCCTTCAATTCCAAACATAGAAGATGACGTCATCTCAGTTTTGGCACCCGAGTTAAGCCAGGCGATTATTATCGAAATGGAAATAGTACAATAAACGTTCGTTCGCATCGAAAACTCAACGACTAAGAGCCAAGTGAAGACTCCGTTTTAATGGTCCCTGATGACTGTCCCGCATTACATTCTTCAGCTCATTGACAGTCACCACATTCTAAGCAAATCCTTTCCTTTTACCTGCGAAGTCTCCCTTCGATAGTCTCTCCGAAGACATTTCAAGTTTTTATTCCGACCACTCAGTCTCCCTAACCTGATCTCTTGAACGAGGACTATCAATCTTTGCTTGACCTTGTCAATTAATAATTGGTAAAAACGAGCTTTTTGTGCTTGCCTTCCCGATGGACAAGAGCAACGTAAAATCGTCACTATTTCGAAGCAATCAGTGCCGCCTCAGTGGACCGCCATCGTTACCTCAAAAGGAACCTGTTTGATTATGAATCACCACCAGGGATGCTGTAAGGGCCATTTCTTGGGGACAAAAACTCACTTTCGTTTTAGAGGGTGGAACAGTTTTCTTTCAATTAGATCTAATCCACAAAGCTACCATGCCGCATTGTCTGTCAAGAGGTTTCCAGCCAAGTGCAACATCCCAGTGTTAGATCATCCGCCTTATTCGCCAGATCTCGCGCCTTGCGACTTCTATTTGTTTCCTAAGGTGAAATCTGCATTAAAAGGAACAAGATCGAGTCCGTTGAAGCTGTGAAAGAAAAAGCGACACGCGTTCTAAAGGGGCTGACAGAAGAAGACTTCCAGCACTGTTTCGAACAATGGAAAATCCGCATGGAGCGTTATAGGGATCGAGGAGGAATTTCTATTGAAGGTGATAATCAATGAATACGAATAAAATCAAAATGAAATGTTATACAGCACCAGTCTCGTTATTTAATAGCCGCACCTTGCACAGTAGGTACAACTGATTTTTTTCTTGCGATCAGAACCATTTTTTGATGGTCCCACAAAACAGCTTAGTCCTCACCTATGTTTGCTATATGCACAATAAATATTACGGGAAAATTCAAACTCCGGGTTTCACCTGTGATAAGGGGGATAATAATTATCGACTACCTCAATTTCAACTCACGTAGAAGAGCACTGGGAGGGATATCACTATGGAGATACTGTGGGTGCGACAATGACGACAACACAGCTTGCATAGATGTTAGTACAAATCTAAAGATACCAGATGCTTAACCCTTTCGTACCCAACGTATGCTGCAGCCTACATTATTTTCAAACTTGCACAACGCCCTAACTACATATGTTCATAGTATTATGTGACATACACTATCCAAAAGAAATTTTCATGCTAAGTCCCATCTCCCATGGTAACATTGGTTTCAATGGCAAGATTCTTCCTCAACCAATATCAGCTGTGTTATCAGTCGCGCGAGCCGATTTTCATTTTCATTCGAGGTGATATGTTCAATTGCCCATGGATGGTATATATGGCAGGGCCAATAGTAGTATATGGGTCACTTGACCCCAATTTCTATCCCCTTCTCTAGCCCCCTCTGCTATATATCAAGTTTTCAGATCTGTCTGTGGAGATGCGCATGCATTATAAATAATTTTTTCAACATTATGTTCCTAAATATTATATTTTCTCCTACCCCTACTATCTTTTTACTAAACAGTTTAATGAGATTGTAAAACGATACAATATATACAATACATTTTTTACTTCTTAAATGTGTCCTGTTTCATACGTTAAAATCATTCACATGGGTGATTTGACGAGCAAAACATGATTATCAACAGAAGGCTGGCATTGTAGGTCAATGAGAAAATTATCATTCGATCTAGTAATTCATTCAAATACTCCCAGAGATTTTTTCACGAGTGCTTTCAAAAAGTTGTTCTCATACTCACAATTATTAGATGAATGTTTGTGCTTTTTACATTTTGATCATTCGGATTTTATAGTATCTGGTTGTTATACAATTTAAACAGAAGTTTTCGGAGGTTTTTCACATTAGCTAAAGGGGTTTATCAGATGTTAGCATCAGGTCGAAAGCCTCCACAGCTCAGTAGTTTGAAGTCTAGAACTCGTGATCTGTTCTAATGTAAAGTAAAAAAAGTACCTCAAACACGAATACTGATGTGTCTTCTTTCCAGATCCATCAGCTCTTACGGTAGAATAAAATGAAAAAGGACCTATAGTACTATTATATACGGTTTTTTCCCCTAAATAATTTCAAATCTCTGTCACAGCCAACAGAATCATGTTTTTCCATTACCTTAAAGCCAATCAGTTTTTGTACTTATCGCTCAGTTTTCAGTCCTTCATTTAGAAAATGAATGTCCAACATCATAAAATAATTTTATTTCTTATTGAATTTGAATGAATCACGCTTAACTAATATTTCAATGCATAGTAACATCTAAAATGTACATGGTTAGAGATAAACCTATAATAAAAGGACTTATTTTTTTATTGATATGTAGTTATGATGGTCGGTATTGAAAATACAATACAGGGAGAGAGATAAAAATTATACGTTTAGATGGTAATTTGAGAAAAGATGGTGGGGGTCTCATAGTATTGGTAGTAGAAATATAATACATGAAGTATCAGTTTGATATTATAGATTGTAGTAAAAAGTAGGTTGATGGGTATAGTGCAGTACAATGAACTCGATCAGTAATATCTACTAGAGAAAAATTATAACTTTAGATGGTGGTAGGAGAGAAAATATAATATACCTAGGGCCAGCGAAATACATTGTTGTCTAGGTCATAGGTCGTTGATAATAGGAGAGAAATTATAACTTTCGATGGTGTACACATCTAGGAGAAAATATAATACACAAACAACTAGAGGGTGATCAGAGAATAGATGGTAGTGGTGAAGGAAATAATACAAGAACAGCTAGAGGATAAAATATACGCTAAGTAAAAATATAACACATGATGAGAGGGAGAGGGATAGGAATTATAAGATATTGTGCGGGTATAGCGCAGTTTGATGAAGTTGATAGAGAAAGGATTATAACTTTAAATGGTGGTCTCTGGTAGTAGTCAATCAGTAAAAAGATGGTGGGGCACGAGAAAATATAATATAGGTAGGAACATATGTTGGAAAAAATTTTCATAATGCGTGCGCATCTCCACAGACAGGTCTGAACACTTGATATATAGCAGAGGGGGCTAGAAAGGGGGATAAAAATTGGGGTCAAGTGACCCGCAAAACCTACAAGAAGTACTAACCTCGCCACCAAAGACGCCACAACGATGCCAACTTCACTGCCTGAGATGCCGCGCCGCAGCAAAATAGGATATTCGACGCTTTCAAGCGCGCGTTCGACGCAGGAGCAAAATCATCACAAAACTTAATATTTAAGAAAACAAAAATACCCACAGAAAAAGTAGAATACTACCACGGAAGGAATTCAGTAACCCAAGATGGAGCCAAGACAGGAGGACATAGCACAAAAGACAGCAAAGGCCACTTGACGTTCAGGAAACTAATTACATGCAGCTGGCAGCAATATTTCTAGATGTCGTCAGTGCCGGATTTCCCATTAGGCAGACAAAGTGGCCATCTGCGGCGCAAAAATTTCGCTACTTTTCCCAGCGCGAAATTTTTGCGCCACATTTTAAAGAATTGACCGAAAATTCGCGCCGTAAAAAATCGATAACAAAATTCGTTCCGTGAAAAACTAATCAAAAATTCACATTTCGGAGAGAGGGGGAGGGGGTCCGAATGAAAAATATCAGAGAAATGTTATAGAAAAAAGATAATCAAGAAGTTGCGTTGGTAGATATATTAGATATTTCAGGGGTGGGGGATTCGGACCCCCTCCCTGTATCCGCCCCTGAACCAAGATATTGGCATGGCGCGAAAAAACAAGCCGCTTTCAGCGCGAAATATCCTAATCCGCTCTGGATGTCGTACTTTATTTTGAGAATTCTAACAATTTGTGTTCTGTGTATCATACGAACGTGAGTTTCGTCAACTTGATTATTGTAAGACTCGTGACTGTGCATATAACGGTAGTCTTCAATGAATTATTCATTCTGAATGCGCCAAATTGAATTTCAATATCATTTTTATACTAATTCGATTATTGTGGCCGGGGAGAGAGGAGCAAGGGCAGAATATCACAAAACAAAATGAATGTAGGCATCCAATATAGGGTTTTCAAGATTACTGAATTCGTTTGATATCATTTTGACTATTTCGATAAGTGTCGCGCTGAAGAAGAGGGGAGGAGCTGAAATTGAGAAAAAAAATGAAATAATAGATAAGCATGCCGCTTCTTAGGTTTCTGGAACCTCTGAGCTCATTTCTGGCATCAATTTGGTCCTCAGCTATACGAATCTGGCACCAGGGGAAGCCGGAGCAAACATACAAAATATGTACAACCCAGCGCCAGCCACACTTGAGAGAATTAGAGTCAAACTAATGTCAATAATGAATTCGACGACCTTAAAAGCCCTATATCCCATACCCATATTATACTTTGTGACATGTTTGCCCCGACCTTAATCCCTGGTGTCACGTGTCTGAATCTGAGGACCAAATTAATGTCAGAAATAAGCTCGGCTTACACTTTTTTGTTTTTTGAATTTTTATGTATTTTTGTATTTATACGCTGCGGATTTGTAATGATATTCATTCCTCACTTCTGCCAACTCAACGGGCCTGCTACATAGTAAATCGTAATTTGGCCAAGACGACCCGATTAACCGACACCTCTTCTACGAAGTCGGGAACTGAACGCCAAAATCGTAATCTACGTTCTCCACGACTATATACGTATTATCGCGATTATGAAACGCCAACTCATCATCACACTCTAATTATTACCTACGAACTAAGACACTATACTGTGTAGTGTGTGCAAATTTATAGCACCGTTTCGTACACGTCCATAACCGCACAAAATATACGTCGACAATACCGTATACATCACGAGTTCGTGTGTGAATTCAAAAACCAGAAACAATATATCGTCGAGGCGTAGCAAAGTAATTTTCTTACACATACATTCGTTATAGACGCTGGCCACACTACTTATACAAGTTATAACTGTACGAAGAGATAAGAATGCAGTTTTCATATCAGCAGGTAAATACGGTCGCTAATTTCCCCATTTCGCAAATATGACAGAACAAGAAATGAATGCAGTATATATAAAAAAATAGTGTTACCAATTATTTTTCGATTAATCGAGGGCAAATAATCGATTACTTCATTCAACTGTTTTAGGTCGATGTTTCCTGACAATCAATTGTATCAAATAACCACCTATTATTTTTTTCACGATCTACCAAACAGTGAAAATGATAAATAGGAATCAACACCTATAGTATGTTAGTGTTTATGTGTAACACAAAATCCATTATCATACCGAAAAAAAAAAAAAAATTCATTTCCAAGACTTCACGGGAGATGAAAATGTCAGTTTCTTATTTTCACACTAAAAAATGTAAGCATGCGTGTTTGTTTAAAAACAGGTCATTCACAAAAGGACTGTACCGTCAAAGTCATGCTTTTTCTGTAAAGCAATTCAGAGACCTCAGAGCGCAATGTACCCCACACGTTTCGAATATCAAACAAAAAATGGAAGACATACAACCCTTGACACCTAACATCACCGATGTACAAATTACGCAACATGCTGCACACAGACCTTGAAAATTGTAGTCGGACATTCGAAGAGAACGCGGTAACAAATATAATAAAACCTGTCAAATTTCAATTTAGAAAATTGTTAGAATTTTCCACGAGGAATTACCGTTCAATGTTCATAATTTATTACATTGGGGAAAATAACCAACTCGGAACGATTTGTAGTAGGAAATAACGGACTGTTCAGTTGTTATAACTTCAATGAAGGATTTGTGTTCTAAAGAGCAATACTTTTCCTATTGTGCTTTTGAAAAGCAAGAAAAATTTTCAAATCCAGTTGTATATCAGACCTCATTTTCCCCATTAATGCGAAAATTTCTCAGTTTCTATACACCATATAGAAATTTACTGTTCCTCCAATGCACTTTCATGGTAGATGCTGGTGAACTGACTTCCAACTTTTCTACTAACAAACAGAAAATTTTCCCACAAATTAAGGAGGAAATACACCACGCAATGATGTGAAAATTTCCCCCAAACTTTCAAAGTTTAGATTAGAAAATTATTTCTCTTCAACTGCACTATTACAGTAGATGCAAGTGATGTGACGTCATACTCTCCCACTAACCGATTGGAAAACAAGAGAAAATTTCCGCATAAATTCTGATAATCGGTCATCAAATGGACAAAAATAAAAATGTTTACCAAAAATTTTCATTTTCAGTGTAGAAACAAGAAAATCATTGCTCCGCTAATACTCGCATATGCCAGAAGTGTGCAAAGTGACTACACTTCCTAATAGAATCCTCGAATAAATTTTCACAAAAATTCTGAGAAAAGACCACAAAATGGGCAGCAATGTGAATTTTTTTTCTGGAACTTCAAGGTTCGTAGGAAATCACTGCTCTCCCAATGAACTCTTATAACGTTCGCAGGAGAACTGTTATCTAACATTCCCCTCACAGGATAGAATCCTAGAGAAAATTTTCGCTCAAATTCTAAGGGAAGGCCATCACATGGGCATTATTGAGATTTTTCCAAAATTTTCAGTTCAAAGTAGAAAGTTATTGCTCCTCCAGTGCTCGAGTACGGCAGATCCCGAGAACTGATTTCCAGTTTTCCTGCTTACCCGAATTAGAATCCAAGAAAAATTTTCCATCAAATTCTGAGAGAGAGTCACCACATGGTGGTAGATGTGGAAATTTTTCTAAAATTTCGAAGTTCAAAACAGGAATTTCTTTCTACAACGCCCTCCTACGGTTGGTATAGGTTAACTGATATCCCACTGTCCTACCATCTGGTAAGAATCATGAAGAAAATGTTTACACAAATTGTGCGACAAGGTCATTAATCAGCAAACATATTTTACACAAATTCTGAGGGGGGGGGGCTATTATATGGGCTAAACTGTAAACATTTTCCCAAAATTTCCAAGTTGAGGAAATTATGGTTTCCCCTATGAATTCTTTTGGTAGGTTTCAGGTGAATGACTACAAAATTTCCCCACAAACAGGATAAAAGCTAGGAGAATATTTTCACACTAATTCTGGGAGCAGGCCATCACACAGGAAACTTAGTGAAAATTTTTCCAAAAGTTCAAAGTAGAAATTTATTGCTCTTCTAAAGTCTTATGAATTGACATCCACTTCCCTACTAACGGGATGAAATCCTAGAGAATATTTTCACACAAATTTTAAAGGCAGGCTATCGCATAGGAAACTTGGTGGAAAATTTTTCCGAAATCCAAAGTTCAAAGTAGGCACCTATTGCTCTTCCAGTGCTCGCATGTGGTAGCTTTCCTACTAACAGGTTAAAATCTAAGAGAATGTTTGTATACAAATACCGATAGGGGGTCAATGAACAAACATGTGAACAAGAAATGTTTCCAAAATCTCAAAGTTCAATGTAGTTAATTATCGTTCCTCCATGAACTTTTTTAGTTGATTTATTTCCAGTATTCCTACTAACTGGTTGAAGTACAGAAGAAAATTGGCAAATACGTTCTGGGGATCGGCCATCACATGTCCCACTGTGAAAATTTTTCCAAAATTCCGAAGTCCAAACTAAGGAAATGATTGAAAACACTCTTGCAGTAGATGCAGGTAAACTTTCCTAGAAGAATTGAAGCGTTAAGCAGGCAGTCGGTACATCACTTTATCGTTTCCATGGTGAGTTTTTAAAGAAATAGTGAAAATTGATGTTTCAGGAAACGGGTTTCCTTTCAAGTTTTCAAAATATTAATTTTCTTTCGTTTTTTGTTTGTTTCTTGTTTCGAAAGTGCTTTCCTGGAAAGTGTTATTTCGCCAGTTTCGGTACTTTTTCCTCAAAAACTATCCAACCAATTTGAATGAAATTCGGGTATGTTGTACACATATACCAAAACCTGCCCATGGAGGTGATTCTCTTATAATCAATTTAAAATCATGCTGTGTCGGTTGGTTTCCATACATTTGAATAAGTTTTAATCGAAAGGACTTCTTTCACTCAAAAATTCCTGTCATTACAACTACAGATTGTAAAATACCGCTTCAAAATTTTGTTGAAGTACCTACAATTATAGAAATTAAGAAAAGTAAGTATACCTGAAATTCAATGGGTCCAAAAATTATGTTTAAAAAATCAGCTCCGGTCCCCGTTTTTCAAATCCAATTTCCTACCACAATTTTTCAGATACACACTTACTGTAACACGTGTAATACAGTGCGGAACATACAATACTTCCTACATGCAAATACGAGTAAAATTCATGTTCGGGGTGCCTGTTCCCTCAAATATGTATGCTCAATTCTAGTTTTTCAATTCCCCTACATTCAATTACTGATAACTGATAGATTAATAATATTTGGGCATGTACACACCACACAGAAAAGGCGCCTACCGATATCGAAAACCAAAGAAGGGGAATTGAGGGGATTCAATTTCTGATTTAGAGATTGCTGATTTTTAATAACTCGTAAGAACGTTCTACTTCTCCTCTCCTCTTGATTTTTGTGGAGATTTTCTATCAAAATGACCTTTAGAAGAACTTCCAGGAGCAGTAAATACACAGAAAAATGAATTTTGGGTTATAGTTGAGAGTTCATTCAAATTTATTTGCAACGTACATGGCGCGAAAGTGTGAACTTGTGATAGAAACTACCACGTATTTCGCAAGCATAAAATAGAAATGGATGGCGTTTATAAATGTTAATTCCAACATTAACCTCATCTGGTTTTACTCATGATTCATAATTTACTTCATATATATTATTCATTTTAGTTGGCCGACAGATATTTGTGCATTCCAGCAACAAGTACGCTCTGCGAAATTGCTGTTTTTACTGGCAGCTCTTATTATAGACTTTAAGCAGAATGAGTTGACTGTCGAACATACACGTACGAACCATTTACTTATCCTACAATCGCTGCCATTTGATAAATTAATGGCGTTTATGAGCATTTTAGAGAGTCTTCTATCTCGTTAGGGTATTCGGTCGGCCATATAACAAAGTTCATACATACTACTTAGCATTATCTTAGAACGGAATTGAAGGCCAGAATGTATTAATGAATATCTATGAATGCAAGGCAACAAAACCATCAGGGACATACAAAAGGGCTACAATGTACAAATATTAATAATCGATTAATGAATGTCTGAATACATGGCAACAAAACCATCAGGGACGTACAAAAAGATCTTGAAAATGAAGTTTCTTCGGTATGTCTCTGAAAATTAGCTAATTTTTTAAGAAAACTGAGGTCGATCAATCGAGTAATCAATAATTTGGGTCGATGTTTTGGTATAATTGTTTTCAACTTTAAAATCGATTATCAAAATCGACAGGGCTGCAAATACTCGACAACACACGGAGAAAATATGAACCAGAAACGAATATAAAACAGATTATGCACGTATAGTAATAGTACGACCGAGTGAACTTGTGGCGTATACCTGCCACCTTCAATAAGACCCCGTTCTTCACCGCGTATCCCGTTATGAACGAGCAGCGAGTGTGCCAACAGGTACAAACTAAAAAAAAATAAAAACAGGCAACCTTGAAAAGCAATGTAAACTCTATTCCCATAATCGCGAGATTCGACCTTGAGAAACATCGCTCGACGTCATGATCGACGAAATAAATATTCCTAAATACAATAATGTATTACATTCGAAGCCATCAACCAAAATGAGAAGGAAATGGAAACTGCTGAGCGGCCATATACAAGAAAAAACTAACAAGCGAATATCTGAGTTTATGTATGGGTGATTCATAAATCCGGACAACAACTTTCTTCAACCTTAAGGACGAGACTTAAATATACGAGACGTACAGTGATAGTCAAGTCACCTTGGTAACTACAGCTATTATAGTGACCTGCTTTGGTGTTAATACCACTGGCAAGAGTTAAGAAGCAAATACTGGCGGTTTCATATATCAAACTTGAGATTAATTTCATTTCAACACAAGGTGTTTCACAATTGTCCACCTTTTTATTTTTATTGCGAAGTCGGATCAAAATAAGATCAACAGTTATCTTCAGGGACTGAGGTCTCGGGGGGAGGGGGGTTCCCCTCATCACAAAGGAGGGCCGGGACGTACCATCAACTTTGGAATTTCAAATGGAAACATATCGGGGGAAATACCGAAATATAGATATTCTGAGTCGCTGAATTCGAAAACGCAAACAGATTTTCGATCTCACCCTGATCTGGGCCCCAAATTTGACGTCCTCCTCTTCCGAGGGGCTAGAGTTTGAATTTGCCGAGAAAACTGAATAATGTACCGGAAAAGAGGTTTTCGGGTCGCTGAGTTCGGAAATGTCATTGGATTCTTCATCCGATTCCGATTTGCGCCTCAAAACTCAAATGTGAGTCCTTTAAATGGACACAATAAATTTTGCTGAAAAAATTGAACGAAGTATCAGAAACGGATTCTTTGGGACTGAAACCGAAAATCTCATCAAATTTTATGACCCGACTCCAAGCGGGGCCCTAAAATCCAAATTTAATTTTAGTCCTTCACATAGAGCCGTTTGACTTCGTTGAAGGAAACTAAACAAGTTATCAGCACAGGTGTTTTTAAGGTTGCTGATTCCGAAAATTGAATTAACTTTGCAAACTGTCTCCGATTTGGGCCTCAGGATCCAAATTTGACTCTTTAAAAGGGCAAAACTGATTCGTTTAGAAAATCAAACATAGTAAATTATATTTTCCCCCAAATTCGAGTATTCAGTCAGGTTTTTGATTTGATCCTGATTGGTGCCCGGAAGTCAACTTTTCCTTCTCCGAATCAAGTGAAGAGGTCTTTTCGTTCGTCGATTTCAAAAATGCAAACAGCAACATTCAAATTCGACTCATTCAAACGAACCAACTACCGAGGTAGTCGAACAAACTATTATGTTGTTGTTTGCGCAGTAAAAAGTGAAATTGTTTGGTCCTTCATCTCTAGTTCTCCTCCCTGATTCAAAGGGTCCAATTTGCCTTACCTGAAAAAAATGAAAAAAAAAAAGAATCGCTCTTTTTGCAATTCAATTAGACAGCATCAAAAATCAGACTTACAGAAGAAATTTTTGTCCCTTTTTTAGAAAAGAGAGGAAAATTACACCTTACTTTCTTGAGAAAAAATTTACTTTTTTTCTCTTCGAAAGAAGAAAACCTGTAACTTTTCCTCGAAGAAATTTTTGTTTTTCAACGTAAAGTAGGGAGGATTGTGTGACACTTTCTAATCTAGTGTTGATAGTCCAGTTTTCTTGAGTCAAGTCAATTTTCTCAATTCAACGTCTGAAATTTGAATGAAAATGTGATCGAAAAACAGTCTAAAGAATTCGCTTTTGATACTATGTTCAAATTTTCACCAAAATCAAATTAATCGCTTAAAGGATGGTAAAGTCAAATTTGCGGCACCTATTGCAGTAGAACTGGACCCCTAATTGAAATTTTGAGTTTAGTGATATATAAAACCTTTTATTGCGGAACTTCGTTGGCTTTTCCAAATGGAATTAATCGGAAAAGGATAATTTTTTCTCTTTCCTTGTGGTAAGAATCAGAGTTCTCTTCACTTTGGAAATGCAAGACTTTTTTTTCTCTCCTTTCTTGAAACGCCCATCAATTGGCCCCTTGGAAGAAGTCGCATTCGTCGCATAGACAGAGATTAGATTAAAAGTGACGAAATTTTCGAACACGGTATTCCGATAAGTGGTTCAATTCTTCAAACTGATCGAATTTGTCCATTAAGAGTCTAATTTGAATTTCATAGTCGAGATCGGGGTCCGACTCAATAATTTGATTTTTGGAACAAACAACATGGAAATCGCTAACTCAACGTTATTAGATTTTCAAGTTAAGTCAATTCTGGCAATTTAAAGAAGTCAAACTTGGATTTTGCGGCCCGAATCGAGATTGGATCCAAATTTAGATGAAATGTTCAAACTCAGCGACCTAAAATACCCGCATTCTGATACCTTGTTCAACTTTATTAACGAAATCGAACTGGTTAATTTGAAAAACTGGTTAATTTGACAAACCCTAATTTGGATTTTGAGATCCAAATTAAAATCGGATCAGAAATTCAATAACATTTTCAACTCAGGAATCCAAATAACCTCTATTCCGATGACCTATTCAATTTTCTCGAAGAATTCAGACTGACCCCTCAGAAAGGGAAAAGCTCAAAATTGGAACCCAAATCGGAGTCCGATCAAAAATCTAATTACATTTTCGAGTTCAGCGACGACTCAAAATACCTGTACTTTGATATGTTTCTTGATAATATGTTTCTATTTAAAATCTACAAGTTAGTGGCACATTCAGCACCTCAGACCCTCGAGGGGGGGGGGAGAGGAAATTCACAAGACCGCAGTACTTGATGATCGATCAGACTAGTGAAATGAATAAAAAAAACAATAAAAAAGTAACACCCTTGCAGGGTGATCTTCATTTTGGGACTTCCCAAAATTCTCCGTCAAATGAAAAAAATTACTTCGCCAAACCCTCACTCCCAAAAGGTCTAATCAACTGGAACCGAACTGGTAAGAATACATATCCCCTCTCCCCTTCGGTCTATCACTGCAGAGAATTCTGTCTTCAGTGCTAAATAACCGACAGCGAAAAAAATTGATAAACAGTATGTCCTTGTGGGTATCGAAATTTTCAGAAATGATGCAGTTCTTTAACTCTGTAGCTGTACCCTACCAACTCAATGCTTACTCTCTACCAAAACACAGACACCGGTTAAACAACCGTAACGTGACTTTTCGAAGACGATGGGGAATGTGGTCGGGGCATAATCGCGCCGGAGGAGCATTCCAGGTCGGCGCCATTATTTTCGAAGTCGATCCCGGCACGTTGATGGATTGAAACGCTCGTTTTGTATCGAATGGGAAAGACCATTTTAGACGGCCAGAATGCCTACCTGCTAAACCTTAAAGCCCAGACGCGAAAATGCGCTTTCAATGTTGATGTCAGAGCTATGGTATCCATAAAACGCTTATCTCGAGAATTATCAGCTCGTCGACGACATTGTTAAGCAAGCAACCGGGCCGAAAAACTGAGGACTGCTTCGCTATCGAGAAACCCGACAAAAAAGTACTCAGCCATCGACTGAATATAATATTCGTCGTATTTACGATCTCGACGATGAATGCGGTTCACCAGTTCGCATCCGAATATTCAACATATGGTTCCACCAGGGCCGGAAGTGGAAGTTATTACGGCGAACGTGAGAGAACAGCTGACAAAATGCAGCACTCGCCAAGCCTCTGAACCCACTCGAGTGTGTACCCAGAAATTCACACACATAAAAACTATAGAACAGAAGATCCACGGATAAGACCTAAGTCAACTGACACCCAAATCCGCAGTCTTTGACATTAGAAGGGCTTAGTGTGAGACATATCAGAGGGGCAAAACTACACAGCGAAAACTACAATAAGATTTTAATAGCTTTCATAAATCGTTTTGTTATTTTAGGGCTTCGGGGTTCACATCGGGAGGGAGAGAGCGAAGGCTCGAAAATATAATTCTCACGGATTTCTGGAGAGGGGGTCTTCATGTCTTTTCTCACACGGCATTTTTGGTGAATTCACAGGATTCATCCCCAAATAATTTCCATCATTCTCAATTAACAAAAACATTTCCTCAACACAGATAGGAGGCCTCCGAACCCGAGTCTCATAGATCTATCCCAAACTCCGACCTTTATCGCAACCATGACTTTTGCTAGTTGGTCACTCGTGTTTCCAAAATAATGCAAACCTAACATCCAGGAAGACCCACCAGACATCAAAGTTATTATCAAACTTGTTCCGGCCTCGGCACACACACTGCCGCCTTTCTTCGTCACTTTCTACATCAGTGTGAAAATAGTCAGCATAAAACGTTCATAACTCTTCAATGTTCTGATTTTGGTTCATTCATTTAATTGTGAATTCTTATTTGAGGTAATACAAAATATGTATTTAAATACGTTCGGGGAGGAAAGGGAGGTAAATACGATTCAGTTTCTTCTCATTTTGGTTTGTTTCACCAGATTCACTCCTTGATCCTCGATAAGGGATAAACGAAATTTCCTTTTGCACCAGTATGCAATTTATGCATCCTTGGCATGGAATAGTTGGGCCACGGTTGGGAGTTGGCTTTTTAGACCCGAGCTCTACGGTTTATTCACAGAGTCCGAAATCTTATTAACGGCAGCCAAGCTGAAAGGCACATCAACAACTTACGTAGAATCGCTATTCTGGATCTTCACTCATAATTGGCGCCCTCGGCATATTTTTCCATTATTTTTTCTCGGGGGAGGGGATGAGAAAGGCAGCATTCAATAAAATTAAGTTAAAAAAATTAGCTTTCTCCGGTCAGGTTTACATTTCTCTTCCGGAATGAAATTCACGCGCGTTTAAGCTAGAGAACTTGATGCGGACTGCATTCGAAGTGGATCAATCGGAGGGTACATCCGCTAGGAGCGCTACAGTCGGCAATATTGAAAGAGGGATCAGACGATTTTCGTATTTGAATATTAATTGAGTTATCTCAAAATAAGTCGAAAACGAAGCCATTTAGCGGAAAAATTATGATAACAAAATTTGTAGAGCATAAAATTTCCTATAAGTTACCGTCTCTCATAAAAAATGATTTCGATCGATTCAAGGAACGCTTCCGCCCACTACCCGCGCCGCTCACTAATTGTCCCTCATTCGTTGTGCGCGATACTGGCGCTGTACGCTCCGAATCTCCTTGATACATATAAGAAACTCCCAGGGCCGCAGCCGTGGGGTGAGGTGTCCCCCATCATCTATCAGAGTTGGCCACTTCAAATGAATTTGTATTTTCAAGTCCAACAGTTGGAAAACTTTTGATTTCCACCTCACCTCTTTCCCAATAAATTTATTTTGTTGTGGCCTTAAGCCCATCATTTTCACCACAGAACAACAACAGACGCCAGCTAATCAAACTGAATATTATGTTCTTCAACTGGGTCAGACGCATGCCCAAGTAAAACCTCATATAAAAGGAAAGGAATTCATTTTTTCAAAATACGTATCTGAGCTCGACTCCATTACCCTCTGCTGTGGAAATTTGCACACGATCTCAAATGACAAGAGTAATTCCATCTCCTCCCCGCAGTTCCTGTCCCAATCACAGCACAGCCTGAACGGCAGCTTGGGTAGATCGAAGCAAGATTTCGTTTCCGGGTTCACAAGCCAAAATAACTTTCCCTCTTAGCATCGTAACCAACTCACCTTAACGTATCAGTCTTGATCAAAATTTCAGAATTCCCGCCAAATTTGCAAATCCGCTGGTTCACATCATTCGGCATACTATCGCTGAAGTCGCCGCATCCCACACATACACTTCACTGGATCGCAATCGATCTTTCACGTACACCGAACTCCCGAAAAGGAATCGCCGAATCTATTTTTTTTTTCTTCGAACAAATTTTCTGCTTTATTCGCACACCGCGAGTACGCAGGAAAAAACACACAAAATTGATTACGCACAATCACACCAAACACCACAAACACAAACTGAATTACTAAATACGAGTATGACTGGAAAAGCAAGCGCGCGATATGGCGGCTCGACGGCGGCGACTCAAAACCCATTACAACAGCCGGCGGTCGCGAACGATTCGTTTGAACGTGTTTGACAAAATAACGCCGGCCGCTTACAGTTTCGCCGAGACGAAGTCGCTGAATGTGGTTCCAACTTTCAAGAAGTACACTTGGGCCATCGCCCTGTGCAGGGGTGCTGTGACCCCCTCCCCTTCACTACTGAGGAACCCCCAATCTCAGAACTCGGCCCCCCTACTTTATGAAAAGAAAGTAAAAAATTTTTTCTCTCATTACCCCACTTTTTTTTTTCAAAAACTACAAGTTTTTAAAACCTAACTAAAATTTCATTTTTTGCCCATAAATAGAGTTCTAATCCCTCCTAAGTTCTAAAGTTTTCTCATTCTCATCACATTCATCACTCCAATCAATCGAATGGACAAAAATTAAGGGTAGGTATTGCGTATTGAAAAAGTGAAGCAAACTTATAAGCCCGCGAAACTGTGGACCTGCGGTTCAGTCCGACAATTAAATTCCGAGACTACCGCGATAAAATAAAATACACAGAAGGCAGATGAAAAATATCACTTTAATGATTCAATATAATCCCCACCGGCATCAACACAACGTTTACTTCGTTCATATAACGATTGAAAAGACCTTGAAAAATTTTCTTCTGGAATCGATGCTCGCAACGTCATCAAAAAAGTGCCCCTTCAGGTGCATTTTGACTTTTGGAAAAAGAAAAAAGTCCGCCGCGGCCAAATCGGGGAGTAAGGAGGGTGGGGCAACACTGCGACCTGTTTTTTGGTCAAAAAACGACTCACAATCCCGGCGGTATGAGCTGGCGCATTGTCGTGCAAAAGAAACCACTTCGTTCGTCATCCTCAAGGGACTCCCGCCCTTCTCTGAAACGCTTATACCATTCAAAAACTCTTGCTCTATACAAACACTCATCACCAAACGCTTTCCGACACATTTCAAACGTTCCAGACGCACTTTTTCCGAGTTTCACGTGACAATATACTTGACGCGTTTTAGCCCTTGTGACAGTTATTCTTCAAGGCACTATCATCGACTTTGGATCAGCAAACATCATAATAAATGACGTAATCGCACAATTTAGAGCAAAGAGAACGGATGAAAAGTGGACTGAATTAAAAGAAGATTTTCTGCAAACAGCTGCAAACCTAGGCCTAAAATACGAAGAGGTAAACGTTTCTTTGACGAAAATACGTTCGATCTTCCTAATCCTAATCAGCCAGATATTTTTATGAAGTTTAAAGTCGAAACTTACTATAGAAATGATTGACATGCTGTTGATGCAAATCAGCGAGAGATTTGAAGCAAACACGATTCAAATGATGAAGGATATGAGTATATTTTGTCACGAAAGTTTGCTCAGGGATAATTGAAGAACGGAAATGCAAAGTGTGCTAAGTGCCATCTCGAAAAAAACGGAGCTACGGTCACATGGTAAAATGTATACAACCAAGAAACGACAATACAGGCACGCCATCTTCAAAAAGCTGTCGGTACTACACAAGAGGGCAAATGCGCGCTGCCCGTTCCCCTCTCTCATCACTCAGCACACGCGTTGCACACCTTTTTTAGGGTGTCTGCCGCGCGAAGCGCTGCAAGCAAATACCGTATTGCAATTGCTTTTTCATCATTTTTTTAATTTAAATACGAGTGAATTGTTTACAGCTCATAGTTCAGTTTTAGCTCAGTTGCGTTTAGATCGTTAGATCGGTCTTAAGGCGGAGGCGTGTGGTTCGATTTGTATTTTACTCATAAACAGTATAATTGTGCGACTCTGTTCTACAAAAGGAACTATTTCCTCAAAGAAAGTGAAGACATTAACTGGATTTAGAAGAGGTAAGTGTATTGTTTGTTTGTATGAAATGGGTTCTCAGTTGAATTAGCGTGTATAATGTATTTGAATCGAACCAAGTACAAGCAACATTCTGTGGTACTCTTATCTGGAAATTTTCCGAGGAATAATGCGATGTGAGTTATGTCTCATAAATATGTTAGCAGTATTAAGTAATTGGTAATTTTGGTATTCTGTTTCAGAGGTCTTTCACGAATATTTCGTTTCTCCTTTGACTATTTACTTTCCTCTTTCATTATCAGTCAGGATCGAGGAATCATCCAAAACCATCAACATGCCTTCAACCACGAATTTGAACTTCTATTATAATCGTGTAGCGGAATTGATGAAAAACATGAATAAATAATTGGCAGATCACGTTTTGTTTTTGAAATGACAGATTATTTTTCTCGCATTAACAGTTCACGAATTCACAGGAGTGGAGCATAGAGCTAATGTCTTTTCGTCTTATAAACATTGTAATGAGGAGTGAGAACACATTAATGTGCGTTTTCTGACGTGAGAACACAACTTTATTTGAATGGAAGTAAAATTCCTCGTTTACTTGAATCGAAACAAAATTCCTGTCCCTCTGAATTGTTATCAGCAGTTGACAGTTCATATTAGTTGAAACTCCTGACTTTTTAAATTCCTTGGATTTATGTCCTTTGAATTTATTTTTTGTCTTGTAAAGGTAGAGTGTTTGATTTCTGCTTGCCACTTGGAATGAATTAAACGGAAAATGGAAATGTATTCTAGTTTTGAAGTATGTTCTGTGTTGATCAAAGGCTGCCGGGTGATTGCAGTTTGCAGCTTCACAGTTCGAAGCCTTGAACTTCCATGATGTGCGTGTAGAGTCCTGAGCTTTTATGTTCCCGGGTCCGGGGGGAAAAACGAAAAGAAGACTTCAGACTCTTAGAGCATCATTCGCTTATCAAAAAATACCAATTCTACACTAGCGCTTCTACAATTTGCATAGTCCCAATGGCAAACACCCTGTAACTACCTCGCGATCCGCGAGGTCGCTTGTTCTCGCTACATCTTGAAAACTTGTTTCTGGCACTTAGCATACTTTGCATTTCCGTCCTTCAATTATCCTACAAGAGCGGATAAATTATGTGAAAATCATCATTTAGACTCGGAATTAGTGGAGGAAGAACTAAAAGAATTCAAACAGCTGTATAAGTTAATGGAGAAAAATATCAACGTTCAAGATTTGGTTCCAGAGGAAAGAGAGAAAGATACGGACGAAAAAGAGGAAGATTGCTCCAATGTCGAGGATAGTGAGGAAGAGGACGAAGAAGACGTAAGACAGCAGAGTAAAAAACGGGCCGATCTCTTCATACTAAAAGGGTTCATTAAGCCATATAGACTCATCAGACAAATGTCCACTTTTGGAAATTTAACCGTATTGTATAAAATACTGCTGTCCATCGCGGTTACCAGTTGCTCAGCAGAACGAGCGCTGAGTAAAGAAAAAATAATCAAAAATCCGTTAAGAAGCACAATATTGGATGAGTGGTTGTCAGCAATGATGATTCTTGCCTCCGAGCAAGATATTTTGGATAGTATTACTAATGAGGAGATCATTGACCGTTTTTCCAAGAAGTCGTTTGTGTATTCGGAATTATTACAGAAATAAATAATTTTATCTTTATTTTTTGGTTCATTAATTTAATTTGCACCATTATTAAATGCATGTTCAAAAAAATCAATGAAGTGGTTAAGGAAAAAAAAACAAAAACAAAACGGGCCCCCCTAATTTCTACTGAGGATAGTTCCTCAAAAAAACATTGTCACAGCACCCCTGGCCCTGTGGAAATAGCGACGTGAAATATTTTTCAACAGCGAGTCCAAAATACCACCCGGGGGAGACGAGGGGGCATCATAGAAATCGAAGCGTTATTATGTAACCCCCACCCGCCTTGGCCATATTTACAGTTGGCAAACTAGCCAAATTTAAGGCACGTATTAAATCAATTATTATTTTCAACCAAAAATTCAAAATTCCTTTTTTTGTTAAAATGAACTCTCCTAAATGGACGCTGTTCAGCAAAAAGGAACCAACTAGCAAAATCCGATTTTTTGAGAAACGTGATTCGAAGTTCAAGAGCCATGTGGAAACTATATGACATAGCGTTTACTGATAAGCTTTTTTCAACGTGAGTACACATTTTTTAATCGGGGGCCCAATTTTGAAAAATTCTACTTTTTACGCTCTTTCCAACGGTACTAAGAACTCATTTTGTTCACAAACGTTGGTTGGTTCCCTTTTGCCGAATAGCGTCCAAATGTCCTCTGTTGAATGATATAAAACATTTCCTAAAAATCTCCTCTTTTTCTGAGTTCTCAAATTCCAGTATTGCTTAGCACAAAATTCGTGAAAATCTAAATAGTATCGGAAAAATTACAGAACTAAAAAATTTTGTTATGAAATGAAAACAGAAATTATTTGCAGCACTAGCGCTCCACCCGACATTAGTGTGAAGGTGGGATGATGTGAAGAGCAGGGTTGGCAATCCGAAACTGAATCTGAATCTGAATCCGAATCTCGAAGTTTAAGAAATTGTGCTGTCTCTGAAGCCGAATCCGAAGCTAAAGCCTCGTTTACATTACGATAAGGCAGTGACATATGACGTCACGGAAACGCTCGTTATCAATATTGTGGGAAAGAACCAAAATGAAATACATGTAACCTAATGGGAAGTTAACGAATTTTTCCATTTATGTCGAAATTCGTCGAAAATAAGTGGAATTACGTGAAAAATGATAAGAATGAACACGGACTTTTTTCCCCTGCATGCAGAAGCAACTTTTAATTCAAAAAAAGCAGAACTAATAATAAATACACAAAAAATCAAAATTCTTTCGAAAACACTGGGACAAAAGAAAATTTTAATAGACGAAAAAGACATCGAAATAGTAAAGGTGGGAACCTATCCAGGCCAAAAAATAGCTTTCAAAAACCAAACTGAGTGCGAAGTAAGTATACGAATAACAAAAACATGGTCCAAATACTGGTCTCTGAAGAAGAAGAGACCGTATAAATACAAAACCGACAAAAGAAAAACTGAAAAATACCTTGGATACAATTACATATATCAGAAATAACAAATCGAACTGGGCAGATCATATTTCCCCCCTCGTGGATGACGAATGGACCTATAGAGTAAATTTGCTAGCCAGAAAACGGAAAAAGAAGAGGCAAACAAATTACGCGATGGAAGGACGACATGAATAAATATTTAAAAAGTAAAAACTTTAGAACAATAGCAAAACATGGGAAAGAGTGAGAGCGCTTACACGAAACCTTTGCTCGATACGAGCCAGGGAACTAGTGGGCCTTACTTTTGGGGCTGCTCACTATTGCAAGCTAATACCTATGTTTACAATTAATGTTCCTAATTAGCATATTTAGATTTAGATTGGGGGGGAGAGGTTGTACACAGAGTAATTAGATGGGCTGTAAGGATTCCATTCAAGGATTTCGTAACGATCGCAATTTTCAGTGAATTTTTTGTGGATGATGGACGAGGGTTACAAATGTGTGCGGAGGTTTAACATCTCTCGAGAATCCCATTTCCATCAGAGCCGGGGAAATCCCCAAGTCACCCGTGACAACTTTTGATTCCGTCGAACTCCGTAAGCATTAGCAGGGTTCATTCAACCCCTGTCTACAATCGAGAAAACTACAGAATATGTCCAATTTCATCTCTGACAAAATCGCAAGATGAAAACCGAAAACGTTCCCAGGTAAAAGTATATTGCTGTACACATTTCGAATACTAAGCTCCGCGGAAACACAAAGAAGAACGCGAGCTCAGAAGTCAGAAGTCATAATAATCTCCGGTGCTCTTTTGAAAATGAGAATTAGGGTGCCGCTTAGCCGCACCAAAGCTAACTAAATGAAATTTGTAAGAATATGTACACTCTATTCTGGCAGCGTGAATATCGTTTTAAATACTAATGCAGAAACCTGACGGCGAGAATGGTTTTATGCCAACGATTACGTGCACGTCTATTTCGAGTATATTATAACTTGTGTGAACGTCGTCTGAATTCGTAATTTCGTGTAATGCGAGTGACTTATTTTTATAATGGCATTCCGTAAGTACGAATCAACCTACAATGCACTCGAACATAGTATCCTAGAAACACCTTCGAACTTGGTTCCTTCAAATGCTGGCCAAAATGGCAGTCATAGTAATAAAACAAAGTCGTTGGTAACAAGGCAACCCACATCTGATTATCCGAAGGGCCGAGGGTCTGCAAATCCGCAGATCTCCACTCAGACGAGATTTCTTTGACATTTTTCAATCAATGACGTTATGTCATGGGATTAGCCCGACCACGCTTGGACATGGGGGTCGCAATATTTCAACCTGAGCGGATTACAGAGAACCTACGCATGCAGCTTTGTCGCTTGATAGAAATCTTCACGCACATATACGCAGCATAGCCGACCATGTTGACAGACACAATTCATCCATCTATTACATGTTCAATTTTAATTTCACACGGTAATATCGCGAAGCTTCCTTCTTCGGTCGAGCTAAATTACGTACCCGTACATCATTGCGCCAATATGATGACAGACACAAGCAACTCGCTGTGTCTCATTCTGCCCTCATATTACACACAGATCCGAATAATTACGCAGGAACGCCTCACTCCGGAAGACGAATTTAATTTTCGGAGTAGCAAAAACAAATAACGTGCGATCCCCGATCGAAAAGGCAGGATGAACAGAGCAGGAAGACAGAAGTACCTAGAACTTCCTATACACCAAATCCAACTTGCATAATGGATTGAGCAACCGCAATACGATTTGATTATGGGTACATAAATATGATCGAGAAAAAGAAGTGCCTACCTTCTCCAGCTAGTCAAAAATATTGTCGCTGGTGACAAAAAGAAGTCGCATTTCGGTCTCATCAAACGTCTCATACACTTTTGAGGAATACTTATGAAGATGCTCGTACAGGAGGCATATTTTTACTAGTTATTAGATAACCATCGTGTACAGCAGCAGCAGCAGTGTGTCTATACCCTAGTAGATCTACACGATGCTGTTGTTCTAGGCAAACTGACTTAATCACAGGTCAAAGATCTCATTACTGCGGAATCTCAAAAGTACTACAACTGTTAGGAAATCACCGCCGATCCAAATCACTACGCCAAAAACTGTCCGATCTACGCATGAGATTATACACAGTCTGCCAAGACGTTCAATGCCATCTACCATAGATGGCAAATTCAATGTCAAGGAGAAAACAGAACAACTTTATCCATCCTTTTCAACATCATAGGGCAGCACACGGGCACAAGCCTGAGTATATGTACTTATTCATCGATTCCCAACTGACACGTTACAAAGAAACCGATTGCTGATATACATTAGGATAATTTGCATCGCATCCAGGATGTTGATCTTGGAAACCATCTCGCATCTGGTCTGTATCCCTCTGGTATCCATCACCGGCAAACAACAATCTTCACTCCTGGAACTATGACACGTACGACGGATCATACTTTTTAGCCCATCTTTCTCCGGTTGCTTGAAAACTTCGACTTTGGAACGCACCCAAGTATCCGACATATTGCCGCGCAATTACTCTCAAAATTAATCCTTCGATTCTTCTCAAAAACGCAACCGATAATCCGCCATTTGTCAGCCCCGTCAACGTACCGCCATCACTCGCTTGGATTTTAGAGGTTATTCACTTATGCTGATTTCGTTACCAGTTTGCTCTCGAGGGAGTTCAGTCAGAACGAATATGTAACGGTATATACCTCTGTATCATCACAAAATTAGTTATTAGATAATTAAAGGACCTGACATGGTGTAACACGCAACTTCTAACTGCAGAAGAATGCAAAGGTTAATCGAAAATGGTGTTTCGCAGAGTACCGCACCATTTATAGTACATAATTCATTTTACTCGCAATTCTCGGAATCCGATTCCCCGAGCTCGCCGTTGGTGGGGGCATTAGGGTACAAAAGTACGAACAGAACTGCAGAATGAGGTGGAGACGTGGAGAGGTGGCAACAAAAAAACAATGCACGACAGGCAAACATTAACCTGATGAATGATAAGATCGTCCTCCATGGGTCATTGTTCATCAAGTATCTTAGATACGAGTACATAGGGATACTTTTATGCGGCAGTTGTATTTAGTGAACAAAAAACCAAACCATATTGCAGTTTCTTCTTCTTAATCCTCTGTCTCTCAAATATGGAAATTAGGTGACCCGTTTTTCAGGTGTCCTCCATAATTCCCTTCCATTCCTCTCGGTCGCCAGCCCGTATTGCTTCTTCCAGGCTCATGCCAGTGAAGACTTTAGCTTAATCTGCACATCCTTTGGACGTTCTCCCACGACTCATTTTTCTCAATTATTATTGATTTCTCAAGGCAGTTTCCATTCCTTCTGATACGGCCAAAAATCTCGGGATTCTCTGTTTGCAAATGTCCGACAGTCATTTGTTCACATTCAGCGCAAACCAAGAATTGAAGCGTATGATTTTTTTTCATCCATGAGACCAATTCCTCACGAAGACAAATAGCATAAACAATAATATAAAATTCACAATGGAAAAAAGCAACAAGACCATCAACTACCTTGACCTTACAATACAAATAAAAGACAACAGGATACAGTGTAACACTTACAGAAAACCCACCCACACAGACGCAATAATACCCAAAGCCTCGTACATAGACTGGACTGTGAACACTGTGACATGACCTACAAAGGAGAAACAGTACAAAATCCTACACATAGCAAACAACACAAGAAAAAGAAAATTAAAAGAACAACCAGAAATAATAAAGGCAAAAACAGAACAAAACAACCTAATAAACACAACAACTGAGTTCCCAAGCGAGAACTTATCTCAACTAATAACACAACACCCACGGTTTGGATAGACTGCACAATCACAGACAGCCAATAGGAGCACACAACCAACAACACTCACTAATTGGACAGACTGCATAATCACAGACAACCAATAGGAGCACACGACTAAACATGTTCACCATACGGTACTACTCTCGACTATGACTACAGAACCACAAGAGACAAGTCTCATTTAAGGTACTCCACTGATGATGGCATAACAGCCGAAAGCGCTCTCGACTACAGAAGAAGAAAAATTGAATTGGCACACCCTACAATTCGAATGCATCTATAGGCCCACATTTTGAAAGCATCTATCCTTTTTGTGTCTAATGCCTTGGGTTCCATGTCTCTACTTCACATAAGATTACCAAGAATGTTAGCGTCTTGAGAAGCCTTAATTCACTGTTGCGGGGTATGTGGCCATCCTTCCTGACTAGAATGATGAGCTTGCTGACTGCATTCCTTCCGAGGATTATGCGGTGCCGAATTTCCTTTGAGAAGCCATCATCGGCTTGCACGAGAGATCCCAAGTAAATAAATTCATCGGCCTTTGCGAAGTCCTTCAATACGCTTGTGGTTGGTAAAGTTTGTTCCTTGTATACGACCATAATTTTGGTTTTGCTCCTGTTAATGTAGAACCCGTACTTTTTGCGTTTCCTCCCCACTAGTTTCATCAGTAGGCTCAATGTGGTCTTCGATTTAGCACGCAGCGTAGTGTCATCCGCAAAGTGTAAGTTATCTTCTCTCCTCCAATTGTTCCACCACCTCTCCGGTTGCACAAAGCTTCTTTCAGTAGTGCCTCGCTGTACATGTTAAAGAGGACTGGATAGAGGATGCATCCCATCTAACCCCTTTTGTGGGCTGGGACTAGTTTGATAACGATTCTTGGGTTCTTACAGTAGCTCTGGAGTCTGTACAGAGATTCTTGATGAAACTCCCACTTATTGAAATGTATTCCACAGTTCCTCCACTGCACACGTCAAAGCTTTTATTATAGTCTATCCAGCACAACTAAAAGCTGGTAAAATTCACGTGTTTTTTTTTTTCGATTAGTTACCCAGCATTTAGGATTTGTTCTCTTATTCCTCTGCTTTAAACAAAACCATTCTGGTAGTATCTGATTATCAAGGTAGTATCTTAGTCTTTCATAGATGACATCATTTAGTAGGACTTTCAATGCATGTGATATGACAGATATGCGATAATTACTGCAGGTCTCCGTTTGTCCTTTCTTTTGGGGTGATATAAAAATGGACTCCACCCAGTCTTTTGGCCATTCTCCGGTAGACCAAATCTTATTGGACACTTCCCATCGTGCTTTCACACATTTCTGTCTAACTATCTTCAATATTTCTACTCTGATGCCATCAGGGCCTGGAACTTTTGTTTCTCAGCTTCTGAATGGCTTGTTCTTACTTCTTCTTCTGCGAGGATGTTCGATTCTTGCTCTGTTGGTATTAAAATGTTTCCAGGAATTTTATCGTTAAAATGCGTTATAAAAGCAAATTCATTCATCGATATTTCATCAATTAATTAATCAACAGGTTTTGATTAACTGGCCGTTTTTGATAAATTACCTATTTTTAATTTACCAACAATTTTAAAAAAGTAATTATTTTTAATTGATCTATTATTTTTGATTAACTGCTTTTGATCAATTAATTATTATTTTCGAATAATTGACCGTTTTATTGATTGATCAATTGTGTTTAATTAATCAAAGATTTTTGATTAAAAAATTACTTTTAATTCATTAACTGTTTTAATTGATCAATTATTTTGAATTAACTAGCAGTTTTTAATTGATTAATTATGTTTGATTAGGCAAAATCTTAGGTGGAGGGACGATATCGACTAATTTTTGAGAAACAAAACTATTCCACAGGGTGGCGCACGACAGAAAAGAATAAGACAGACTGAGGGAGGCCTTCGCCCACAAACAGTGCCTTATGCGGTAACGAATTTGGTGACGGTAACAGAAGAATAATGTTTGTAAAAATTGTTGTTACTCGCACAATAAAGGCTTTATTATTATGTTTGATTAATTGAATGTTGTCGAAAGAGAGCGCTGGCAATTTAGATGTCTGTGACGTAGACGTAGAGGCTCGCCATTTCATCTTCAATACTCAACCATTTTTTCGTTGTTAGTTTTTTACCGAAAAATTCTGCCTTTTGTTTCCTTTATCTGTCTGTTTTCCTCTTTTCCTGATGACTATGATACGTCGTGTTTCTGTACCCCTCCCCCTTCTCCTAATTAACATATTAAATAACAATAATAAACAGATGAATACTTTACTCAAGTAAAGTTGCTGTTACACACTAGAAAAGACCTAAAGCAACCTGATTTTGAGATCTACTTGGCTGAACATTTCCTCCGCAACGCTTGGCGCTTCCGTATCTCCCTTCCGTTGCTTCATACATTAAAAATAAAGTCCCGTTTTCACAAACAACGAATAAAATGGCCGAATGCCCCAAAAAAGGCACGCCAATGGGTCCCCAGGGGCTGAAAATTACACAAAAATTCGAAAATAGCTAGAATTAAGCCATCGTTAGCGTTCTGCGTAGGCATAAGTGTAAGATAATTCCATTATGGCATCCCCGGTGACTACTACAAAATATAGTTCATTTTCTAGCAGCACCGTAAAAGTCAGTGTCATCGTATTCACAAAGGGATATTTCCTGTCTAGTGCAACTCTATTCCACGAACAGGTTAATTCTGGCGCAGTAGGATTGCGAAGGGATCATCCGCGTGCGTGCGAACTATCATTTTTCTCAAATTCGATAACAATAGAACATGTGTAATTTCTATTGATGAAAATTTCGTCATGTTGCACAGTGAATGCGCTTTTTCGGTCGGACACGACGAGTGCGTGCAGATAAAAATAAACGATAAGATAATGAAACGCCGCCTTCTGCGACATTCGCGGACAAGTAAAATAATTTACGATGATGTGCACACATAAGGAAAAAGTTTATCAAGTTTCGCGCAAATCGCACGACAAATACAAAAATAATGCTCCTGATAAAGACCAGGCAAACAGATGACAATTATATTCCGACAGTTCAACTACTCAGCTACGTACTGGTGCTGTAGGCATGCGAAGTGGTAACGCAGCCCTAGACCTACAACACTATTTCTGATTTTCATTAGTAACCATCCTAGTCTATGAAACTCTTTCTTCAAACCTTGGCTTGGCAACTTTGGGGAGTCCCTTCATTTGATGGATTTTCAACGGCCAGCTCCCCCCCCCCCCCCGACACAGGACTCTTCGATGAATGTGCAACTTCAGGGAATCTCCCGCAGTTGACAAAAAACAAGATCCTGCGTGGTAGTTCACCACATTCACCATATTTCAACTCCTCCCAGAGGTAAAAGTCTAAAAGAAAAAAAAATTGAAATTAATATAGGTATACGAGTTTTGCACATAGCCTAGTGTTTGATAACTCATGTTATCTATAAGTGAACAATACTACACATTCAGAGCTGAAAACTTCTTCACTCTGACACGTTATCGACTTAGTATCGTCTCCAAAGTTACATGTTTGTGCATTGGCTTATCTCTTTCCAGGAGGAATCGTGGAAAAAGTAACTTTTGTTTCAGTATGCTTTGAAAATGTACGCTCCAGTGCGGTTCTCTGTAAACCTGAAGCCAACCTCCAAAGATGCGTGTACCTGCAGTATCAAGGCTATTAGTGATATATGTAGGTATGTAGTTCTCAGCTATCACCTTGGTAATGAAGAAGCTGAGAGTGCCAGTAGTTTTTGTGCGGTCATTTGGCCAGTGAGGCGGTACGTTGGTTAATAATAATTCACATTTCAGCGAGTTGTTCGAGAGCTTCAGCATATGGTGTTATGAGACGAGATCTCCATGACTGGCGTCCTGTCGCTTCCTGCTGTAAAGCGACGACTCAGGGACAGTAGGCAGTCCGCGAGGACGTCTCTATAGATGCGCTGATGAGAACAGTGTGCAGTGGTAACGGTTAGCGATCTACTCACAGACTTTTACCACGACAGTACCCTGGACAGCAGGTAACTAGTACTCATGATATTGATTTTCAAAGGCATGAAAATGGAGAGAGGATCTTCCAATTGTACTTCCTGCTCAAAAAGTTAGGACTAGTATTGTTTAGATCCGCTTCATTTTCCTAGAACAGTCTGACCGAGCTAATTTTCAAGGTTATGCATACTAGACCCAAGTGCAGGTTAGAATAACCCCTGTAACGTGTCCAGTTTAATCTCAACAGTGTCTACACGACCCAGAGAGAAATTCCTGACTGTTTTTTCCAGTATCACTCAAATTTTATTCAGACTCGTCGTATCACAACGTGCTAACTTATTTAAGTTCCCTTTCACAGCTATGATGACTACGAATGATGACAGAGCCACAGTGAGCCTCACCACTATGATGTTGGGTATGTTTGCTCGTGTAACTATGTCTCGCAAAGTCCACACATAACTGAACTGGACCTTTAGCACACTCCAGATCTAGTGCCAGAGAAAAAGTACTTCGAAAATCACCAGCTATAAACGGCTCTCGAAGATGCGACTAGTTCAGCCAGTGGAATACAAACCAGTGGCTGAAAACCAAAGCCAAACGGGCCTAGAGAAGAAAATCCATCTATGTAGTTAAATAAATGGCGAACAGATGGGCAGCTGAAGGGAGGTTCCATCATTACCACTGATCGATTCTAACGATTTTTATACATTCTACTTTAGTCGGTCGTCCATTGACAAGTGTGCAACGCCAGCCAGCACTGACGATGCGCCACATGTAAACGGATGGAGGAAATGAAGTCTCTTCGGTATAGCTGTAAGCTATACAAATACACGTATACGTAGCACAATTAAAACACATAATAAATAGATTACTATGTACGCGATTACTATTAATAACTTCCAAGATCCTGTTGACGTTATACAGCCACGAAAATAATGAGGAAACACGAGCAAACGAACTCGCTGGTATGCCAAAAAAACGATGGTTCGACTAGCTGAGCAGTTTACATCTAGCTTACGCGTGTTTTTTTTGCCGTATTCGTGTTTTGAGCTTTGTACAAGGAATTTGGGACGACTGCGCAGCCTGGACCATGCACCGGAAACAATTAAAATAATCGAGATTGATGAAAGTTCAAGTCAAGTCGGTCATTCATCAAATCGGCGCACTAGAATGGGATACAGAACATCAAACCGGCCTACTCGCAGTTATCCTGTCAAAGGAATACTGCAACATTCAACAAAATGACGTAATTGGGGCACGGGCCAACTTTTTTGTTTTGGATGCTGGAGTTTCCATCCACATGATCGACTGGCCCGGCTACGAACCCTTCTGTTACTCAAACACTGGTTTAAGAAAACTGAAGGAAAATACCAATTCTGATTTCGATTGATAGAAATACATAACTATACAACCTTCAATATTCGTACAGGTTTACAAGATAAAAGCTACATGTGGAAACTGGGTTGCAAAATTGTCGCAGTAAAATGGTGCAACTCTCGTAAACTGTGGTACCTGGCGAGGGTGGGGAGAAAACAGTTCATAGATATTGCTTCTCAACCCGTTTAAGAGGTCGCCGAATCTAATTTTGATAACGATTTGATCCTCTAACAAATTGCGGCACACAGGGTAAGTAGGTGAGGGGGTTCAGTCCATGCAAATGACTTCAAATATAGACTGTCGACGAAAATGTCCCAATTAGTCGATCTGAATACCAAGCTTCGTAAAATGCCTGTCTGCGGAACTTATTCAACTTTAACAGAAAGGCACGGTCAGCTAGAGATCGAGAATACTAAATTCTGTAAAAAGGCCACACTTGCAACAGCAACTGAGTTCGAAACCTGTTCAACTGAACGAATCTGCCTCTCTACATACACATATTTTTAAAAAACCTTCTAATGAAGAGTTGAAGCAAAAATTCAGGCATATAAGAAAATAAATCAAGGTTTTAATAACAAAAGCATGGAATACATATAAAAATGTTTTGGAGGACATCAGAATGAAGTCTCAACCAAAAGAACTCTGGCGAGAGACTGCTAACAGGCGGAATTTTTGGGGCCTTTAGTATGCTGACCAAGAAAGCCACATTTCCTCTGTTTCCAAACTTTCGCAAATTCATTCTTCAGTACGCGAATGACGCAACTAGCCACACTAGGTACAAACACGCAGAATTTCGAGAAGAGTAATTCCCTCGCATTCTATGCCTCCTTTATGGCTCAAATTTTCATCGCCACTGGCTCACTTAAGCTGAATCACGATACTGGCGATACCGACTTCAGTCTGCGCACATGCAGCACACAGAAAAAACTAACGCCCCACCGAATGTCGAAAAACCCTCAATCCAGGATAGAGTGTCTACACTCGAAATTTACGGTCCGAGTTCAATGACCGGCACAACAGGCCAACAGGCGTTTGTTTGTCGCACAGCTATTTCGCAGTCGCTCGAAAAACTCCCTTTTTGCTGAGTTTACCGGCGCATCGTCTCACCGAAGGCGTCAAAAGCGTTTACAAAAAAAAAAAAAAAAAAAAAACCCACTATTGTTTTCACGAAAAGTCTTCGCGGATATGGGCTTGGCCATTGGCGTTCGCCGCACTCGGGTCCGCGCTGTCACATTCATCCTGACGAATTTCTAAAATCGAATTTCCGGGTAGGCCGGGATGGCACACGAGTCAACCAGCACCTTCGGCCTAATCTACCTACGAGCGAATAATAGCACACGTTTAGTATTAACTGCTAGACACGACACGCAGCTCGGTCATTTTGGGTAGCCCGGGAAGATGGTACAAGGTATTTTTGAATGTCGAGCTTCATTAGCATGCGGAAGGTGTTCTACACCGAGTAACCTTTCTTTCATAACATACATACAATATACATGATATTATGTACAGAACATCTTAGTATCACATATACGTTCGAGTATAATGAAATGCGAGTCATGAGCCATTCATCCTGAGGTCGTTAGTTTAACACATTTTTCTGTTAGTGATGTCAAACTATCAAAATTTGGCTTGTCGATAAGTTATCGACAACTTCTGGTATTACTGATAGTAATTTTCCCCAGGATATTTTAATATGGTTTTTTTAATTTGATACTGTCCCAGGGCTGTATACAAGAGGGGCTAGGCGTCTGACCCCCCCCCCCCCCGGGTGCGACCGTGCGCTTAAAAATTCAGGAAAATGCAGATCTCAGAAACATTAGAAAATAAATTTCGTTTAAAATACCCCATATTTACATAAAGTCAACCCCCCCCCCGCCATATTCCTGGATACAGCGCTGTAGTGTCCATATAAATACCCTTATTCACCCTGAACCCTGATGTTCACTCTCGGATCAAAATAGTGTTTAAAATGTATGGTAAGTATAAAAATTTACTGTCGATTAGTATTGAAGAGAAATTATTTTTATGTAATAAATGTGGTAACACTGAGCTAAGAATAACGCCGTTGTTCTTGATTTTATTTTGTAATCCGACTCTGTTCGTTGTTTTCGTTTTTCTATTTTGTATGCTCCTATTTCTAATTTCGTATTATTATTATTCATAGCAGACTATTAGAGAATTTTTCGAGATTGAATCGTGTACTGCGTGTCGTTTATCCAGTTCCAACATGATAGCAGAAAACGTGGTTCGATTAGTGAGTAAAATAGATTGAAATCACCTCTGAAAGAAAGAAGCACATGTGCATGAGAAGCCTCTAGCTGGGATGCCGGCAGATTATCGAAAAATTGTGAGTTAACTAATAACGAATTTGTAATTGAGATAGGGTTCATTATACCAGTAAATAGGATTAAGATTTTGTGCACACAAATATCAAGATGTAAAAGATTTTCATTGGCTGAGAAGTGATAAACCAGAGAAGTTACGAACAAACAGATTTATCATTAATGAATCACTGAACAAAGATTTTTGAAATTTTTGGGTGCAGGAATTCAGACTAGTACCTGAATTTAGTTGACCTAGTGAACTTGATAAAAACATAGTGAATTCTTAAGTAACTTTGGAATCAATGTGCGAAGCATTGTTAGGTTCTGTAATTGTTGCCAAAGAATATGGTTATCAAGTTAGAAGGGAGTCTTAGCATAAGATAAGGAATTCAGTTCCATTCATGGTAACGTTAACACTAATTAATACTTGTCTTTGTTGTTTGTAGCGCTTCAAGGTGAAAATTAATAATTACTAGAGATTCATGGGAGTTTACAAGCAATTACAGTAGAGTATGCACAACATTTCTCGCATTGAATCTGAACCAAAAGTGTTGTTACAGTAACTAGATAACATATATGAAAGTGTATAATCTATTACATTGTGCTAATCAAGTATCAAGTTTGAACGGGCTCACTCAGCTTAGAAAATGGTGAAGGATAATGACATGGAAACTGTAAGTGCTATGAAATCTATTCTAAATGAATTTTTTGAAAAACAAACTCGCTTTTATCAAAGAGGTGGTTGAAGAAAATAAGGAGTTAAAAAAGAGAAGAGTCAAACTAGAAGATTAGATGGATGATTTGGCTTGCTACTCAAGGCTAAACACGGTATTCCAAAATAGGATAACAAGAACCCAATTTAGGTAGCAATGAAAATAGGTACCGCAGTGGGTGTATCATTAATAGAGAAAGAAATTAACGCTGCTCATTGACTACCATCAAAGAAGGATTTGCAAACACCGCCTTTCATTATAAAATTGGTTAATCGACTTATGAAAGACGAGATTATGAGGCGTAAGAAGAGTACTACTGGGAAAGTATTAACTGCTGCCGAATTTGGTGGCAATCCAAATTGAAAAATGTTCTACAATGACCACTTAATAAAGAAGAATCAAGAAATCCTAACAAAAGCCAAGGAATTATATAACAATTATTTTATTTGGACAAGCAAGGGCAAAGTTACTTGGAAGATTGAACGAACTAGGCAGCCAAACTTTCTGCATCAAGACAAAGGACGAGGTGGACCTATACAATAAGAAGAAAAGAACTCGTGTAAGCGTAGAACCGGAAACCAACATTAAAGAAACCTATGTAATTAGCCATAGTATTGTAAGCCACCTTTGCCTAGGTACGCATGGCCAGCATAGGCAAATAAGGCCTAGCCTCAGCACCTTATATGTAAATCAAACAAGTTCAAATAATTTGACACATAAAATAATAAAAAAAAAAAATCAAGCTTTATCAATACAAGAAATAATTATAACAATGCGGGAAGATAGGGCTGGAAATGAACCTCTTAAAAACAAAAATAATGTTGAATGATAAAAGCACTCTCGAGATATTTATAAATGGCACAAAAATTGAAAGAATATAAATATTTGGGGCAAATTATTATCACCTAAATCAAACAAACATGCTAGCCGGACACATTGATCAAACGATCAGTGCTGCCATTTAGTAAATCTGTTGGTATTAAAAGACAATGCAGATGTAAGTCTCACTACTGAGAACAACAAGTAGTTTCCTGACAAGAAATCCGGTATGTGTCTGGTTTTATGTTTCTTTGGATTAATTATGGTATTTTATATAAAGTTTACATGGTAGCAGAATGTAAACAATCATAGGTATTTCATTGTTTGTCAATATTTGAGAAAAAAAATCGTTTTTGTTGTGTTAATAATAAGTCAATCATAAGCGTCAAAAGCAAGTGTCATGGCCAACAACATGGAAAATGAAGAGCATGGAAATGGAATGCAAACTGACAATCCTCCCTTAGAGCCGACTATCGACAATGCAGTCAGATCTTGCCTCACAAATCCAGGTTTTCTGGCTTTATTAGCGAGCAAAATTTCTAAGCTGGATACTAGAAGACGTGTATCTGCTCATACCTCATCAACAGGTGAAAATTTTTCTATATTGATTACAGATACCTCTAATAAGTGCGATGATTCACAGTCTCTTCACCAGCAGCCTCTGGCAAACATCCCGACTTTTGTTATACCAGCCATTGACCAGAATGATCGCCTACAAGTGCATAAAAACTTTCGCTCTTGGACGCAGCGAGTTGAGAGAGATCTACTGGCTCTTGGTTGGATGCAGTTTTTATATAAACCCATGGGTGGCGCAATATGTAATTTCATTGACGACAACAAGGAGATCTTTGACGCTCAGGTTCGGCAATATATTGAAGCCATTCTACAACTCAACCTTAAAGATATGTTCAGCAAGGAAACAAATGCAGCTGATAGCTTTGCCAAACTTGTGAAAACCTACTGAAAAAATGACACACAGAAACTCGTGAACTTATGGTCATTTTTCAGAACCTTAAGTACCACCTAAATATGAACCCAGTCCGTTTTATCAACAGCTTCAAGGCCTATATGCGACAGTTTTATGAGTTTGGGTCACCTTTTAATGAGAAGGTGCAGGTATCATTTTTACTAAGTAAGATCTGCAGAGTGGAACCTTACATGGGATTTTACACCACAATTGTTTTACATTCAGAAGATGTCCATACTTTAGATTATATCTGCTATACATTTCTTGATGTTGCAAACGCCCACTACCAGCGATGTAATCACGATCCCAGTGAGTATAAAGAAATGTCTGTATCCTCTTTTGTTTGCTTAACATGCAATCTTTCTGATTTTACTGATGACTCTATTAGTCTGTTATTATTTGTTTGTTATGCTTAAACGTTGATTCCAGAAATTCCGCAAAAGTATTTTCCAGTTCAGAACGAAAATCTGGTAACGGAGATGAACCCTCCAGTAAACAAAGTAATACTAGTACATCTGGTTCTACAAAATCTAGTTTGACTAAATCCGGTGAAAACTCCAATTTGACTTCTGCTTCTGGGTTGTCTTCCTCTTTATCTCCTTATATGGCTGAGCAATTGGAGAAGATGAAGAAGATAACGCCGGAAGAAAAACGGGCTGCTAGGTGCAATAAATGTAGCTTACTGTTCCATAAAGCAGCGAAGTGCAAAAATGACAGACATTCTTGCTTTTATTGCCATAAGAAAGGCCACGAAAAAACAGATTGCAAACAGTTACAAAAACACAGTAAGTTTTTATTTTATTAGTTAGATATTACCCAATTTGTAATACCCCTAATTTTACTCATTGATTTTGGTGCATCGCAACATGTTGTGTGCAGGGTGAATCTTCTCTGTGATTATAAACAACATGTTATACCTGTTCCTGTTAATTTAGCAACAAAGTCTGAAAATTTATTTGCTGTAGGAGAGGGAATTCTCTCGATCCAAAGTTCGGGCAGAGTCTATTCTTCATCATTTTCAAAAATACTTTCCTTATGCTGGAAGTAATACTAATAGGCCTATAATATTTTATTTCACCTTTACTACATTTTTTTATGTATTAGTATTATCTCAGCCTATTTCCATTGATTCGGGGTGGTTTCCGTTTCCACTATTTTGTTGGCGAGCTTAGTTAAAGTGAGAGCCAGTTCTTCTGCGAATACTCTCAAGCGTGGTATTGTCTATCCCGTCAGGTCCTGTAGCTTTTTAGTTTTCAGCGTTTTTATAGCCTTCTCCATCTCTGTTATCGTAAACTCGGCGAACTCATCCTGCTCTGTGCGCGGCTCGATATTGGTCATTTCCTCATCCAGTTCCTCACGTCTGTACACTTCTTCATAATATCGCGTCACGACACCTACGTATAATAGTTTTTCGTTCGTACACCTAGTTCCTTTTTCAATTGTTCATACTAGCAATGAGTTTTCTGTCCGGGTATCTTTCTTTTTTAACTCTTTACTGATCCATTGTTCGACAGCAATTCCACAATTTCCTAGCATCGTACTCTCTTACATCTTCCCTAATTTCCATCGTAACTTTTTTCTTCAGCATCAGCATCTCGATTTTCTCTCTAGGCGATTTCCTCTCTTTCCCTTTAAGCTTATCCCTCTTGTCAATCAGGATTCTTGTCTCCTCGGATGACTTGTCGCCGGTTCGCGCCACCGTGCTAATTTTACAAAATTCGGTTGAAACCTCTTTAATCGCTTTTTCTACCATGTCATATACCTCCTGTAACAATTTTACTATCCAAACTTCGTGGATCGCTTCCATTCTTTTCCTCATTTCCTCCCAAGCCTTTTCTAATAAATGCACGGGAAAGATTTTCTCTCCTCTTGAATTGCGATTACGATTATGGAATTTACTTCTTTTAGGAATATCTAATACACCTTTGCATATCCAGTCGATACATTCTGTACTAATTTTACATCATTAATTAACAAATGGTCTATTTCATTGCTATATTATCCTCCGGCGGACTGTTACGTCCATTTGAGTTTGTTTTTCTTCGGAAAAAATGTGTTAGCTACTTTTATTTTTTGCGCAAAAATCGATTACCTAGTTTGTTACCGTTCGAGTTTCGAGTTCCCAGTCCAAAATCACTGGCATTTTCTCTATTGTCTTGTTTTTTTCCCCTACAATTGTGTTCTAGCCTTCTAAAATGCAATTGTAATATTCCTCGTGCTCTTCTAAAATGTTGCTCCAGTTTTCGTAAAATTGGTCTCCCTCTTTTTCTTCGGAACCCAAAATGGGAGCACATACAGAAATGATCAACATTTTCACCTTTTTTCCCACAATAGTTTCAAAAAGCACATCCTTTCCGAAACACCCCGGATTTCTGTCACTTTAGAAAATAAGTGTCGACATTGTGGATTGAAAATTAAAATATGTGAGACCACGACCAACTTGAAGAGCCATCTCGAGCACAAGCATCCCAAAATTGTTTTGAAGAGGCCAGCACAGACGTTGGAGGCCGCTGGAAGTAAAAAACAAAAAGAAAAAGAAAAACCATCTGCTAGTTCTTCTTCGTCATTTGCAGTGAGTGAACCTCTGACTAGCACGGCTTTGGACAAAGTGGTTTCTCACAAGGAGGGAAGGTCTTTAAATCACAAGATCACTCAAAATATTGTATACAAGATTTGTAAAGACAAGCAACCTATGTCAGTAGTTGAACATGTAGGATTCCGGAAGGTTTTGAGTTTTTCATGATTCCAGAAAAATTTACTTTTGGGGAGTTAGGCCCTTCTCAAGGAACAGGCTTCAATTCATGAATGGTCTTTATTCCTAAGACACATCTTCTGAAGAGATGTAAGATTTCTGAAGAAAGTAATTCCTCAATGCTGGAGTTAATTGGCTTGCCTACAAAACAAGAAGAAGAGACAATGAGATCTCGAACTGACACTATCTATAACCAGCAGAGAATGGCCAAACCCCTTAAAACGGTCACGAGATCACAAATTGAAATTATTTATAAGGTATTCATCGCATTACGGCTTCATCACAGCCGCGCTGGCGACATTTTCTCCTTACTACGACTGCATATGCAACCGCATCAACTGAGTCGTTGTCGCCATACATACGCGACTGAATTAAGGCAAATATTATCAAGATATAACAGTGTAACAGAAACATTTTCTCAGTTATGACCTCCCAGCGTGGATGAGCATATAACCGCTGAGATTCAATACTGTCTAAAAAGACAAGTACGTTCATGTTAGAACCAAATATTCCAACAACAAGTAAATTCGCACCTGCACCCTAGTTCCGAATGTCGAATCATCGTACGGTGATGAAATTGGTATCTCAGGACCGTAGTCATGGGACGGGGAACTTACTCCCAAACATGTTTCAGAGGTAGAAAATGACAATTCCAGGGACTCAGTTAGTGAATTTAAGCATCTCAATCTTTTTTCCTGCATTACAGCTAAGAAATTTTTCGATTTTTTTCTTCACAAATATTTGATTATCACCCCCTAAACAACTTTACTTCGCTACCATGCTAAGGGGCTTAGCATATTCATTACCTTACTTGTTCCATGTTTCAGAAATTTCTTATCCTCACAAAACCATTCGTTTACATGTAAATAAATTCGTATGTATGTTTGAAGTTGGCACCCGAACCATTATAACTGTGGAAAGTTGACATTTTCAGAATACCCGCCGACGGTTTTAGGCCAGGTTCCACGTCTGCACCATAATCAGGAGAAAATCTACAAAATATTAGTTTTTTAACTCAAATTTTCTGGTACAGTTTTATCTTGACTTTCTTTATTTGTACCAATTATTTGGTGCTCCATAATTGGCGTTTAAGAATATGAAAAGTTACAAAAAGTACAACAAATATTTTCTTATGAAATTCGAACTAGAGTATTAGTTTGCCGAATTATAAAGGAAAACTGACTAACCCTGTATATCAACCACGTTTTTCGCTACTGTAACCGATGGTGGCAAGAGGGGCGGTGCAAAAATTCCGGATTTTTTACAAGCCTGTAGAAAAACATGGAAGACTTACAGCCCTGGACAATTGACTTCGATCATATAATTACTGACTTCAGTTCGAAAAATACTAGAAAAGACCTTTTCATGTTGTAATTTGTTCTATGTTCATTTTTCTATGTTTATTTATTGAATCATTTTTAAAATTTAGGTTAAAATTTAGGTACTATTTGTTTTTTTTTTGTTTTTTTGTTGTTTTTTTTAAAATGGAGTGAAGTGTGAAAATTTCTTAAGAATGGCTAAGAAAAAGTGGAGGACGACCACCAGAAGCAAATTCCCAACTGAATAAATAAATAAGCCAAATTACTGCACTGGGGTCCCACTCGGCTCTCGCCTTCACTGACTGAACCGAGTGTCAAATCAGCCATAGAAACCCTAAAATTGACTTTTTATGAAAATGATTTTCGCGCTCTTTCTAATTTTAGACTGCATTTCGCCTAAATAATAGGAATATTATGCAATAAAATATGAACGGATTCGAACACGTCAGTCCAACACAATAAGGATTCATGATACACACACTCTTCAGTCATCCAATTGGAACCGATTTCGAATTTAAAGGTATAAATAACATTCGAACATCTAGATTCTCTCGAGTCTGGCACAACTACTAAGATTTAAAAAGGCTGGTAAATCTTCACAGAGAAACACTCTGTTTCAGCAATAAACAAGTTTCCTTCGTATAAACCGTACCCACCAAGTGGAGGGCTTGATGCGAGAAATCGGTGAGTCGGTTCCCAGCTCCACTGCTAACTGAAAGGTCTCAAGCAGCTGAGGATAAACTGTTACTTCGGTGAATATAAAAACCAACTGTCTGAATGTCTGTTCTGACACAAAATCGGGCACAGATCACATAAGTTGATACATAGAAGAATAAAAGATCAAATCATTAAAGAACAAACAAAAAATAATCAAAAAGTATAAAACTGAATGAAATCTGAATTTACGTACAAGTTGATCAAATTATGAATGAAAATTAGATCAGATCAGTCCAACTGACTGCTCGCATCAAGTCCACCAAATCGAATCGTATGCCACATCTTTCATCAAGATCGCCATTTCATCGCAATACAAAGGGGAAAATGGGGGATTTATTCACGATAGTTATATTATGATAAGCCAAAATGCTTACTGGAATCAGACTGCAGTGTTCTAGACCAGCAGGTGTAGAATCAGTTCAGCATTCTCCACAGCAAACTGCATAACTGAAATAGCAGGGCTATGAACCAGCTTCTGTAATTGCAAATCGGCAGCATTTACACATTTGCAGGCAGCGTCGTTTGAATTCCATTTTTCTGGACCAGTCGCAATAGTTTCTGTATCATCTTCCGGTGCATTTCGTAGTTTTCATTTGATCGTAAATACAATTCGTATAAAGCGTAATACTCCAAGAAAGTACACATAAAATACAGACGGATGATAATCATCAACATTATCTACTTTGTAGGATACGATATTTTCATTCGCTTATACTGCTGTGGTTTTTCGAATGAAAACCGCGATGTCGAGATATACATCTCTATTCACTTATGCTCACTCATCACTTGATGTCTTCACTCAAACCTCATAAAACTGCATTCATACATTCGTGAAAATCTCAAGAACAAACCTAAATCCTTACATCCTCGATGTACACTCCGAAACCGCATTATTGCCTTTTGTAGTCACAGAAATGAATAAAGGTTCGGCTCCATCATGCAGCCATCTTACAGAAGAATAAAAACGATGGATCCAAGCCATTAATCCCATAAAAAAATTGAGCACTCACGGATCTCGATGTCTCCTTATGGAATCTAACCTGCAAACATAATTCTGGATTAAAGAGTTGTTTCAAAATTGAAAACTGACGAGCGTCAAAGATAGAGTACATCGTATAGTTAAATAAGCAAATAATACCGTCTTCAGGTGTCAGTCACTCGGCAGAAATTACATTTTCCGTATTATATTGGTTATGATTCAAGATTTACACATGCTGTTCAACGGTTTATCTTCACGTATTTACGTGAAATAGATTGACGAGTGAAATGCAAACGCCAGTTAGACAAGTTGTGAAATAGCGATTACGTTTCGGGTTCATGATCAGAAGGATACAACAAAAAAAAAGATTTATTTGGTACAGCTAATATACCTGTTGGTGATGGATATTGGCAACCGACGTACCCGCTGAAAAACTACAATTTTTAACACAAAACTAATGAAAAGAAATGATTGATAATCACATGAGAACACCAGATTTTAGATTATAGCACAAACGATTGAAAAAAACTCGCGGGCACAAAAATCACGAACAATTCACTTCCGCATGGTCACTAACATTTATTCAAATTCATTTCCACATCACCCAGACCGATCCAGATATCAAAATTTTGAAATTTTAACAACAAAATAAAAATTTTAATGTTTCAAGATAACAGTTAAAATATCGCATTGGTGAAAAATTAAGTGACCGTATTCTGCTGTAGTTTGTGTAAATCACAGCAGAAGCGCTACTTGCCGAATTTGTTTGAGAATCATCTTCGAATCGGTGAATCACGATTCACGATTCACGAATCACCTACCCTAAAGCACCTATAAAAAGGGAGTATGCGCATACGCCATATTGTTTGCAAAAGCGCCCGTCGATGCCGAATTGACTGCACGGCAGAGACTGAAAGTCGAATGATAAAACTTTAACTTTCAGCTATCGGCTTCCAGTTTTAATAATACAGATTTCACTTTCGGCTTTTAACTTCTCAATTCTTTCTAATCTTTAGCTTCTAGCTTTAAGCTTTCAAGAAATTCTTTGGCTTTCAACTTTCAGCTTCCAATTTCCCCCTTCAGCCCCAAACATCTAAATAATCACAGATTCACAGACATTCACAGATCTTTTCAAAAAGCTGAAAAAATAAAACTTTCGCTTTTAGCTTTTGCCTTCTTCATTCTTTCTGACCTTCAGCTTTTAGCTTTTAGCTTCTAGAAAAAACATCAGCTTTCGGCTTTTAACTTTCAGCTTTCGGCTAGCTTTCAGTAGGGCTCTATAGTTTCACCTGGGTATACTAAGCCGCCATTTTGGTTCATACTGCGCCCGTGGATGCCGAATCCGACTATGCGAAGCGTAACGCGTAGTCAATTCGATATCGACGGGCGCAGTATGAACCAAAATGGTGGCTTAGTATACCCAGGTGAAACTATAGAGCCTTACTTTCAGTCGCTGCTGCACGGTACGCAACGCATAGTCGGATTGGGCATCGACGGACACTTTTGCAAACAATATGGCGTATGCGCATACTTGGTTTTTAATTTTTTTTTTATAGGTGCTCTAACCTACCCCAGAAGCCAAATAAAATTTCAAAAATAAAGATATAAAGGGCGAGTTTGCTAGAATTAATTTTGTAATAGTTTATTTTGCAATTATTTAATAAATTAGTGTACAATCGAATTCAAATAATTCAGAACGGTTTTTTTTCAATAATGAAAAGTAAGAAATTTTCCATTTACGATTCCACCGGATAATACAAAGATGATTATATTAAGTACAGCTAAATATTACGGATTAGTTACTGCTTTATTTCTATTAGCAGTTTCTGCGACAAAATTATCGTAATAACTGCTAAATGTACTACCACAGATAGTGTATATACATGATGTTCATCTTTGTAGTTGTAACGCACCGAAATTATTATCTATACTGCTAAATTACGAGTAAAAAAAGTTGATCGGGCGATTATCCGGACTAATTAGGACCAGAGGTTTTCCAGATAACCAAAACATGTCCTTATTTTATAAAGAAAAACACATTTTGAAGGAAAATAGTCCAAAAAATTAGCTCATTGGTTTCAGAATTCCCTGATTTATCCAGGAAACCTTATTAGACTGAAGAAGCTAGACTAGAAAGGGAAAAAAAAGAAGAGGTTTTGCCTACAAATTGGGGCCCTGATTATCTTTTTTTTCTTTTTTTTTCTTTGGTGTTCCGGATAATTGATGTTCCGAATGATTGGCATCCGGTTAGTCGGCGTTTTGTAGTCAACAAATTAATTATTCAAAGAAATGAAAATGGTAGGTAAATAAGATAATCATCAGATCTCAGATGGTTCAGAAAAATAAGTTTGTATAGCGCCTTTAATTTCAATGATAGGCAAAAACGTTACTTCACTTTTTTGTTAGAAATTAAAAGTAGTTCAAGTTTCATCCATAACATTATAACATTTTACTCTATCCCAAAAATTGTTGCTATTGCTAATGCACTCGGGTACACTTTTAGGTACACCTAATTTCCTTCCATTTGAGAATTGGAGAAAATTGTATTTAGATCTTTTCTTTTGAGTCTGGATGAGTTCTGTCGTTCCTCAACTGGTGGCACCCAAAACTGGGACACCCTGTATACACTGAATCAAGAGAAGGGACAAACTACATTTGAAAGTTTCAATGTCTTCAAGCGATCTCGGGATGATCATCCAGAAGTGACTAAAATTTGTTATAAGGGGAGGGGCTTCTTTTATTTCTAGCCCCAGCAGGCTCGAATTCAAAAGTAGTAATATAGGGGTCCCAATCTTTCGGAGGTCCTCAAAATTTCTGAACGCTTCAGGGCGGGGGGCAGCCCATACAAATGGCTTTTTGATTAATATGAAAATGTCTTTGGGTAACTATTATTTTATAAATTATCAAAAGAATTCTATGTTATTTCATTTTTCGTTGTAATTTTTTATTTTTAAGTCGAAGTACAACAAACCGCAAAAGATACAAGTAAGCAGCGATACAATATGTATGAAAACTTTTTTCCTTGATTTTTGAAGAGCAAAGTCACCAATCACATCTTCAAAATTGAACTGGCGACAGATGTCCCATTCTCTAGACTTAGTCGGGATAAATTTACTAGCCGTCCTTCAGATGCATGTGTGTACGCAGTCTGTCTTTAATCAGTTTTAACTTTGAAAAGGAACGTTCACCCTTGACATTAGAGACCATTAATGATTAAGAAATTCTAAACATAATTTTCACGTTCGGGAACACGTTTTTCAAATTATTTTGTGAAATTATTTTATATTGGAACATTTCTATGAACTCTTCATTTTATTTTTCATAATTCTTGATAGACTCAACAAGCTGAAGCAACTCATCATTCAGCAAGCCTTCATCCATATATCTTCTGGATAAGAATTCACCAACTTTCTTCCTTTTTCTCACTAAGTGTCTGGCTCGCAAGCAGTGGCGTATTTAAGGGGGGGGGGGGGTTCCGGGTTCAAACCCCTAATGGCCAAAAAAACTCTAAACATATCAAAAATATGCTCATTTATCATTTAACACTTTTTTTTTTTTTTTTAAATAAGGAATACCTTTAAAATCAAAAGTCAACCCCCCCCCCCTATGATTTCATCCTAGATACGCTACTGCTCGCAAGAACTCAGTTCGGATTAAAAAAAAAAAAACAAATTTATAGTAAATGGTTTTATAGGCCTCGATTTTCTGACTCAAAGACGTATTGAATTGGTCAACAGCCTGGATGAAGGCCTCAATTCTGAATTTTTCTTGCGTTATCATATCTACTTCAGGGGTCCTGCCGGAATCCAAAGATTCAAGTTGTCTTCGCCTTGCACGTACTGATTCATAAATTCAACAAATGAGAAAAAAAAAGTAATTAACCCGCAAGTATGCGCATGGTACTAGTTTTGTACATTGTACTCCGCCCACAATTATTTACAATCGTCGCACACAGCTCATGTACGTCTTTGTGGAACACAGTAGAAAATGGTAAAGCGGCTGGACCAGATGGAATACTCAGCGAACAGATTAAGAAAATTGGATCATCGGGCATCAAATGGCTAACGGACTTCTTCAACAACGTGGCAGATACAACAAAAATGCCAATATTATGGTTGAGGACAAAGGTAGTAGCTATCCTGAAACCTGGGAAAGATTCTAACGATAGGAAGAGCTATACAGATCAATTTCCCTCCTTTGCTACCTCTACAAGGTGTTCGAACGGTTACTACTCAATAGGATACAAGACACGATTGATGGAAAACTCATTCCCCAACAGGCTGGCTTTTGACAAGGAAAAAGCTGCACAAGCCAGGCCATCAACCTCGTCCAACACATCGGGAATGGCTTCGAGAGAAAGAAAATCATAGGGGCGGTCTTCGTAGATCTAACTGTTGCTCATGATAAAGTGAATCACCACCTACTATGCAGAAAAATATACGAAATTACACGAGATTTCAAGTTCAGGACACTTAGCAAAGCAATGCTGAGCAACAGAATGTTGTATGTCATTCACCAAAGTAAATCGAGCAGATGGAGAGACGACAGACAAATGGACTATCACAGGGAAGTGTTCTCGCCCCTACCTTATTCAATATATACACTAACGACCAGCCGATTGGAGACCAGACAGAGCACTTCCTGTATGCTGACGACCTGGCAGCGACGGCGCAGGGGGATACACACGTAGAGGTAGAGGGAAAACTATAGGACATTCTTAATGAACTAGAAGTATATTACACGAATAATGCTCTCAAGCCAAATCCATCTAAATCCCAGGTGTGCAGTTTCCACCCGAAAAATGCTAAGGTGAGATGCAAACTCAAGCTGAGTTGCGGAGGAATACAGCTTGAAAATTGCGAAAATCCGATGTACCTTGGCGTCACACTTAACAGGACCCTTACTTTTAAGAAGCACTGTGAGAATACTAGATGAAAGTCGAAGCCAGAAATAGTATCCTAAAAAAACTCGTATCAACCAAGTGGGGAGCCAAGCCGAGTACACTGATGACCACAGCCCTGGTGCTCTGTTACTTTACCGCGGAATACGGATGTGCAGCATGGGGTAGATCTTCACATACTAAAAAAGTTAATGTGGCCCTGAATAATACCATACGGATCGTATCCGGCTGCCTGAGACCAACTAGTCTCAAGTTCCTTCCTCGGATATGTGGAATCGTTCCGCCGGAGGTAAGGAGAAAGTGGCTGCAGATGTGAAGAGGACTAAGAAGGAAAGCGACCCTCGCCACACATGTTCGGCCAGGTGGCAGCAACGCCGAGACTGAAATTTAGGAGGAGTTTCCTCAACAATACATCGGTCCTTACAGACAACCCCTCGACCTCTAGGACGACAATATGAACAAACATTGACCACACCCCGCGCGCTGAAGACCTAGCCAGTGGACATGATCTCCCCTATCCATCGTGGCTCACCCTGAATAGGTTGCGCACCAGATGCGCCCGTGTACAGCGGTAAACCTGACCAGATTGGGCATACACGTATACGCAGGATGCTAGATGTGCGGTCAGCTTCGAAACGACGACCACCTCCTTATATGTGGAGGAGGGACCACACATACCAGAGGGGAGATGTGGGGTAACCTAGACGACAGCACCTTGGACCTGGTGCAGAGATAGAGGAGGAAAATTTAAAACTTAAAGTTAACTGCCAACGTGTCGAAGTCTGGACACGAAAGAAGAAGAAGAACAATTTTAAAAAATGTGGAGGCCCGGGTCCCTGGGACCCCAGGGACCCCTCTAAATCTGGGCCTGAGCCCCAGGCCCGGACGAGGCTCTCTACAGGCCTGTTCATCTTCATTATTCGGGCTCGGTATCCAATCAAAGAAAAAAATCGCAAGATATGCCGTTCATCACTAGATGAACTGGATTTCAATCTTCTAAACTACCGGAAATAGTAAATTTTACTGTGATCGGACAACAGAGAGATACAGAATTAAAATTTTTCGTATTTTCCCTTAAGTATACAATAAATTTCTGAATAATAACTAGAGCAAGGTTAGGCACGAGTTTGATATAACATGTGTGTTGTGTGCACTAATAATAACACTATCGTAGCAGAATTTTATTGAGTAATTTTCGTCGAACGTGAAGTGAAGCGACCGACAGCATTTGCCATTTGCAATTTGCAATTTGATTTGTGAATTATTATGATAAAGATACTACGAGTGAGGTGCAAAAGGACAAAAATGGTACGGCGGTAAGGTACGCGGTAAAGAGTTGCTCGCGCACACGAGGGCAAGGGCGGCGTTCCGAATCCGGCGACTATCAGCTGTTCGGTAGAAGGAAAATACGTTCACGAACTCGTGTACGTTCTCGGTCTTGATGTTCACTGAGCAGGCACCGAACACGAACGCCGCAGTAGGCAGTACCGCACTACCGCAGTTGGGTTTGAATGTTTGCGATGGGAGCACGCGGTTGTTGCCGTTCGTAATGTGTCGCTCGAATGCGATCGTTGAATTTAGCCGAAACCGCGAATGACATTTTACGTTAGTTTTATCAAATTTTCGCCAGTTGATATCGCGATAATTAAAGTATGGAAGCGATAATATTTGGACCCTTAGTACTCGGGCACTTGCTGCTGTGCCTGCGTTTCGCGACCGCTTGGGGTAAGTGATTCGTCAGCGTTACAAGTTCGTACGAGGAAACGTTTCATTGTTAGCCATGAATGAACACGTGCTAGTCACGTAGACCAGAGAATTCGCACTTTTCGTGCCTTTTCCGTTTGGTTTCACCCGCGAAGGGCGCCGCAATTTCGTATTTTGATTCGGCGTCGCGGGCTGTGCCCGTTTTCCGATCGGTAATTTCGTATAATTTGTAAGTGGATTAAGGCCTTTCTGCCGGCTTCTCTCGTACTGCCTGGTGGGCCACTCGCCGTAGTTAACTATCAATTTTCAGTGCCGCCAATGCATAAATCCATAATCCCTTGGATAAACTTCGTAATACTATGTATGGAAAAATCGATGATTTGTAATTCGTGCGCTCGTATCAGTAGCGTGTAAAGTTGAAGTAAAACGTGATGGTATGTGAACAAATCAGGGTGATTGTTGTATGGCTGATGGTTGCCAATTTCATGTACAGATGTACGGCGGGATTCTTTCGGTTGAAAATAAAAAATCTTTATGATTGGCAGCGACTGAGTGGCCTGCCGGATAACCGGGGCCAGTGGCGGATCTAGAAATTTTCCAAGGGGGTGTTTTGAAAATAAAACTTTCTCCACCTCCGTCCCTCTAAAAAACCGAGATGGGTGTCTTAGTTAATTTTTGATGTATTTTGAAGACCATACAGGACTACAGCACTGCAGGTGTACACGTCCACTACATTTTTATATCATGTGCTTTCGCAATGTTTTTTTCTTCTTCGGCCCGAAGGAGGGTGTCCGAACCCCCAAAACTCCCCCCATAAATGCGCGACTGTACCGGGCAAATGCTCGGTGGCCTGGAAACCGGCCTGATGATACCTGAAAGAATCTGTTAATACGGTGAACGTATACAAGTACTGAGGTATATAAAGAACTCCAAGAACTTATGAGGCATGATAGAGGCGAAGAGAATCTCATTATTAGATATGACTGATTGGAATGCTAGAGCTGGTAAAGGAGAAGAGGGTAATAGAGTTGGGGATTTTGTATTAGGAGTGCGGAATGAAAGAGGAGACCGTTTGAGCAGTTTCGTGTGAAGTATAACTGAGTTATAGGAAATACTCAATTTAAAAATCATTATAGAAAAAGGTATACATGGAAGAGTCCAGGTAACGAAAGTAAATGTCAAATTGATTATATTATAACCAAACAACGTTTTAGAAATCGAATATTAGACTGTAAAACTTATCCGGGAACCGATATAGTAATCGTAATTTAGTAGTAATGAAATGCAGACTTAAATCGAAGAGACTTGGTAAAAAAGAGGAGGTAAAAATATAGAATTTGACAAAGTAGTTGAATATTAATATTGGGAAAATATTAATACAAGAGGATACTGTATTAGGATTAGAGGCTGAAAAAACACAGGAAAGTGAAAGTGTGGAGGAAGAACGAGGTAAAATAAAGGAGGAAATATTAAAATCAGTGAAGGAGAAAATATAGGTAATACTAAGAGAGAAGAAAAGAAACCATAGATAAAAGAAGAAATCCTCAGAAAGAGGGATGAACGAAGAAAATTTAAGAATGCAAAAGATAAGGAAGGTAGATTAGCTTATCAATGGTTAAAGAGTGAAACAAAAAGAGAGTGTAAAAAGTCATAAGAGGAATGGATGAAAGAAAACAGTGATAAGATCATAGGCGGACTTTGCGGGGGGGGGGGTTGTGCCCAGGATATCTTCGAATTTTATTATCAAGTTCTCGACCCCCACCCCACACCCAATAAACGATGACATTTTTTGGTAACTTCCACTCAATGAACGCAACTGTATTCCAGAAAGTGTACTTGGAAAGTGCTGCAAGAGGGGTGCTTTGGTCCACTCTCCAGAGAACCCAAATCAAAAATCATACTAGTGGCTTTGATTGTAGTTGATTGACCATCTTGTTTTCCATCAGGCTTTGAACTAATTTCGATCTCCAAATGAGAAGTACTTGCTTTAACATTTGTATTACTACTACAGTCGGGTAACGTAGAATTGGAAGGGTATTTATCATTCAAACTAGACGGTTTTTTGAGATACTTTCGCATGTCCATAATAAAATAATGACACGAAGAATATTAATCGAGACGCAGCTACCTAACACAAATAATCACACCAGAATGGTTCCAGCACTACTCTAAAATAGTTGAATTTCATAACATCAGTCAAACCAGCATTCAGGCATAGATAGAGTTCGTGTAATGTCAGATGTCACTCAGTGAGTTACTGTTAGCAAAAGTACCCGTCATTGGGCTTACAAATGTATTGACTCCTATAAGAAAAACACACGGAGCAAAGATCATTATGTCACTACCTGAGAATAAGAAATTTGTTAGAAACCAAAGGTATATATTTTTAATCCAGAAGGTTCTTAGCATTTGCTAATAAACTTTTAGTTTCTAACAAATTTCTTATTCTCAGGTAGTAACATAATGATCTTTGCTCCGTGTGTTTTTCTCATGAGAGTCAATTCATTCATAAGCACAACGACGGGTACTTTTGCTGTCACCACTTTCGTACTGAAAAACATTTAAACTAGAGTGAAAAAGGCATGCTGACAGTATATGACAAACAGGGCTCTGAAAACTGCAAAAATAATCAGAAATATGTACTTTTTCCAGAAATGTACCAACATTTGTCGTTTTTAAATTAAGTATTGCTTGTTTCTTATTTTGTTCTAAGGCGTATGGTTATGTATGTGCGATATGGTTTGGGTAGTACTCTCTATGAGACCAAATAAAACATGCAAAAGTGTGAAAATCGTATGCTTAAAAAAGAAGTTGGTTACTAGTAAACTAATTAAATAAACGCCGTCGGTTCGTTTCAGCCTATATTAATTTTCATTTTTTGCTCGGGGGAGGGAGCTCCCCTAGCCCCCCCTGAAAGTCCACCTATGGATAAGATAAATGAGTTTATGAATAAATAGACTTGACATATAGAAAAGTAAAAATGGAGTTTGGAGAAAGAAGGAAGAAATTACGTGACATAACAAATAAGGAGGGAAAGCCTGTATAAACAGCTAGAGGATAAGTGAAAATGTGAGTAGAGTACTTAGAAGGACTGTATAGCACTGATGGGGATGAAGAGATAAGAATGAAGGAGAAGGAAGGTATACAAGAAGATGAGAGGGGAGACAGACTTAATTTTAAGAGGTGAATTTGACTACGCATTAAGAGATTTAAAGAAAGGGAAAGCTTGCTTCAGTAGTGAATGAGATACCAGCTGAATTACTACAGAACTTGAGAGAATATGTACTTGATAAATTGTACAAATCAGTATGTTATATTTATTTATAATGAAAGGGAAATGCTAGAGGATTTTAAAAGAAGTGCTATTGTCGGCAGAGATCTCCTATCTTGAGGCAGGTCCATTCGGGGAATTTTCGGGATGGGGGTGCGGTGTCTCGGGGCCAATTTGGAATGCATGCATCGCCATACGCCCCTCTATCGTCGGAAAAGATACCAGTATATTCAACGGATAAACGAGGATGTCAAATGTAAAAGTTATTTGGAAATGCAAGAACTCGCACAAGATAGAGAGAAATGGAGAGCTACATAAAACCGGTCGTAAGACTGATAACCCCATCATCATTAGCAGATCCGTGAGTTGGCCAAAGTGAACTTGGTAAAAACGTGGACGCTTGGGCTGAGAGAAGCGGGGGTAATTGCCACCATGTTTAATTCTGAAAATACATTTTGGAACCATTTTAGTTGTCTCAATCAAGCCTGTATTGTATTCTATGCTCGATTAAATCGAGTCTGTAAGGTGTAAGAGCCTTAGGGGTAGTCTAAGACCTGTTTATAATAGGTAGTTTAAAAGTCGTGAAAAGTCCTCAATAAGTTCAGAGAAGCGCTAAGGAGTTTCAACGAGACGTAAACCCGTTCAATGAGTCTCAAAAAAGTGAAACGAGTCTAAAAGAGTCTTAAACAGGTAACCGTTAAGAAAAAGTCTTAGCGATTTTGAATGAAGTTTCAAAGATTTAGTGAGTGTCCAACAAATCTAGAATGTCTGTAAAAATTACTTCAACAAGCCTAAAATAATCTTAATCGAGTTCAAGAGAGTGTTAGAGGGTGTTAAACCAGTCTTGGAAAATCTGAAACATCGCTGAAAGAGTATTTGGTATTCTCTTGAAGTTATTTAATACGCCAGGAAGAGTCTGAAGAGCCTTGAGGTCTTTCGAAACAATTAACTCTCAAAATCAGAAATTTCATGATAAAAGTAAAGATTTCGCCATTTTTCCACGACTTATCACGCTTTGTTATGAAGCCTGTGTGAAGTGGAACTACGAAATTGTTGGGGGAAAATTGAAATTCCCCATTAGATCACATAGAAGGTCACAGAATACAACTTGAGATAGACCAATTTAAATTAACTAAAAAATTAAAGAACTATTAAAGTAGGTATTATTTTAGTCACTTATTATCATGATTACTATCCGACTCGGATTTGAGTTACCAAAATTCAGATTTTACACAAAAAGCATAGCATTTTCTTAGATTTCAAAACCTCAGATAAATTCTGGTGAAAAAGATGTATATAAATTCAAAATTAGCAACAATGGAAATACCTTGTTACTTTTTCCAACTTCTTAAATTACCCACAAATTTCGACTATAGGTACTTATTCTTTATCGTTTAATTAACTGCCTCGTGGGAGATGCCATTTTTTAAAGTACTGTTTCCATTCTTTTTCTTGTGGATTTAAATTCCATTAAGGGTTTCAACGGTTTGTGTAGAGAAAACATCTGAAGTAACCATTTCACTTTCAATTTATTCTTCTCAATAACCAAAATTCGCATTAACAAAAATGAACCTATGTTAATAAAACAGAATTTTTCGTTGTAAAATTTGAATTCAGAGGTTTTAATCCGAAACTGAATAAGAATATTTACAGAACATTCCCAATGCGAGACCAAGATGGCTGATTTTGATATGATTGATGTTTCCTTGATTTTTGAGGTCGAGTCAGTTTTACTCATCGATTGAATTACAGGCAATGATTTTACCCGCCGCAGTTGTCTTTAACTGGCTTTTATTAGAAATTCGTATTCTTGGACCTTGCAACATCCCTGTATATGCATAGCAGTTCTGTCACCTCCCCTCCTTCTTGATGTTTGGATTCTCGTGATTTCTTTCAAATCGCATTTTGCTAGTTGTTGAATACAAGTAAAAATATGAAGTTAAGGTACAGAAGTGTCCCAAAATTCGAAAACTTTTGAGAGTGAATGAAAATTCTTGAGTTTTAGTTTAGACTACGAGGTGCATTTTGTAATTTTCCAAGTCCAGCTGAAGGCGAGATCATGTTTTCTATTTACTAGGTACATTCTTCGAGTCGAATCAAATTTTCTCAGCTGAGAACTACTTTGGGTAGACCCTCTCCCCTTCACCACCACCACCACCATAATCACTTTGTCACAATGTTGACATGATACTATAATTTTGCAGATACCTTACCTGTGGCAGGGGCGAATTGACTATACAAGTAACTGAAAAATTTACCGAGTTCGTAAGATTTGGGCCGGTATAAACTCTAGTTTTGAACCGGTACAGTTTCTGAAAGGGTCAGTAGAGAAGTAAGACATGGTGGAAGGATAATGAAAGTAGAAACTGGGCCGATGCAGTGACATTTTTCGGGTGCCTTTTTTAGTTCTAGTCTGCCCCTAACTTTTGATACACTTAGCATATTCATTGGTTGTCCGTAAATGACCTATCATCTGTAATTACATGCACCTGACCCTCAGTCTATGGGAAAAATAAACGCGAAACCAGCAACATAACTCTGGTTAGTTGATACCAATTCAGATACTCCATCAATTAACAAATCTGTCGACGCGATTGCTATCTCGGTATATGGAATAAATTAGAACGGAGAATTCATGTTTCAGAACACATATAGCACCGTTGTATCAATATAACATCTCCGACCTCTATTGAAAGTGAAATGGACTAACGAATTCACAAAGCTATCAATTTTAATCAAAATTCAAGTCCGGCGTGTAAATCTAGATGCCCAGTGACTTGGTCGGTGTCGCAGGCATACAGCTCTTTATTCTCGAATCGGGTTTCAGATAAGTTATTGTTAAAAAAAAAAAAAAAAAAGTAGGTTTAGTCTGAGGGTTTTTGTAAGGCGGAATAAATACGTGAGATTATTTTTCCAGACTTGCTTAAGATTTTTGAAGACCGCTTCAAGCCTCTCGAATACTCTCCTGGGCGTTTCTTAGACTATTCTAAACTGTAACCCTTCGAGAGTTTATTAAGAGTCGGTAAGACTCTTTTAAAACTGTTTCAGACCTGTGTTAAATGTTTTTAAGACTTATATAAGACTCTTCAAGGCCTATTCGGACGTATGCCAGGCTTTTTAGGATACTTGAATCGAGAGTCTTTCAGACTTATTCACGCTTTAAGATGTGGGATAATTGAGAATGTTAGCTTCTTGTGACACCTGAAAGGTTGAAGGGAGAGAGGAACGGACTCCAAAAATGGATTCAGAGATCTTTGAAACCTCAGTGTAAAAGAAAAGATAATTTCCAGCCTCATACGGGGCAGTTCCAGTTGTGTGAAAATCTTAAATTTTCTGAATCAACATTCGTTCCCATAAATACTCCAGTTTTACTCAAACTTTGCTGAATTAAAAAAAAAAAAAAGTATGGAATTGAACTTGGGCGAATGCTTTGACCAAAAACATGAAATTTTTCTTCACCTGGGGGAAATACTAAGGATCTTTCTGTTTTAAGCTTGATTGAAGCTTATTGGAGCATCTAGACTCCTTGGAAGTTCTTTAAAATCTCTTCAGAATTTGTTGCGACTCTTCTATAGACACGTGTATAGAGTCCGAAACTGTTTTTAACAAGTGTGGAGAAAAATTGAAAAAATGTGAGTGAGTCTTGTAGAAGTATTGAAGTATGAAGTTGTTGAGAATTTTTACAATGAAGTCAATACAAAGAAGATTGAAAAATACGAGAATTATCAATTCAAGTACTCATGACCAGGGAGTGGATTTCTATGCAAATGCATGTTTTTCTGTGGTCATTTTGTTCGTGCGTGTCATGCATTTTTCAGAAAATGGTATACTTTAATTTGGTTTCTTCTCATCGTTATCTCCTTTTCCCTAAACTTTCAACTGGGTACTTGAACCAATCTTCCGCAAAACAAATTGGGAAGGTAACTGCCCTAAGGTTCACGGTAGTTGGATAAATAACTTGAAGTTTGCCGATGCCATTGTATTAACATTTATGTCTAACAAGGAAGGGATAAACGGAATTTGTATTGATGGGGCAAAAATAAACAGGGTGTACGAATATAGATAACTTCGTTGAACGCAAGGATAACAAATTCATGGAAAGCATTTTGATCACACAAACTAATTCTAAAAAGCAAAATGAAATTAAAAACAAAAATAAGAATTTTGGAATCCTTGTGTGATCCCAGTCCTAACTTGGGGGGTGGTAAATTTGGCTTCAATGCAAAATCAAATAGAAACACTTATGGCAATGCAAAACTCAATGTTGAAAAACATCCTCAACATTCAGGTGAAGGATAGAGTCAGGTTAACTTCAATCAGAAAACAAACGAGCAAAGAGTGTAGGGTACATTATCAAAAACCCAAAGTTGAAGTACGCAGGGCATTTGTTGAGGGAAAGGGACCCAAAATGGAACCTCCTGAGTACATTGTGGTGCCCCTTGGATAGAAAGCGTTAGCGAGGGTGCCCTCCGACCCGGTGGGTGGATGAAATTCTGAAACTCTTGGGACCCTACTGGATGGCCACTGCAAAGTGCAGAAAAATGTGGGACGAGGTGTCAAAGGCTCCCTCAAAGTGGGTGATTTAAATGGTGGCTTTCCAACTTGTAAACGTACAATTTGCATGTAAAATTGTAACGTTAATGTAGAATCACCTAAAGAAGACCGACATTTATTTATTTACTTATATTTATTTCTTCCTATCGTCAACGTGCAGAGTGGTGAACCCGTGAACTGGAACCTTAATTTCTAGCTTTCCTGGACCCGACCGCGAGGACGGCTTAATCATGAAGTTTTACAGTGTAATGTTATTGGTGCTCATTGTCATTATATACCATATTCATTAATGATAATGATTTTATGATAAAAGGGTGACAGATTTGAATTCAGTTCAGAAACATACCCGTATCGCCACCATTTTAGTGCACATATTGCTTATTTCACCCGATTGAATGCATATTGTATGCCCATATTCTATCTTCTGATTGTGTGTTTAAATTTGTTACCTACACAGGGACGAAAATAAGGGGGACTCGAAGGCAGCTTGCCCCTAAGCCTCTGCCGGAGTTGGGAAATTTCAGTAGATGGATCAAAAGTTGGGAAAATCCAACAAGTCAAAAGGTGTTTTCTTTTCGCCAATACAAACAAATTTTAATACTTGGGAATTTAGACATGGGTCAGAAATGGAGAGCTGTATCAAACCGGTCGTAAGATTGATAACCTTATCATCATCATCATCATCATCAGTTGGGAATTTAACAATGTTTGCCCCTCTAGAAAGAACTCTTTGCTACGTCTACGTCCCTCTGTCCCTACTTATGACTGAACTATTGATCTTGAGCGGACGGATAGTCGCATAATGAAGTACTTGTGATGTACTCAGTTTCACACAAACCTCGAAATCCATTTTGGGAATTGGGTTCATAGCTGTATCTTATACTCTAACACTCAGAACCCGTGAACAACAGACGTCGACAAACTTTTCTTGAATAGAGATGAAAGATCTTCCTAAAAGGAGGGAACAAAGTTTTTCTCTGAAGAAGCAACATGATGTCTCGGATAAAATGACATTTTTGGTGAGAATTCAGGGCCAGCGGTGCCCGTGCTCACCTTCAGATGACATTGGAAATCGGATCTGATGAGAATCTATACCGAGAACTTATCAGATATCAGGTGTTCTCTTCCTCTTTCTGGAATTAATTATTTGGTTAACGAGAGCCGTGAGTACCATTTGCAAATCAGCAAGCTTGGGTCATAACAAGTCTAGTAATGTAATCGTGGGATGGTCTTGAAGTAATCGTTCCTTTTTCCTTTGACTAATAACCCAGCTGTTTTCTATGGCCATTCTCTTGGTACCTATAATGTAATAATGTCCTCTTTTTTCCATTAATATTCTGTTTGAAATCGCCGTTCACGCAAATTGTCAAGTTATTTGTCACCTCGAAGAAAAGTGAAAATCTTCTCAGCTAATATGCATGATGTGTGAAGACGGAAAAACGACGAGTGAAAAGTGGGAATAAGTTTTGAAACTGTCGTCCATCGATGACGTAAGCTTATTTATTTTTAGGTGTTAGTAAACAATGAAATGTCGGATAATCACGACTTCTCGATACTTCGAATATTTTAAAATTCGAAAAACGAAGTAATTATATTTTGTTTAATTAGCTGGTCTATTATAGGTGTCATGTGTACCCGAAAATGTGTTTACAGAATACGTTTAACGAGGTACTCCTATTTCATTTGACAGTTTTTAAAAGGGTTTTTCGTTTCAGAAATATTTCGCAAAGCGCCAAGTATCTGAAATTAAGAAATTTGAACGGTGTGATTATGACGACGTGAGTGGGTAAAATGTAATTACAGTACCTAGTTTTATTCATGCCCCTTCTTCCCGAGACCCTCCAGTCTAATTTTGATGGTATGGCTCTTGAAGTTGGTACTTAATGATTTCCTAATGACTATTTGAGTAAAATAAATTGTGGGTAAGATGAAGTTCATTGAATAGTTATCTAGTGATCGGGTATTTATTCATGCCGCTCTCCTTAAGAACTCATGTCGGACCAACTGACGACGGTAGATGGCGTATAGGTTCAGGATAGAATTTCTGAAGGCGGTGTCACATAGTAACAAATACTGTCTTTCGGTTGGTCTCGTGATCTTTCCGTAATGTTTGAAATACTGTAAGTATTGTCTCGAAATGTGAGAAGTTGAATTATCATGTATCTGTATACCGTGCAGTTTTATCATAGTCAGTTCACACTAACTCTCTGAGTCCCAGTCTGCAGAGAGTGACTGCAGATCTGTCCTGCTTGCTAGCTGCAATTCCAGTTGTTGAGATTGACCAGTTCTGGAGACCTATTATGAAACTTTTAACATGATACCACAAATCGTTACAATGGCAACTTGATACGGTTTACTGTACAAGTTACCACTGTAACGATTTGTGGTATCGTGATAAAAGTTTCATAGTAGGTCTCCTGGAATATGTGTCGAAGTTTTCTACTACCATTGGATTCCCATTTACCAATCATTCGGATGTTAAAATTTTTTTTTTAAATTTTATTATTATTGAGCCACGGAGCTACACTCTCGGGCTATGGGCTTGGGAAGGTTGTTGTCTATATGTTGCAGAGGTATCCAGCAGCGGAAAGGTAGGTGAGAGTGTTGTTTATGTGCTCGTGGGAGTTGGGGAGGGCCAAAATTCGACTACGGGGAACGTGGTGAGAGTTACGAAGGCAGGTGAGAGAGGGGCGTGAGAAGAGGTGGTCCACAGTGAGAGGGTATTCATCTTCACAGTGTGGGCAGTTGAGGGGATCCAGGTTAGTGAGAAGATGCGTATGTGTGAGGTGTGTTGGGGCGTTTGAATCTGGAAAACTGGCGAGGCACTCGAAGTATTGCAGAAGTGGTCGCGTTTTTCGGATTCGATGTCGAAAATGTCTACCCAGACACTGACAGCATTTTATTCCGTTATTGGTTTTAAGAAGGTGAGGGGTCGTTAATGACACTTCCCCCCACTGATCGTTAAAAATGCTAATTTTTCGTAGAAATTCGCCGGAAAACTGAAAAAAATTTCTCGCTTCGCCCCCGTTCTTTATCACTTTCAAAGGTCAACACCACGAAATCTACCACCATAGAAGAATTCTAGCACCGGGCCTGTTTCAGTTTGGGTATTTTGGAGTTGACTCAGCCAATTAGCTGAGAGGTTTTGCTATGTCTACATATTAGCATTATTTGATGTTATTGGTAGACCAAATCTAACTATGCGTTCGGCAGATCAGGTTGTCCATTGACGCTCAGATTTTGTCTGTAATTGCTTTCCTTCCTTGCCGCCGAAATCTAAATTGGCGGATTTTTTGGTCCCGTGAACAACATTAATTTGTTGTGGGCGGCATTTCAATTTACATGAAAAGAATCGGCGCCGAAATTACTTTAGTTATTATTATAAGCCATTTATTTATTGTAATACATACTATTATCTTATATTATCTTATACTAATAATAAATATATTGTATAATACATATTACATTGAGCCCACACGGGCGAAGGCCTCTCCTAACCTATCCCATGCCGCCCGGTCCTGGGCTACCTAGTGGTTCATGTTATGCCCGAGCAGCCTGACGAAGTCGTCCCTCCACCTGGTCTTTTGTCTTCCTTTTTTACTTTTGCTTGGGGGGACCCACCACGCCATCCTCTCCGTCCACCTGTTGTCCCTGAGTCTAGCCACGTGCCCTGTCTACTTCCATTTGGTTCTATAGCTGATAAAATTAACATCTTTGTTATGTTTTAAACTATCCTTTATCGTTATAATTTTTATTTTTTCGCGTAATTTTATATTTAACATTGATCTCTCCATTGAGTTTTGTATAGTTTTCAATTTTTTCCCTTTCTTTTGCACTTGTTGCCCATAATATGTTGAAGTGGGCATGACACTGCTATTAAAGATTTCGCTTTTATTTTTGTTGGAGAACGGACTTTTAAATACTTTCTTTAAGGATCAATGTTTGTTCCAGCCCGCTGTTATTCTATAACCCAATTCTTTTTCCATACTATTCTCGAAACTTATTATCTGGCTTAAATATAGTATTTATTTTTCTTTCTTGATTTTTTGGTTTTCTAATACAATTGTACTTCTCTTCTTGGCTATTGCTCAGCATACTTGTTTTACTTATGTTTATTTCTAACCCCACTTTTTTTCCTTGTTCGTTCAGTTCCACTATCATCTGTTGTATTTCTTCTTTATTTTTCCCTATCAGAACAACATCATCGGCAAACCGGATGTTATTAAGATATTCTTTGTTTATATTTATTCCTTTCTTGGGCCAGTCTAAGTTCCTAAACATCTCTCTCAGAGCACAGGTGAACAGGGTCGACGACAGTTGATCTCCTTGCTTTATCCCATTTTCGATTTTAAAATATTCTCCCGATATATCTGTAATAATTCTTCTTTCTAAGTTTTTATATAAGTTTTGAATCAATATTACGAATGTTTTTGGTACGCTTTGATTTAGTAAAGCTTTGAGCATGAAATTATGATTTAGACTATCAAAAGCTTTTGTGTAATCTATGAAAATCAGGTGGAGATCAAACTGATACTCGTAGCTCTTTTCTATCAAAAGTCTAATAGTGTGGAGGTGGTCAGTTGCGGAGAACCCCCTGCGGAAGCCCGGTTGCTCTCTTGGTTGCTGTGTATCGAGTTTTCCTCTTATTCTCAGGGTGTCTGCCGGTCAATGAAGTCAAGGAAGTCAAGGGAAAGTCAAATATTTTGGAGAGTGGTGAAAGAAAGTCAAGGAAGTAAAGGAAAAGTCAAGTATTTTGGATAGTGGTCATGAAAAGTCATACATTTTTCATTTAAATTTCCTCAGAATTATTATCACGATTTTTTTAAAAATTACAAGTAAATTTAAAGTAATTTCAATAGGAATTGGAGAATTGTATTCTGAGTGGAGTCCAAATATTAGTGTATATTTCCTGCGTTCAGTGAACCTAACCCTATTTTTAATTGTTAAAAAAAGATTGTCATTGTCATACCTACGTATTGCTTGACTTGACAATTTTCAGATAATTACATAATATCCTTTTTCATAGTATTTTTTAGTGTTGCCATTTATTGTGAGCCCCTCCTCCCTACCTTGGTAAGGTTCTACGAATAAGATTATATTTGTATGCGTGTAAAACGGTTATGAAAAAAGTGAGAAAAGGTCAAGGAATTGGAAAATTTGGACCCAGTAGACACCCTGATTCTTGATTCAGTAAGTTTTGTGAAAATTTTTGAAACCGTTGGACTAAGTGATATGGGTCTGTAGTTTTCTATTTTGTGTTTGTTACCTTTTTTAAAAATTAATATTACATCCGAGCGTCCCCATTGTTTTGGAATTGTTTTTGTATCTAAAATTTTACTAAACAGGGACACCAGAATTTTATTTAATGTTTTCCCTCCGTATTTTATTTGTTCATTTATTATTCTATCGCCCCCTGGGGCTTTTTTTGGTTTTAGTCTACTCGTTATATTTTCAATTTCCCTCTCCAGAAAATATGGTTCAGTTAAGTCCTCCGTTATTTTTAGCTCTAATTCTTTTTCTTGCCTTTTGTATAATTTTGCGTAAAATTCCGTAGCTGTTCTGTTTATCTCTCCTCTTTCGTAGTTAATTTATCTCGGTAATCCACATCTGTAGATTATAATTGGTCATTAATCGCTTTTGCAAACAACATAAATAGGTGCAGTTACTGTGCAATGTGAAAGAACTTGAGCAGTATTAGCCAATATATCCCTAATTAGTTGCTTAAAGTGTAATTGTAACCTCAAAGATGCTTCAGAAGGGCATAATTATCAAACGATATTATATTTTAAGTGTTTTAATTGCCAAACATTGCGTAATAGTTGATCAAAGGAAGATTTTGTTGTGTAATGTCAAATGTAGTTCCTAGCTAGCATTTTTTGGGGTAGGGGGTTGGGGATAGACAGCGAAAATAGCAATTAACATCCAAGAAACTTCAGTTGATACTGGAAAAAAATCACAACTTCCTGAATTTGACTGACATCTGCCATTCGCCGAGGATCGACTTGTCAAACAGCATTCATTGTGTGGACGAGGAATAATACTCATTTCCGGTCGCTATGGCTCTGACTAGATGATTCAATGTGAACAGAAGGGGTCTGTTGCTAATTCGTGAATAAAGTGTTCTACTTTAAATTACCGACAAATCATACTACTTACGATATCTTTTCTTCAGGGGTAGCTCGAAAACGGGGAGGGGGTTTAATCATCCCTATTTCCCACTACACAGTGACATAAGCCCCTATGGCAGAAAATGTAGATTTAATTTTTCTTTGTTCTCTCATCGACTACAGGACTACATTAAAAAAAAAAAAAAAAAAAAAAAAAAAGCAAATTGGAACCCGATTCTCTACATCCCCGTCTGACCATCTCCGCAATTTTGTAATCCTCTCCCCTATCACCTTGAATTTTTTTAATTTGTTTATCACTCGGTGCTTAAATTCAATTCATTTACAGGGTATTGTATTTAGTTTGCAGAAGTGTTTCTGCCCCCGTACGCGCCCAGTCCACCCAGTTGCTGGGTATAAACCGCCGTCATGCCTGTCCACTCTTTCCTGTTTCGAGCTTTTAATGCTCAGTTTGGCCCAGCCACCCGAACAATTTCATCCACCCACCTCATTACAGGGCGACCCTTTCCTTTTCCTTCTCAAGGTTGCCAAAATGTGGTGATTTGGTTCCATTTAAATCGCAACCCCCTGGTGATATGCTGTGCATATTTTGGTTCTAATTTTTTAATTATACCTAGGATACTCTTTGTGTTTTGTTTTGAATGTCCGATATTTTTACTTTATCTTCTTACTCCTAAGATGTTTCTGAGCATACAGAAGGTTCTGGCCCTGTCCCCTTTCAATCTGAAACTACCTTCTCTGCCCCTGGAAAGAAATTAGGCAGAATACGTGGTCATTGATTATATTTCACAATTTAAACGGGATAGCTGGTGGTTCCGTTGCTTTTTCAAGGTAGTCTCTTGTTGGCTTGAGGACTGTCGCTTTCATGCCAGAGTCGATTCTGGCTAGGTCGCCTCCCCCCCCCCCTAAAAAGGCTGAGTAAGGATATGATGATGATTGAAAAGATGTGAGCGGGATACCTGACAGTTTGTGGCTTTTTCGAGTTAAGCTGGGTGAGGATGTGATGATCATTGGAAAATGTAAACGGGATAGCTAACTGCTCTGTAGCGCTTCTTAAGGTAGATTAGGTGAGGGTGGAAAGTAATGCTAATTGGATATTAAATGCTCATGGTAACTCCCAGTCAGAAAATGATGGAAATTACCCGTAAAATGATTAGATTAGTTCACTGACCAGATGAAGTGTGGTAGCTAGATTATTTTATTATTACTTTCATCGACTTCACTTTTGCCGACTCAAGGGTCTGCTAGTGATGTAATAAATGATATTACATCGTCAGAAATTGGGGGAAAATATTATATTTAATATTATGAACTGAATGATATATCATACCATGATATAATACCTAACATTGATGATGTTAATATGAAATGATTTTGTCCATCTTTACGTTATTATGTACATCACGTTTGTTCTTCTTGAAGAGAACTGTAACCAATTTCGATTTCCCCCTTTTTAGTTGGGACACTTTACGCCTTGTAGAGGTACAGGTACACCATATCGTTACCCTGGTACCCCTGAACCCTTGAAACCGTGCCACTTTTGATGACTCTCAGAGTTGGGTCCAGTGTGTTTTGGCTCCATGGTCTCACTTTTTGTTCGCTTCTTTCATTCGATTGAACTTCATGCGGGGTAATGTATCGCATGAGCGAGCACATTTTTTGCTCTTCTGTCGGCTTGATGTGACGGGGGACGACGGGACGTCTTGCTCCCGTCAATACCGTGTCATGGCTTGCGTAATATACGAGTCCGCCATTGGGCTGCGGTAGCTCAGTCACGTACACCATCGCCATCGTCTTCCGATAATTGGTGTTCACTGTACACAGCAGTGCGAAAGAAGGAGTAATAGTAAAAATTCAGCCGAATACCGAAAATGTGCGCACTTGGACAGCTTTGTTAAATTAATGGCGTAAGCGATTTACTTGAATTCTTATCTGTGAGATTTTTGTATGCCGTAGACTTGTACAAGTGCTTCACTGGCGGAGTGGCAGCAAATCGAAAACTTTCTCAATATTTGTGTGATAATGATAACCATCGTTTTAATTGTTTTATTCGTACCATTTGTACACAGGCCCAAGTCGAAATAATTAACAAAAAGATATCCAACATATTGAACAGTTCGTCGGCCTATTTATCGTCTATCGCTTTGCTTTTTGAAATCAATTGAGGCGATTCACTCGTCTGTTTACAGTTTATCTCGATGAAAATTCTCGTACACAGGATATGACGAAATCGCCCAAAAGTTCGTTTTTAAACAATTAAGCTACGTAAGGTAACGACTCGGGTCACCTGTTCAATCATCGTACAACGTGATCATTGCATTAGTTGTTAATCTGTAAATTAGATCAATTAAAATGAGCCGTGCATTGGCGCGTAGTAAGACAGTAGAACCAATAAAGGGGCCACGGTAGTAAAACCGAAATAGTATTCAAATTTATGGATATGCGACACGGTTAATAATTTGGATCAAGGGACCATTTTTGTCGTCCGGCCTGCAAATGTTCGAGACTTTTCAAGAAAAACAGTTGAGGAAGTCGACCGGTGAGATCAGGGTATGAGACCCCGAGGGCGCACACGACAACAAGACTACACCTTTTAGAATCCCGAAGTTCAGCAAAAAACAGTTTTTTTGTGGTTACTTTTGAGAGATGAGAGAGACCATACGTAGAGTTTGAAGGTTAGAGAAATTCGTTTTGTCAACAATATTGTTTTGGTGCGGTGTACGTACTTACTCGTGTATTGTGCCCGGTAGTGTACCTAAAGGGCGGCAGTATGGGTTGGAGACTCCCTCGCGAAGGTGACGATTAGCTTCAATTGGAAAATTCTAGACCTTTTGAGACGGTTTTGCTTGTTTTCTCGAATAAAATCAATAACGCTCCGTGGGTCTCTTCCTACGGAGGGGGGGGGGTGTCTATCACACTTTCACACTTGACAATGCAAAATTCAGTTGCCTGTCTACAAAAGTCTGTGCCATTTTGTCTCAGATTTACAATAATAGACATTTTCCCCCCTCAAAGTCCTATATAGGCTCCGACCTCCTTACAAAAGTATGAGTCGGATCTGAGTGTCACCTTTTTGAATTCTCCTTGACCCAAAGGATCCTGTACCAACCTTAGGCCGACCATTCACTATCAGTTTTTCCCTAAGTGTCTGTTTTCATCGTCCCTCGTGAAGTACTACCTTAATGTTTTTCAGACTCGAGTTACTTTCACCTGTTTGCAGCCGGTATAGGATAAGGAAAATTTTGGCATCATCAAAGTACCCCTATTATTTTTTGCTCTTCCTCAGAATGATACCCCATTCTTCCTCGCCGGCCTCTTTTCGCGCTAACATGACTCGGATCCCAGTTAGTTTGATTTTTTTGGACTCTCCCTAAAAAATTCCTCACCACCCTCAGGTCCGTCATTCACTTTTCAATTTTTTCTCAGGTAACCGTTTTCATCGGCCCTTCTGTAATCTCGCACGAATGTTATTCAAACCCGAGTTAATTTTACTCATTCGCAGTTGATATAGAGTAAGGGAAAGTTTGTCACCATCAAATCCCCCTCTCCCTTGTGCGCTTCCCTATCCTTTTTTTCCTCACCGGCGTCCTCATACATGTATGTGCCCAGTGACGAAATTTGACTTTTTCAATGGGGGGGGGGGTGAAGAAGAAAAGTTGCCAACAAATATTGTTTAAAAACTAAAATTTCGTCCACAAAATTTTTAAAAAAATTGAAAATTTGCCGATTTTTTAATCAAAATATTTTTTTTTATTGGAAAAAAAGAAAAACAGACAAACGTTCTTAAAAAATTAAAAATTCAAATTAACAGTTTAAAAATTTACCGACTGCCAAATTATGGGGGGGGGGTTAACACCCCTGCCCCCTATAGTTTTGTCCCTGTATGTGCCGGATTCGCACTGGTTTCATTTTTTTTGGACTTTCTTCAAAATAAGAGTCGTCTACCGCCTTCAGGCCTACTACATGCTTTTTTTTCGAACTGCCATTTTCCATCGTCCTTCCTCAAATCTCACTCAGGTATGTCTTAGACCCGAATGAGTTTCTCTTGTTTGTAGGCATCTGATATTTTTTGCCAAATCCCAGACCTGTGTACGCGGCCTAGAACTTTCTAAAGACCCTCGCTTATGTAATTTTTCCTTTTTTTTCTTAAATCCCACGTGCGTAGTTCCAAGAAATCGGATGTCTAAACGCCTACGTGAGTAAACATGCGACTTAGTTACATATCTAGTTAAAGTGTGATTAACGAAGAGTTGCTTAGAGAACGTTGCGAACGAAATGAGGAGCTTTTCTGTTGGAAAATTTTAAACTCCTTCCGAATAGTTTTCCGCGACACGCCTGAATTGTGCTGTACTGAGAGACGGTGCAAGTGTCTTCTGAAATCAGAAACCAAAAATGACGGGCTTGAGGGATTAATTTCTGATTTTGGGAAACTTTTTTCCATATTCGCAAGGTTTATTTTACCTAAAAAAGTGCTGTTTTTCCAAGTTTTTGGCAAACTTTTGGGGAATTGTGGCATATATATATTTTTTTTTCAAAATGAAAGTTTGTTGAGCGACTTGGAGGACTAACAGCAGAGCTGTACACCAGAACACGTACGGAATTAATAACCGAAACAAATAAACCAATTTTGAAAAATTTGAACATAACGTGTGAGCATAACAAAATGGAAGCCGGGCAGGTTGGTAGGGAGCTGATAACTTTTAAGATTTTTGACCAAATCATGAGCAGAATAAAAAAATTACTTTGCTTACAGCCCTGACTGGTAGACACCCTGCGATACTACTGTTATGTTTCTTATACCTGGACAATAGCAATGAACTGGATTTGCCCCCCCCCCGCCCTCCATTTCAACTTGGAAATGTTTTACCTAATTTGCAGTACGGCGTTTCCTGGCTCAATTTCTTCGTTTCTAACAGAAAATCACTACTCTTGAGATTTAAAAAAATGTTCAGTTATCATAGGGAACCAAACGGAATTGTCTAACCAAATACTCGTAATGCCTTCATATTTCTGTAAATCTGTGTTGGACTTGGCATTTTATTGTCTTCCATCCTTTTATTTTTTCGTATGTATGCTGGTGGGGTAGGGGTGAAGAAGAGCTACAAAATTGAAGGTAAAAAACTAAATATTATACCAAACAATGTTTCGAAAATTCTAATTTATCAAAATGTGTCATGTCAGTGATCACTGCTAACATCTGAAAATGAAAACCAAGGAAGAGTCTGTAGCGTAAACCGGTCATATGATACTGCTGTACCATGTGGTGAAAAGTGTCCCTGTGGGGTTCTTCAAGAACTAGAGAAATAAGAAATGATAGATGAATGTGAAGAAGAGGAAAAAGAAAACATAAATTACTGAAGGCTGTACATTTTAATGCATTTAATATATTAGTATTCTAACATAAGACTCATAGCCAGGAGGTACGAGCAGGTACTCTCTACCATATTTAGGTAAAGCTTCTACGCTGAGAGCAATTATCTAGTAAAAATGACTCGAAGTCTGGAAAGGACGCTCAGTGATTTCACTCATTCTTTATACGAAAATTCTGGTAAAAATTACTGTAATTCTGTCAAAATTTACTAAAATTACCGTAATTGTTATCAGAATCTAGGAAAAATTACCTGATTTTTCGGTTGAAAAGCAAGTGAAATCGCTAAACGTTAGAGACTTACCAAAATTCTTGTAATTTATATTAGAAAATTTCTTTCAGAGTAACTTTTTATTGACAATTTTTGTTCGGAAGTACAAAAACTGATACATGCCTAAAAACAGGAACTTTATCTTAAAATTCCCTACTTATTAATTGTATGCTTGATGTATGGATTTCTCAAGTTCACTGGTAGGTAGGTAGTAGCATAAATTAATGAAAGTCCTTAGAATTTCATTTACAAAATCAAAATATTTTCTGATGATTCGGCCTTGACCACTTTTCATTTCCTAATCTTAGCCAAGCGTAAAATCATATTTTCGTAAAAATATACATAGAAGTGTTTTTTTTAAAATGGATTTCGCAGTTAACCTCAGAATCATTTCACGTTGACGTTAACTGCTTCTCAGTATAATGAGGATATGAAAACGTATATTGTAATGTCATACATACATGATATTTAACATTTGAGAGTTGTCGTTTACAAATAGATTTTGCAGTTGACCTCAAAATCATTTTAAGTTGACTTGAATGTTTTTCAGAATAATAGGGATGAATTTTGAAGAGGACTGAAATTTTCGTAGATGAAAATACTGTATAGTGTGAATCGCAGTGGAAAATGAAAATAAATTAGGACTCATGAGCACCGGCAGGTGGTTGTCTCCTCCTTGACATTTTGCTCTCAGGCTGTTTTAGTGCATTTCTTCTCTTAAATTTTCTAGATTTTTCGCTCGCTCCGTTCGCAAATAACCTTTTCTTACGCATTGCCTCCTAATTTAATAACATTTCCGCTCACTGGGAACGCCAGGAACCCATTTATCTCATGTTTTATCACTTAGATTTTGTTGCTTCCTTTGAAAGAAAATCTCAACAGTACCCCTGTTAAGATATGTATAGTATGTACTAAAGACTGATGAGTAGCAAAATCAAATCAAATCAAATTGATTCCTCCAACAAGAAATGAGTTGATATAACAGATCTAAGTACCTGCCCCCCCCCGTGTGCACATACATGCGAGTGTCGGGCCGATTATCACTGTTATAAAAATTAATTGAATACAAAAGCTAAGAAATACTAGAACAAAAAAGAAAGAAAAATGATAATATCCAAAAGAAGATAAAATAAAAATATAAGAAAAAAGAAAAATCGTAATATTGTGACTTAAAAGAGACAGGGAAAAGTCTGAATGAAGAGGTGAAGATGGATAGAGATGAAAATTGGGAAGTTAACCAGACGTACCTATGTTGGTAGACCTGCTTCTACAACTGGGGGATAATTTAACTCGTTCATATAAAACATTTGTGAAAGGAGTGATTTTTAAAGGCCTTTGGCGTGTTATAAAAATCGTTTTTGAAAGAAAGTTGGTTGTAATAATTTCAGTAATAACATTGAGCTATCAGGATAAAAAAGAATTACCTCCATGGACATTTTTTAAATGAAATTACGTGAAATTGAAGATCGCGATTCTTGATGTAGAAGAATAGGAAAGCTGAAATAATCCCCCAGACGTTTCCAATGTGTTGAGCGTTACTTAGTTCGTGTTAGTGTGTTACACTAGCGCTACCTAGGCAATGTCAACTTCCCAATACATAGGATAGAATCAAACCATAAGTAACACACTTAACAATCACTCACACATACCAATCACAACCACCAGACACATCCATTTAGTCACACTATCTACAGTAGAACACTTTTTCCCCCTCTCGGCGAGGGGCTATGGCCCCATCCCGGCGGCCAGTCGGGAACTTTCTCTGGTGGCTCCATGTTATATGTACATAGAAATAAAAATTTATCATGTCACCCCCTCCACTGCCTTACCTTCTAATAGGTTTAGCACGGGGCAGAAAAAGGAACCTCACATTTTTAAAATTACATAATTGATGCAAAATACATACTTACATACAGTGATATAAAATTTACAATTTTAGAACCTAGATTACTACTATTTTGCTTGTCTGTGAGTCAGTCAGTCAGTTAAATGCTGACTGGCGGGAATCAGGGAGGACCCGTAGCCGCCAGTCGAAGAGCCCGGAAGAGGGCGGCCCCAGACTGATGAAGAGCTGGGAGACGGTGGACCCAACGTCAACCAACACTAATAAGCGGCACTCTACCGAAGCTGTAATGCCAGCAGAAGAGACAATGACAGTAGCGAGTGAGAAAGGTTGAGGGAGACAGGAGAAGCCCAGTGGCACGTCGGCATCTGTGAGTGTCCCCTCCCGTCCCGAGGAGCGTCACTGGTAGGGGACCTTGGAACCCAATACCTGACTCATCTCCTCGACCCACTTTGTGGAAGCGACAAAGAAGTTGAGGCTGAAGTAATGTAGTAACCGTTTGACCATGGAGGCGGCCCTCTCTACTTGGAGCGACCCTCCCGTCTTCGGTGTTTTGCCGAAATGGTAGGCGAGGAAGGAAGATAGAAGCCGATAGGGAAATGTCGTGAAATCAAAGGAGACAAAAGATAATCTGAGGCAGACTTGATATGGTGTTCCGCCGCCAGGGGCCTCGGGTACGGATCCACCCTGATTCCCGGTGCTGGAGCCTGCGACGGCATCATCTGGACAGCGGGTACGGGTCCACCCATTCCGCTGTCCGTGTGTCCGTTGGTTGGTGCTGGTGGTGACGACGCGGTGGTAGTTGCCGCTGGGAACAACGGGTTCTCCGCTTCCCAGAGTCGACGCACAGTCTTCGCCGCGAATTCGGCCCACAACAATAGAGGACCTGGAAATACCCGAGGACTGACGTCCGCCATTTTGGGTCACTTGATGCTTGACGATTCACAATTCACTACGTGGATCGTGTCGCGTATCGAATTGAGAATCATCGGGTACAAGCGACTCAAAATGGCGGATGTTACTACTCGGGTGTTTCCAGATGCTCTAAGCTCTTAACTACACCTGACCAGCACACACATTCTTTGAATTACCAGATGAATAATGACTGAATGAATGAGCAAACTGATCCCGGAACATGTGGTCCGCCACCGACATTTGCCGTCAAGATGTCCCTAAAACCATGTATGTATACCTATTCAAAAAAACATAATGTTTTCGATTTTTTTCAGCCATCTTGATTCTGCTTATCTGGACCCCTCACTGTACAACAAAGGAGAGGAGCATTCCGTAATTTTTTCACGGATTTGTTACTTACTTTAATTGAAACTACACAGTTTTCCACCGATGTGGATATACAAGCATACCTTCCCTTTTGAAATTTCAGAATTGGTAGACACCCCACCCCATCTCACTACGTAAGCTGTCCAACGATGTTTGCAAAAATAACTCACTGAAGGAAAAAAATGCTGAATTTTGTCATCTTTTATTGCGAAATTTGGATTTTGAGGGCCCCAACCCTGGCCAATGAAAAATGTAATGTAAAATTTAGAATCAGTTTCATTTTGTAGTTCATATCAATTTTGCTTATCTGAATACGCCGTCTTCTGACCCACTGAACAGAGGAAAACGGAGGATAAGAAAATTGGATTTCTTCAATGGATTTGCGTATTTTGCTTGACATCACGTTTCCAGTGACGTATGTGACGATCAATATTCAAAAGTACAGATTAACAATTTTTTCGTTCGAGTTGCTTTCAGTTGAAAAACTCGGGACTTCGAGACTTTTCTTGAGAATGTTTGCCTGTTTTTCCGACTCAAGTTAGTACGAAAAAACAATGTTTGCGAACGAAGCGAGTGAAATTGAGCAGTTTGAGTCTGAAAACATTTTGGATTTCTCGTCCCCTCCCCCCTGACAGTTTTTCTCGAGACGTCGTACGTAAACACGGGTAAGTTCGCGAACATGAAAAGGTTCATGTTCACGAAAAGAGCACTGGTTCGAGTTCACTGAAGAAGTCACTCGTTCAAACTCAGTTCAAAGTCACTCGGGTTTCAAGTTCAGTTCAGGTTCATTTTCTTGTGAATGTGTGGAAAACTAGTACACGTTGCTAGGTACTTCCACTCCTGTCAAATGAATTTGAAGTGTGCGACAAAAATGTTTTAAGTTCAGTCCAAGTTCATTTTTCTTTTTCCATCGTTTAGTTCGAGTTCATCAAAACACTACGGGAGTTCGCGTACTTGCAAGTTCGTGAACTCAGCCTTCACACGTTTGGCTGTACAGAGCGACGGTTTTTTTGTTTTTTTTTTAAATGTGGCCGGAAGCATTGGTGGTTCAAAGTGGGCTCAGGGGCGATAGCCCTCGCTTTGCGTTCTGTCACTGAGAGACTGGCGTCGACCAATCACGGCTCGAAGAAGTTAAGCTCCCTCAAAGTCTCTCATGGAACACGATTATACCATGTATACAGTTGCTTAGCAGATACACGTCCAGATGCAAAAAGTTAACGATTTCATAACTTCAGAGGCTTTTACAAAATCGTGTAACCGGATAAGCCACGGCAATAATCAGGAACTCGGCAATCATATAGGTTTGCATGCCTCCGGGTAAAATAATCGAAATATATGACCTTGCTGGTAATCAGATATCGATTTTCAGGCTTCGCGATTTGATCGTACAGACTGTAACTCACCTACACAAATAAACCAAAAATACAAACCAGTTTCCGCATTGAGCAAGTTTTACTCTCAACTTTCTCGCTCGGATTCGACTCCAGACAGACTTAAAGAGAACGTGCGCGTAATTTTTCATTAATGTAGATTTCATTGTATGTGATTAAACTAATTGCACCCAGGATTGAGAATTCCAAACTTTTCGCGTGAAGGGGTTAAGCAAACTTATATGAAAACAGTGATCAGTAGCAGGTTGATTATCATTATTTTATGTAGATACTTCGATTAAAACTACGCGTTAGTTGGTTAAAGTCGAGTACCTATTTACGCAGTTGAATGGCTCTCGAAAAACTTCTGAATTATCAATGGGGGATTTGGTTAATTTAATCAGTTCCACGTATATAAACTCACCAGATTCGTTAAGTAGCATAGGTTATACTCTTTGATCGAATCCAAAAAAATAAAATTAACAGTTCGATTAAATTGTTAAATTTTTGTTATTTTCGGTGAAAAGATAACCTTACGAATTAACCATGATCCGTCATGATTTCATCTTAGAAGGAGCCAGATAGTAGCTTTCATGATAAATTGGATAAATAAGCTGCGGATGAGTGGAGCGAACTAAGATGTATTTTTTAATTGAAAACATTGTGAACTTTTATAAGAATTTGAGAAAAAAAAGTGAATGAAAAGAGTTTTTTTTTTTACCCTCATTTGGTCTTATTTGTACCCGGTGTTAGACGTAAAATCTGAAGAACAGCAACTTATCTGGCCCCCTGATGTCGGTAGATGCGGATATAGGAAGGCACTGAGGCAATTACATCTCCTAGAGAAAAGGGTCTTGCGGAGTCTCAAATGTGTCTGTGAGTCTTTTGAAGAGAGTGTTAACATGCGTCAAAGAGTCGAAAGTCGTAAATGAGTTTTTTAAAGTGATAGCGAGTTTTGACCGAATCCAGGAGTTTTACAAAGCTTTGCATGTTTTCGAGTATCGAATTTCCGGCCACTGATGCGATACTCGAAAGGGTAATTTCCGGGGCTGGGGGTGTGGTGTCATAGGGGCTACTTTGGCATGCGTGCATCGCCATACGTCCCACCACACCATGTTTTCGAGTATCTTAAATGAGTTGTAAGACGTTTCAAAGCGCATTGAGGAAACTCAAAGAAGTCATTATCAGATCTCAAAGCGTTCTGATAGGGTCTGGAAGAGTCTGAGAGCATCTACTGGTTTTAATCAAGTATTAAAGAATTTCTCATAGTCTTCACCTACTTTTAAAGAGTCGTACAAAGTCTTAAACGAATCTCAACTCTCAGTGAGTTTTGAAGAAGAGTCTTAGAAGGTTTTAAATAAGTTTAACAGAGTTTTAAATCATGCCTCGAAGAGTTTATAATGAAGGCTGGAAGAGTCATAGAGAGTTACAAACGAGTTTTGAACTGTTCTGGCTAGATTTTAGTAAGCTCGGAAAATCTATGAAGAGTTAGCAGAATCTAAATTATTCTTACTCAAGCATTGATGGTTGAATAATCTTAGTCTTAAGAATTGCTCCACCTCCCTCAACAAGGGAAAATATTGGATTGGTATTGTGATGAACATTGAAAATTCTCCGAGAATTCAGTGAGTTGAATGAATGTGGTGACACACTTTGGAAGACAATCAACAGCATAAATCGTTCAAAGATCCGTCTCATCCACTCAGTCAATTACCATCGTGGAAACGAGAAAATGATCCAAGTACTCGGGAAGAACTGGGTTGATAAAACTGTAACTGTTCTTACATATTTCAAATCGCTCCTCTCAGGATGTCTTCCTGAATTCGCAAACGCATGCTGATGCCTATAACTGAGATACATTTTCTGTCGATTTGAAGAACAACGACAGAGAAATCCCAATAAATAACCCCAGTGGCGTAGCTAGGATTTTCCCAAGGGGAGGGGGGGGGGGGGTGAAGTAAGATTTTCATGGGAGGAAAAGTCGAAAATTGAGGTATTTTTTTAAAAATTGCCGATATTAGAAGACTATTTTATGAAAAATGAAGGTAAAATTACTGCTCGAGCAAAAATTTTTTCGAAAAAACGTGTTTTAAAGGCGAAAAATTGCTCATTTTTGCATATTTTACATTAGATTTCAGGTGCGTGGGGGGCATTGGCCCCCTTCGCCCCCCCTGGCTACTCCACTGAATAACCCTGACAGAAGATAGAATTGGTGGTCGCCGAACATGGAGCAATTGGAAAAACGTTGTAATCTTTTTATCATTACTCAAGTTCATTCAATGTATGCCTGTTTTCAAAAGCTCTGTCCATAAGATCTCTATATTTTTCGTGTAAATTGACTAATTGAACTCGGCCCGTTTCACCGCGGCTTCCTAGAGCGGCTGCAGAAAAGGAAATTCGCAAATATTTCCTGCCACAGTATTTTCTTTGTTGACTTGAACCAGTTACCACAGACAACAAAAAGTAGTTCAAGTCGTACTTCCTGCGGGTATTTTTCAACACATAATACTCAATAAGTTGGATGAATGAAGACGGCCATAAATCTCAACTAACGATATATAGAAGTTATTTTTAAAAAGCAAACTAAGAGAAAAAAAAGAGGAAAATTTTTTCTTTCCTTAAATTCTTGATAATTTTGTTTACGTGTAACCTCGCTCGTACGGAAATTCTTTATTCGCTCAATTATAACTGAATCGGTGTTTTCTGTACTGTAATTGATGACTTTGAGCTTGCTACGAGTTTGTATGAAGAGAAATAAGTTTATAATAAAAATACCAGCCAATCTCATCGCGAGTTGTAATCTACTGCAGACATCTGCACGTACGATGATCTCGAATCTCGAAAACCCTCATTAGCACAACTTATGAACCGAAACCAGTAGTTCAACACTTGTTCTCAGGAACACGTCTAGTGTTACCCTGGTGCTCACAAGAAGAAACATGGGTTTAAAGCAACTCAGAACTGCCAATTTTGGACTTGACCATATTTTGGTTCACACAGATTCAATTACATCTGGATGAAAATATTTTATTCATATTATTCAATACTAAAGCCCCGTGTAAGCGTTTCCACGCCTTTCCCTATCCAGTACACATGTACACTTGTACACAGACCAATCTGAGTTTACATTTTCTCCTCTGCTCAAAGAAATTCACAGTGCCCTCGACTGCACATCATAATAATTGAAAGTAATGAACGTTGTAACGGCGGTCTTACATTTGAAATTGGAAACCATTTGGTGCAGGGAAATAGGTGGGGAAGGATACAGCCACCGGTCCGTTGCTCTAAGGAAAAGAAAAAGATAATCTCATTTTTATCGAAGATATTTTCCAGTAAAACTCAGTTTGGGGACCCGTAACTTTTGAAACGTCACAGCTACAAAGTCATCTGCTTTAAAAATTTTCGACCCTACAGCAAGACTTGATAAGAAACAAATCTAACTTTCTTACTACATAGAAATGGACCCTTGAAACTAGTAGTATTGAAAATGAGGTGCAAGCCGAGCTCATTTTCCACCATCCACAGTGAGTATAATCAGTGGGTACAATTTGGTCCATGAAAATGACACTTTTTAAATTGATTTCTCCACTCACGGGCAAATCCGCGAAGCAACAAAGGGAGGAGCCGATATTTCGAAAACTATGTTCTGGTGGCCACTTCGCTGTCCAACCTTTAAAGCAAAATGCCTCGTGGAATAAAAACTGCGTTAGTCTTCCCCTAAGGAGATCATTGAACTCTGAAATTGACTTTGAGGAATTGTCTGTTTTATTGTGAACAATCGGCTGAAATGTACCCTGTGTTAATTTATTGGGTAATATTGCAAGTTGAAACCAACATCGAGTAGTCGGCTGAGAAGGACCAACAAAACCACAACCGAACTAGCTGCGAGTAGCCGTGAATTTGACTTGGGGGAGGTAAACACAGGAAAAATGTCTAAGAGGTAGCGCGCTCCCGGAGGTGATTTTTGCAGTGCAAAGCAGATGTTCATAGGAAAATTCTGATTGAAAAGATAGAAAGAGGTCCTTTCCTTTGAGCAACGAACCGGTAGCTGTATCCTTCCCCTCCTATTTCCCTGTTCCGAGTGGTTTCGAAGTTGAAATGTAAGACCGCAGTTACAACGAATTATTATGGCGTGCAGTCGAGACCACTGTGAATTTCCTTAGGCAGAGGGGAAAATGTAAACTCAGATCGGGCTGTGTATATGTGTACTTCTGGATAGGGAAAGACGTGGAAACATTTACACGGGGCCTTAGTATTGAATAATACGTATAAAATATTTTCATCCAGATGTAACTTATTACAAACCATAATTGAATCTGTGAGAACTAAAATGTGGTCAAGTCCAAAATTGGCAGTTTTGAGTTAGCGACAGAAACAGGTATTGATCATGGCATATCGACTGGTGTAGTTGAAATTTCGCTCACGCCTCGGGAACATTGTTTCTGGCTACGTCGCACCCGAAAATTTAAATGTTTTTGTATCAAAAATAAAGAAAAATTTCGAAAAGTTCCATTTTTCAGTTTCGTAACTCATTATTTTTAACTCGAAAATTGGTGATTTTCGAAAAAATAAAATGAAATTAATTTTTCGGCGCTACACGTTTTTCTCACTTCCAAGGAATTCATTAAATTGAAATGGGACCAGGTGTAAAATGATCTACGTACTTTAGTGTAGGAAGAAGTCCCATGCAATTTCCAGCCGTAATATTCACTGTTGGTCACCACTGAGAACCAAAATTTGCCAGGTCCAAAAACTTTGAGAAGCTGTATCTGAGGTATTCTTGAAATTTTTTTCCGCAATATCCTTCAAAAATCGGCTTTCGTGGTCCTTTTTCATTGCCCTAAACCATGTTGCTGTCAGATTTTTGGTTTTTATATGTATAAATCAGTTTTTTGCTTCTGAAAAGTGTGAAAAATGGACTTAATCCCTTTTGGTTCTCATCAGTTCAGTTGTTTCATTTAGTTCGAAAGTATCTCCTGAGGGACCCAGAAACTACATAAAAAACTAGTTTATTGGCCTAAACGACCCCCTTCCTTCGGTGCAGATTATTAGGATAATTTGTGCTAATTTACAATGTGTAAGGTAATTTTTTTGGGCAAGACAACCAAAATTTTGAAATTTCCATAAATACAATGTTAGAACTTGCAAAAAAAAAAAGCTATAATTAAAACAAATTATTGAGAAAAGTAATGTCTATTATCGTGTACAACATTTCGTAACACTAATTTGTTCTAATTTAGTTGTGACGTCAGTCTTTCAAATGAAATACCTATGTACCTATTTCAAACTTTATTAAAGGAACGTTACTATTATGTACTAGCTTAGAGTTCTTCTTTTTTGTCTGTTTTTTAAATTTGTGTGCTGGTATAAAATAATAGATACTTGTATGCCAAAATTACAGACCTTCCCGTAAAGATAGCATCGGTTCAAAAATTGTGAAATTGATTTATCATGTGAACATATTGACCACTAACGTCTCTACAAGATGTACTAACTAGTTTTTCATAAAAAGGGGCAGTATTAGCTATAGGTGACCGAACTGTTTATGCATCTTGCCATGAAAAGAACATCAGTCCTGGATTAATGTTCTTTTCACAGTAACAATAACCTGGACTGATGTTGTTCTTATCGATAAAAAACACGATATTAGTCTAGCATCGACCTGTGAAAACAACCAGAAGTGATAAGCTTTGCCATTAGCCTTAGCTTTAAGCTATTAGCCGAGAAATTTCAGTGAAGATCAGCTAGCTGTTAGCTTAGCTGTTGAAGAAGTAAACATTAGCGGATCCGTTAATTTTTACTGAATCGCTAATGAAAAGCTAAACCGGCCCTGTTGCGGTTGGCGTTTCCTTTTTCCTGAGTTCTGAACATCTGAACTTTTGAACCTGATCCGTTTTCGCTCGTTTGGTTTTGTGTTTATCGCGCTTCGTGGCAAAGGAATTAGCCTTTACCTTTTAGCTATTAGCTATTCAAATTTTAGCCCTTGAGCATTAGTCGTTAGCCAGCCATTCACTGGCTTCAACTGTTAGCTTCATCCCTTAGCCTTATCAGTCAAGGTAATTAGTTTTTGGCTTAAACTGTGGCCTTTTCAAATAGCTCATCACTTTTGAAAACAACATCAGTCCGGAAGGTAAGAACATTATTTACTCGCCAAACACCCATTGGCACAACAGATTTCAGAACCATAAGTGTACCAACCTTCACTAATAACACTCATGAGTGACTTGGCGTGGTTCATTGAAAAACATGAAGCGCTGTGAACGCAACAGTAATCATTTTTTCACCCTTAACGAACTGATGGTATTTTCACGGGAAGGTTTTCAATTTCTTAATCCTTTGAATCTAGTTAGCTTTTTTAAGATATTTGGTACTTCGATATTTGGAAGAAGCCAATCTCATATTTTCTTCTTTTATCCAGAAATTCCGCTCTAGAAGAGGTGTTTAGAAACCTGAACTGGACTAACAAGGGTATAAACATCAACGGGAAAAACTTAATTGAGATTTGCCGATGATATCATATTATTTGCAAATTCAATACAGAAATTACATGAAATGGTTAACGAATTAAACTATGAAAGCTACGTTGCAGGACTAATTATCAACACCAACAAAGCAAAAATCTTAACAAATGACCAGAACATAACACAAGAAATCACAACAGAACTGAACGGGGAAAGAATCGAAGTAGTCTAAACAGCACCTTATCTGGGACAGAAATGTGGTTTCTTAGGAAAAATGAGAAACGAGATTAATAACAGGATCAAAAAAGCCTGGGCAAAATACTGGTACTTACAAAACATTTTCAAAAGTCCTTTTACTAATCACCAGAAAAGCAGAATTTTCAACGCTTGTATAATTCCACCACTCACATATGGGTGCCAAACATGGAAACTGAAAGAACTACTAAATCGCTTAAGAACTACCCAAAATGCCATGGAACGCGCTATACTAAATATTAAACTAACAGACAGGTTAAGAACAAACTATTAAAAAGAGAATTCCGGGAAAACGTGATAATATTTGTCAGAAGGCAAAAATGGAAGTGGGTTGGGCATGTAGCTCGATTGAAGGACGACCGATGGACCTACAAAGCCACATTTTGGTTAACTCCTTACCTCCATCGGAAACAAGGAGGAGAGATGATCTAAACAGATTTATACGCACAGAAAATTTTCAAAAAATTGCTTGGCACCGGAAAGAATGAGAGCGTCTGCAAGAGACCTTTGCTCTATAAACACAGAGTTTTAAAACCCCAGTTTATTAGTTATTATTCATTTTTAGGTGACCCGCCTCGCGGCTCATCTAGACCGGGAGCTTAAGTAAGTGGGCTAAAGTGAGTTGGTTTCAGTGAGTTCGATTCCATCACCCTCCAACTTCGAGGGATCAAGAATGTGGAGAAGCCTAATCGTGATCCTACTGATAACGAAAAAGACCAGGGTAGATGTGTGTGAGTGCCCTAGGTAAGTAAAGTACAAAGTTTAAAGCTGTTTGAAAACCTCTTTTTTTCTAAATCATTAGTCGAAAGGAAACACCTACAAAAATCCACATTTTGCTGCTTACATTCCACGTAATAATGACCATAGATCTTCCTACAAACAGGGCCGGCGGAAGGTATGTTTCAGATATGGAGCAATCACCACTCGAAAAATGAGCGGGTGGGGAATTTCCCATCTAATCAACGTTTCTCGAAAAAACAAAACCGCAGTTGGTCCACAAAAGACAAAAGCTTTCGAATCCGGGCTTATACCTGACCAGCCCGGAACTAATTCCTCTCGTTTCTGTATCCCAGATGGGACAGGGTATAGAAACAATAGATGCGACCAGCTGATTTTCTTTATTCTCTGTCGTGCTCTTGAAGCTATAGGTTCAAATTTAGCTTCTTCACTCGTTCTTGATATAACAAGTAATACTGTAATATATGTATAAGAACTCCTTTTATATTTGTATCGAAATAGGTTGAAATATCTCATTAAACGTAAGAGAGATGACGATGAAGACAATTCATCTGATCGCGATAGCGTGCAATTGAGATAAAAGAATTCCGCGAATTTCTACCCAATGTACATTGACATTGTTTCATTTTTAAATTTCCATAATTTATAACATTGCCTAATCCTATACACAAAGGGATATAGTCCATAAATTTGAACTGTTTTTATGTTTTTAACGTAGGGAAATTATTGCCCTATTTTGTTGTGAGAAGGGGGGGGGGGTCACTCGCTCTTAACTCACCACCCGGCCAGAATCTGTTCTGCCGGCTCTGCCTACAAATTCAAAAGAAAACCAGAACATGTTCAGTGTGATATAATGATGATGATAAGGTTATCAGTCTTACGACCAGTTTGATGCTGCTCCCCATTTCTCCCTATCTTTGTGCAAGTTCTTTCATTTCCAAATAACTCTTACATTTGACATCCTCGATTATCTGTATTTTCCAATTTTAACAGGTCGCTGCTCCCTATGGTACGTTCAGGATAGAGGTCACGGCCAAAATAACCTCAAAATTGAATTCAGTGTGATTGAAAACTTGAAAAATGTGATATTATCTGCATTTAACGTGTTCTATGGATTCGTAATCATTCGAGTTCATGTTTTTGGCATTTGGAACCACTGTGCACGACTGCATCAGTTCGCTTTTCGGTGTACAGACGATAAAATTTGACTTCCACGTGCAGTGATTAGTTCGCGCGTGGAATTCAGATGCCCCCCTCTCCCTAAGTATGAAACCGGCGGTTATAAGTTGCTGGTTTTATAGAATCTCTGATAACTTAGAATGGGCCGAAAGAAGCCGTTCGAATAGTGTTCTGTCTGTAAATCTGGCCCCTGCGAAGGGGATGGGGGAGCAAAGCAACAAACGATATCGCCTGGTTACTTCATTATTGGTTTCCCCGCTCTTCGGCGCAACGCTGAGGGAACGATTGCCGTAATTGATCGCGTTTTATCTGCTGTCATGCCGCTCCTGTCCGAGCACTTATGGTCTCATGAGTCACCCTCATCGCTCCCGAGTCTGACGTACGCACATTTTTGCATAAGCGGTCGCAAGTCTGTTTTCCGGAAGGAAAGGTCGTTCTTGGAGTACGTGACTGAAGCCACGTTCGACACACAGGCTGAAAAGGGAACGGCGCGATATATGGCAGGGGACGCGGCTTTTCACCTCTACCGAATAACTCTGCAGTCTGCAATATCGTCTTTTCATTCAATTAAGATAGGAGGGGAACAAGAAGAATGAAGAACAGAATGGAGAAAAAAGCAAGTGTGGCGGAACTGTACGCATTTGCTTTGATAAATTTATCTCGGCTGCCATCCAAATGAGAGGAAAACGCGTGTGCATGTTTCCATTAATTAGCATCGGCCCCCTCGCCGTCTTTTCTAACGAACTGTACATCGGCGTCCGGCGACCACCGCCGCACCGTAACCGGTTTTGGAAGTTTCTTCTGAATGAATTCAGATGAGCGAGGAGCAGATAGCGTTCGTTGATCGCTAGATAAATTTCAACAATACTCGTACATACAACTTACTGGTTCACCGTTGGTGAGTCAGGGTTGCCCGCCTGAGGGATTTATTCCTGTCGGGTGAGGGGAGAGGGGTTGAATGGCTCGGAGAAGTGGCGGGAGTTTTGGACGAATTTTGTATTTTCCAGGGACTTTCCATCGTGTTCCGTTGGTGGGTCTGGGTTGCCAGCTTGAGAGGTTTATTCCTATGGGGAGGGGTTGAATGACTTGATGAAATCGCGGGAGTTTCGGACGAATTTTATATTTTCCAGGGACTTTCCATAGTTTGAGTGTTTTCTCAGATGTTAACTGAAATTGAATGGTAAATGATTGATGATGCTGATAACATGATAAGGTTATCAGTTTCACGACCTGTTTGATGCAGCTCTCCATTTCTCCCCGTCTTGTGCAAAACTTTCTGATGGTGATGCTCCCTCAAGTAGCCCCCTCCCCCCCGAACATACAAATGGAGGGCTTTTAACGTTTTCGCGTATTTCGCCGCCGGTAACGAGGAGAAAAACATGTGCGCCGCAGTGATGCAACTTCTTGATTCGTGTTGAATTGATGACTCCGTAAGGCTGCCTTTAGTTGAAGAAATTGCTAGAAGTCGCAGGGGGCGAGGTCAGGACTGTACGGGGGTGGGGTGGATTGTGATTTTTTTAAAAGTCATCACCGCGGCGCAGATGTTTTTCTCCTCCTTACCGGCGGCGGAATACCCGTAAATGTTCGATAAATGGCAAGAACGAATGGACGCCTGTATAGCCATGAATGGCGCTTATTTTGAAAACGATATTCGTGTACTTAATGAAGATGATGATTAATAAAAAATTTTGTAATCGTATGATTTTTTTCCTTCTTTAAAAAACCTGTATGGGTCAACGCATATGGTTTTTTTCCAAATTGATCTGGAACAGTGAGTTTTCAATCAAGTGAGCTCGGCGTGGTCTCAATCGATAGCTAATGAACAAAATTATCCCCCTACTGCGTTGAAACTGGGCCGTACGAATTTTAGTCTCAGTTACTTAGCGACAGCCTATGTATTTTATGAAAAAAAATATTCAGCTCTATTCTACGAGTTGGCAAATGAGGTACTTGTACTCTGAGGCAACTGATTAGGAAAGGATACTCAAATTTTCAGAATCGGTTTTAGATTTCGGAGTTCGTCTTTGTGTCTACCGTACATATTCACGAGCGCAGTGAGCGAATATTCAGACGAGGAGTCCTATATTTCAAAAAAATTTGGCAGGGGTTTCTCGAATAGGAAAGATTTGTTTTTTTTTAAAACTAAATGAGGGATTTTCCATGAAATTGGTAGGCAGCCTCGTGGCATCTTTGGGGTTCCTATGACTGCTACGAACTGGTTGCCTCTGTGCGGAAGGTCGGGTCGCGAGCTCACGAATGATCTAGTCGCGCGTGGCTGTGTGCAGTAATCACGCCGGTTGTGATCGACTATCGTGATTTGTTAATGACCTGGGTGGTCTTGAATTGGCATACAGGCTGCTGGAGCAACGTCCGACGTCCCTCGTCCACTGATTACTCGAATCCGCTGTTGTAGTGGGAACAGTTGTACGTACCTTGTATTACACTCACATAATCATGATCGAAACTGAGACTACAGGTGGCCAAGTTACCTTGACCTTACCTGCTTTATTAGCGCACACTAGGCGAACTGTGCAAATTGATCAGATGCGAATACTTATCGATTTTGTAGAATCTCGGAGATTATTCGTCTGTGCAGCTGCTGCTGGAGGTTTTGGAGACTGTGCCTGATTGTATTGGTGATGTACAAGAGTGGCTGCTGTTTCGCGGAACTTGGTGAAAACCGGAAGCAGGGGAGAATGACGTTTGCTCATTGGTTAGGAGAAGGATCTCCTTTTTGTTACAGGGCCGTCCACATATTACATAATCTAAATGTAGCCCATGTTAGCCCCTCTTCTCCCTTGCAAGCAACTGTAATAATTTGACCTCTGCCCTTCCCCTCGGATTGTGTAATCCTTTGTACATGTTCCCTGGAATTGGAACAAAAGAATCTATCTGGGTGCTAAACTCTATTGCTTACGACAGAAAAAGAAATCTCACAAAGAAAGATAAAAACTAAGGAAAAACACGAATATATGAAAGCTTTAATTCGCCTCAAAGGGATTTTTCAACTAATTTAACAATGCATCAAAACAATGTCGTCTCCATTGACTAGTTCTAAGGATTACGTTTTTCTCATAAAAACCTGTCTACTCAGTGTAGGAGGTCTACGATCACCGCATTACATTTTAACCTAAGTCCTGTTATCGATAATTTATTGAGCACCCTATTATTCACCCGGCCCTCCCCCTCGCCTTGTAATCTAGTGTAATCAAAGGCCGGACCCCCTCCTCCCTTAATTGACTACGTAATATATGGACGGCCCCTATCGGTATCACCACCAATAATAGTAAAGTGACAGTGGCGCACCGTATACAGTACATTCCTAGGTAGACAATTTTTGAGTGTCGAAAGGCTTTTTTAGGACCTGCCATTAGTAACACCGAAATTTTGATCTTCAGGGAATCCTCTCCTCCGATCACCAATAAAAAAGTTTACCGGAAAAGTGCGATCTTTGGGGAATCCGTAGTTTTGATAGAAATGGAATTCTCAGGGTTCAGTTGACCCAGATGCCATCTCTCAGAGTTTGAATGCATGCTTCGTTGCGTACTCTGCAGTTTACTTAGGTGAGATTTAGTTAAGGACCACGTTTGGGCTCCGTAAGTTATCGTAGGTAGGGTGCAACTCTCTAAAATTTTTATTTTGGATTTAAGGCTTAGTTTTTTCGATTTGTAGAATTTTTTGAGTGTCCAGAATTTTTTCCAACCGAGCTCTATTCTTCTTTTAATTTCCTTATTCGTTCTGTCCTCGAAGGAGACTAGTTGCCCTAGATACACATATTCATGCACTCTCTCTACTTTTGTATTATTAATCACTAGTTCCGACGTGGGGTTGTTGCTCATGTATTTTGTTTTGCTCATGTTGGCATGCAGCCCTACCTTTCCGCACTCATCTGTCAGATCTTTACACATTTTCTCAAGCTCGATTAGGTTCTTTGCTATTATTACAATATCATCGGCGAAGCGCAAGTTATTTAAGTTTCTACCGTTTATGTTTAGTCCGAAATTTTCCCAATTTACTTTTTCAAAAATTTCTTGTAAGAGGCAGTTAAATAAATTTGGTGAAAGCGGGTCTCCTTGTTTTACTCCCCTTTCTATGTTAAATTTGGGGCCCGTTCCTTCTATGTTCACATAGGCTGTTGCCATATGGTAGCTGTTTTGTAGAATTTTGATTATTTTTTCTTCTGCCCCTTGTCTGTATAGCGCCTGCCAAAGGGCTTCATGGTCTATGGAATCGAAAGCCTTGTGGAAGTCTAAGAATAAAAGATGCGCTTCAATTTGGTATTCGTTTGTTTTTTCTATTAATTGGTTTATCGTTAGAATATGGTCTACTGTAGAAAAATTTTTTCTGAAACCGGCTTGTTCCGGGGGTTGGTGTTCGTCCAATTTTTTATATAGTCGGTTTTTCAAAATTTTCATAAAAGCTTTACCTACGTTCGAACTTAGGGATATGGGTCTGTAGTTTTCTAGCTTATCTTTCTCCCCTTTTTTGAATAGGATGATTATTTCGGAGTTAGCCCATTGTATCGGGATATTTTGGCTGTTCAAACTTTGGTTAAAAATTGTTGATAGTGGTTTTGTTAATTCTTCTGAAAAGATTTTTAATGTTTCATTTGCTATGTCGTCCGGGCCTGGGCATTTACTAATTTTTGTATTTTTTAGTACAAATTCTACTTCTGAGTGTAATATAGGTGGGGTGGGGTCGGGATTGGTCACGTACGTTTTGGTTTCGAACTTGGATGCTTCCTCCGTTTTCTTGTAGAGATTTCTGTAAAATTCTGTAGCCATTTCAAGAATCTTTTCTCTTGAGTTTATCTTTAGCCCTTTTGGGTCCTTTAGGGCCGAAATAATACTCTTATTGCTATAAAATTCTTTTAGCGCTTTTTTGGTCGAGTTCCCTTCTTCTAAGAATTTTACAATTACGTTTTCTTCGTAATCATGTATATCTTTTTGATTTTTTTCCTTATAAGTTTGTTTATCTCAGTTAGCTCCACCTTATCACTCGCACTTCTTGTTTTCCTACTGGCTAGTTCTGTCCTTTTCTCTATAAGCGTTTTTGTTTCAGCCGAAATTTTATCATCCGTCCTGGGTTCGTTTCCGCTATTTGCGCCAAATTTCTTTACCGTTTTTATAATTGCGCTTTCTAACAGGTCATAATTTTTTTGCATATTATCCTGGTCACTATCTAACTTAATTTTATCAATTTCGGCAATAAGAAAGTTTTTGGCTTTTTGTAAGTTGTAAATTGGGATTGCGATTCTCGGATTGTGATAGTTAGTCTTTCTATAGTTCGTTATTCTAATTCTTTTGGGTATACTAAGGGTGCATCTACAAAGTCTGTGGTCGGAGGAGAAGTTGAATCTAGATATAACCGAAATGTTTTGTACTATCCTCATATCATTGATTAGGAGATGGTCAATTTCGTTTTTAACGCTTTGATTGGGAGAGATCCACGTCCATTTTTTATTAATTCTTTTTTTGAAAAAAGAGCCTGCGATTTTTAGATTATTAGTCATTGCCCAGTTTATAAGTCTATCGCCATTTTCGTTCTTGTTACCTATTCCAAAGGGGCCTAAAACCTTATCGTTACCCTGTTTCACTCCTGCTTTGGCGTTCCAATCTCCCATCACCATGTTGTAGTATTCTTTTTCGTTATTTAGTGTCTCTTGTAACAAGTCGTAGAATTTTTCCTGCTCTTTTTCATCTGCATCTAATATAGGGGCGTATACCTGTATTATCGTAGCTTTCAACTTGTCGTTCAGTTTTATTTTTAGAACACATATTCTTTCTGAAATGGCTTTAGTTTCGACAACTCTGGGCATAATCTCTTTACTAATATAGAATCCGACACCTCTATAACCTTTCGTCTCACCTTTGTAGAACAAATAATTACCGTTTTTTCTTTTGAACAGACCTTCTCCGAGTTTACGTACCTCGGATAGGCCTATTATATGCCATTTTATTTTTTCCGCAGCTTTCTCAAATTCGTACATTCTTTCTTCGTTACTTAGCCCTCTACAATTATAGTACGCTATTTCTATTTTTTGAGTCTTAGTCGGCCTTGTTTTCGGAAGGTCGACCCTACCGTGGCATGAGGGCCCAACATTAGTTTTGAGGTTTAACCACCTTCGATTGATATTTTTTTGTTTAATTGGTATGCCGAAAGTATTGTCTGTAATATTGTTTCTTGCTGGACAAATTTCTAAAGTTTTTTCGTTATCAGGCCAAGCGTTTTTATTTTTATATTTACTGTTTTTTAGAAGGTTATCAAAGTTATTTGGTTTATTAGAATTTTTATTTTTATCGAAAGTATTATATTTAGATGCGTTAACATTTTTTATACCATTTAAAATTGGTTCCTTTACCATTCTGGGGGTTAAGCATGAATGCGGTATCACAATTTTGCGAACTAGTTTTTGAAGCTAGCCGGTGGTCAGTGGGGTTATGTTGTAGGTTGGCTCCTGTCCCTTCAATCGAGTGGCAGATAATTCGATCCGACATAAAGAGAAAAAAAGAGAAAATAATGGGAGAAACTGACGGGTGGTTAACGACGTGGTTTTCCTAGCCAATCGTGGAGATGAGGATGTGTTCAAAGAGGAAAATTATTTGCAGTTCGATTGAAGAGGTAAGAGACACCTCTCAGTGTTCAGGATAGATCCAAAAACCTCATCGTAAATCGCCGGCTAGTTTCTCAATTTATTTTCCTTTTTCTCCGTTGAGCCGAATCAAAATTATGTGCAGTTTCATCGAAGTGGTAGAGGCCCCTCTTTGAATACGCCCTATTGTCCATTGGCTAGCTTCAAAACCCACACCGTGAATTGCTAGCCAGTTCCTTCCATCTGTGTGTTGGATCGGAATTATTTGTAGCTCTGTTGGAGAAGTAAAGGCCTTCCTTGAACACATCCTGGTTGCTCCGCATCGGCTATCATCCTAAAGTTGTAAATCGTAAAATCCTTGTGATACCCCCTTTCAGTTTTTTTAGACGGGGAGGAGGTGCGCCTAAAGTAATAAATCCCGAGGATTCCTGGAAAATCGATATTTTTTTAGTAATTTTATTGGGATGGAGGGATGGGAAGAGAACAAAATGAGTAGGGTGGGTATCCATTTCCGTAAAAATCGGGGAAATCTCCGAAGTCACTCCTGGCAGATAGTGTGACACGTATTTTACTTCTTTTTTTTTTCTTCGAATTTCGTATCCCTGAAGAATCAGCTGTATTTTGATGTCAAATCCGATCGCCAAAATTTTTTGCAAACAAATTTTGAGTCACTACGCGGTACTCATGCAGGTAAAAGCTTAACATGAGATTTCTCCATTAGGAAAACTGCAATTTTCTTTTCAAACATTTTACAGGTGAAGGTTTTCAAAAGAAAAATTATTCCTCCCAAAAAAAAGTATTTTTAAAATCACGAAAGAGTCTACATGAAATTTAAAACAAAAATTTCTTATAGAGGTGCATGGGGGATTCCAAAACAGAGTTGTTGAGGGTGTATTGGTGAAAGATGCCCTCCTAAAGTGTTAATCAAATAAATGTCACGTAGTAACTTGTAGTTTTCGCATTCGCTGAATCAATTTTAATACTTAGATTCCCCGTTAGAAAAGTGCAATTTTCTTTTAAAACAGCTTACAAGTAAATTTTTCCCAGAAAAAATTTGTTTATACGAGCGTATGGGGACTCCAAAATAGGGTTGTTGAAGGTGCACTGATGAAGTGATGTCCTTCCAGAGTGTGAATCAAATAAACGTCTCGTGGTAACCTATTTCTATGGTTTTCATATTTGCTGAATCCATTTTGAGGCTTCTGTTTTCTTTTCAACGCACCCCTACCACCCCCAAGGCATTTACAGGGAGTCAGCCTATGAAATAAAGGGTATAGCTTCATATATATCGATCATTTGGGTTTCTTGAGTCGCCGAATTCATTTGTGCGGTCACTGTAGGTAACTCTACCCTCTTCCCAGGAGACTCCAGTGGGGCTACAGGCTGAATTATTGAAAGTTGTGTAAGTGGTACTAGTGATATCAAATATGAGATTTCTTGAGTCGTTAAATTCATTTTTAGGGTCATTTAGCTGTAACTGCTACCCAGAAGGCTCTACAGGGAGCAGTTTTCCCCGTATAACCTTCTCACTGTTCACTGTTATAAAAGTGGATAGCGTGGGCACAAATTTACCTAATCGCATCATTTGTTCCGAGAATCCAATTTCATCTACAGATACATTTTATCCACTGACCATGAGGAAACTTCCAACTTCTGCATATGAAAAGCATCGAGTAACCCTGGCATTCTAGGTTAGGCGCCATTTCAAAAGCTATTTTTCATTCGGCTTTTCTTTAAAATTAATATTCAGCGTATAGCTAGTCGAAGTATACTTAAATTGGATCAATCTAAGGAGGAAAACAGCTAAAGTAATGGATAATATCGCTACGCGTTGTTTATGTTTTCGTCCTTTCGTGATGACGTAGCTGGAGGAAAAAGCTGTAAGGAAATTAATGATGAATAGGTTCGAAATTCAACATTTTCACCGTTGAGAAGACCGTTTTGTAATGTTGTTTTGGAGAAAAAGGAAAAAGAAACAATGGGTTTTCCGACCGTTGAAAGGACTTAATTAGCGTCCGGTGCGACTAGATTAGATTTTCCTCTAAATAGGTCGTGGGTGGTTGAAAATATTTTCCTGACATTGAAAATGCCTTTGGTGCGTGTTGACCTCCCGAGAAAGTTTACGTGGGTATTCGTGATTAATGTAGTGACGATAACCAGTCGAGAGAAAAGTGCACGCGTGAAATCGTTAAATTTGTTAGCGTTTTAGAAATCAGACTACAGTTGGAGTCAAACAGCAGTATAAACCTTTCAAAAACTGATCACGTTTAGTGTATAGATCTGATTTATGACCGCAAGTAGCTGAGAAATCTTGCTCCTATTCCTCTTTCCTTCTTTGATGGCCATTTTCACGAGTTCTAATTGAACTGAATGCAGGCAGGTGAATAGCTAAAAGAATGCCTGAAGCAAGACCCACACTAACAATTTCGTCCTCTACTTAACTTGTACGACTGTTGTCCTAATTGGAAAGTGATTCCTTTTTATTTCCTGAAGTGGGTACTAAAATTTAGAATATTTTTCTGTTAGAGACGTATTTTATAGTCTAATACAGGGCCACCAAGAGCCAAACTGGGCCCGGGAGAAAAATCTGCGAGCCTACACTGAAATTATTTGGCATATTGTCTATTTGATAATTATAATTTCTGTGACTCTGCGGGCCTCCTCAAAAAACCCGAGCCCGGGGGAGAAGTACCCTCCCCCCTTTTCTCGGCGGCCCTGGTCCAATGTTCAATTAAATGACTGAACATGAAGGGAACCCCTAAGAATAAATCAAAGTATGGTTCACTGTGCATCAAATTCGTCTTTACAGGATGTGTACAAGTCAAGGAAGTCACTCATGGAAGTCACTGAAAAATCATATTTTTTCAGAAGAGGTCGTAGGAGTCATGGAAAAGATGTGTAAAAGGACATTTTTTTCTCAGCTTGAGTCACGGTTTCTTAATTTGGTAAACGCTGAAGTTCGGATTAGAAGCCTGTTGACTTTAGAATTCAGTTTCCAACTGGAATGAAACTGTTTTATGCGGGGCAAAAGTTGGCAATTTCGAGAGACAGCTATTTAAGATACATGTTTGTCTCCTCCTCGTTTCATTTTCCCGCCCCAAAAGCTCGAGAAAATCAAACCCTTGTCTAAGATTTGTTTTTGGGAGAGGTATCGCAATACTAAAGAATACATTTTTTGACATTTCTACTAATTTGCGTTAAAATGTGTGTTTTTGCCGGTCAAAGAAGGGCTGATACTGTCTCTTCTTCTTCTACAGTAAAAAGACCTGAATAATTAAGAGTTAAGTGATGGAAAAGTCATGTTTTTTTTTTTAAATTTTTCAGTTTCAGTAGATACTACTGGTAGTTCGAAACAGAATATATGTATGGTTTGAATTTTGATCACATACGATCAATATGGTCGCGATCTGTACTTCTACGGGAGGGGGAGCGAAGAGGGACAAGAAGACACACACTTTTGGCGATATTATACTCGTTTTTTCGTTTAAAAAAAAGTTCATGTTGCCGAAATTGGGTAATTTGTTGGGGAGGGGTAACCTTTCTGTTCCCACCACTGTGCCGATGTTTTTAATTAAATTGTTCCTTCGAATTGCTTTTACCTATTTTAACACAATTTGCCCTTTTGTCCTTATGCACACGCTAAACTTTGAAGTTTTTTCTCCATTGACAAGTTGTTGATTTTGATCATGTCAGCCGTTAAAATCAAATGTCGTGTCTTTACCGAAGAGTAAAATATGCGCCATAAAGTAAACTTGCATTATTGCGCGAAACTTATGATAGGGTGCACGACTTACAATAGTGCGCGCCGCCTCCAGTTACAAAAAATGCAGCTCCGTGTGCACGTCTGCTTTCTGTAGGTACAGCAAACAATGTATTTAGAGCCGGTATGAATGAATTATTTTCGATGGGAGGTGCGGTTGTAGGGAGGAAAAATGCCAATTGAATCTCTAAAATTCTGGTTGACAAGTCGGCAGGTATATATCATGTCCTTTTTTTTACTGCTTTCTGATTTGCAAGTATAAAAATGTTCACGTTGATGATCCAAGCTCTTGAAATGATCGGTGTTGTATGGATTTGTACATGCGCGCAAAATTTCAGCGAATATCAGGCTAGGCATAGTGTCTATCTATTTACTGCATTCTGTCTTCATTTTCGCACATGATTGTGAAATACCGTGAATCTCCACGTATGAGACGTCCTCGACTATACCCTACAGTTTTACAAAAGATTTTCAGTATTCTTTTTTTTATTTTTAAATTTTTCGAATACAAAAAGCAATAAATAATGGGAAATGAAACTGAAATTACGTTTTATTTCCTACAGTTATGCCTATAAAATGATACGGGTTGCCAAGAGGCTAAGTCAGGACATGAAAAAAAGTATGAGTGCTGGGTAGGCATTACTTTTCTTTTGATTCGGCTGAAGTACTAAAACTATTCTTGAACATTTGTAGATGGACATGGTTCAATCGGTAATGCATGAAATTACTTGTACGTTGAACATACTTTCACTTGTACGCAGCTTAACAGCTGACAGTTTATTACCTGTTCCCTGACTTGTTGAAAGGAACTAACTGATAATGTATGATAAACTGATAACTGTTACGAGGGAATCCATTCTTTTACTCATTGTTACGCAGGAACATCGAATATAAAATGTTATAAGTTGTACACTCATCCGCCTAAAATTTTGTTTTCCATTTTGAAAAGTGCGTTAGGTACAACACACCGCACTTGTATTTAAGACACGTTTTTCATATAACTAGCTCCATATGTAATTGGTTCCGCAGTATCCTGTACACCAGATTTTCGACTGTCAAGTATTTCAGTCACATGAGGGAAGTTGACCACTCCTCTTGAGCCATTATCCTTAAATCCGACTAACTGAAACTGAATTGAACTTGAGGTGCAAGTCTGAAGGGTTGAAGTAGTTTTGTTCTCTGCTCCAGTAAACATTTCCTAAAAAATTGTTGAATTTAGTTATTTTGGAGAATGATGAATTTCTTGGCCTAAATTTTCTTGATTTCTGAAGAAGAGGGTAAATAGATGAATTTTGTTCTTTTTCTTTCCTCAATGATATTCCCCTCTGTTGACCGAAAATCATCCGTAGAATGTTCCTTCAGACAAAGAGGCCAGGGATAACCAACAGAGAATTACCCTGCTTCATTAAAAGAGTTCAGCTCCCTCTTCATCTCTCTGTATTTGTTGGTTTGAAATTCCCTACCCAGAGAAAAGAAATTCTTGAGGAGGGGGCAGGGTATAGGAATAGGAAAAATATCAATATTAAGATAAGAGAAAAGTATTTTCCTAGCCATGGGCGTAGCCAGTTCAAGATATTCGTTTTTTAGGATTAATATATATTTTTATACCTTTAAGGTTTTTTAAAATATTTTTATGTATTTTAATTTCTAGGGGGATATTTTTTATAAGAATATTTTATTTAAAAGATTTATTTTTTGATTTATTTATTTAATTTAATTAATTTAATATTTTTTTTTAGGGTAATTTATATAATTAAATTTTTTTAAAGAATATTTTTATTGAATAATTTAATATTAAGAAGGTTTAATAGAAATAAAAATTTTTTTTACGAGGGGCAAGGGGCAATTGCCCCCCTGGATTTTGAAAAGAAAACACGAGTATTTAAAGCCAACTGAATAAATTTCGCAGAAAATAGGATGTGCCTAGAAGCCTAGACGCTAAACAACGAAAATATAGCAAAGCAGCGACTTGCACCTGCACAAATTCTACCTTTTTGCCCCTCCCTCTGGAAAAAGTTCTAGCTACGCCCATGTTCCTAGCATAGTCAGCTAATTACTAAAGTTTACAAACTTACGTGCAAAATGTTCCTGTTGGGGAAAGGTAAGTTACCTTTTCCCCCTGCCATCTTGACCCCACTTAGATTATGGGTGTCTAGTTTGGAGGAAGGAGAATGATGTGCATCACAAAAATTCGCTGTTTTAACTTTGGCTGCTCATCTGCCAGTGTTGCCAAATGTGGCCCAAACGGACCAAATCGAGTTTTTTTCAAATTTACACATGGAAACTGTTGATCCTTTCAACTTTTTGGACATTCTGAGATCTGTAATTCTTTGTGTATCATCGTAATTCTTTTAAAAATAATTATCATTTTTTAGGGCCCCCGTTGATTTTTTCAAACAAAATTTGCGCTATAACGAAATTGAGGATTTTCCCCACTTCGGTTCATTTTTACGTTTCGTCAGTTTGACATCGCCTATTCTTCCCTGTGTTCCCACATGTAGCTAAGAGAGTCAAATTCAGTCAGTACTTTTTAAATTTATGAAAGAAATATTGGTTCTTTCCATGTTTTTTATCCTTTTGATTTTTGGTAATTTTTCGTCCTTTTTATTTAGGTGGTGTTGTTTGACATTGTCCGAAGGATTTTAAATTCTTTCAAATGTATGTACATGTACCTAACAAACAAAATCTACTAAATAATTTTTTTTCTTTTTTTCTTTCTTTTTTTAGAAGGAAAGGGCCAAATTGGTAGTTTTTTCACGGTTTGGTCCCTTTTCACGTTTTGTATTTGGCAACATTAATTCTTCTTAGGGTGTTGCTGATGTGAAAAGTGTACACCAGTTGCGCCAGTCACTAGAAATTAATTGGTTTGACTCACCTTCACAGGGAGGAACGGAGGAGTGGAGGGGAGCCTCTTTCCTTCAAACCTCTTGCACAGTTGGAAAATTTTGTAAAATCGGATCAGGCAGTTGACAAATTTTTAAGTGTTGACTTTTTTCTGCTTGTTGATTTTAAGGGGATATTCATCAGTTGGTAACATATGTCCCCCCCCCCCCGATAAAATCGCTTCGATTCGTCCCTGCACCATCAGTCTTGACATTCAGCCCGAATGAGTCTCTGTTTTATGAAAAGACGCAGTATTGAATCACTCAATAGTCATCCTTGACCCAAAACCTGTGGCATCACTTTTCGAGCGCCTCCTTCATTTGGAACCAGTTTGATTTTTTTTTCGTTCCTTCTTTATTTTTTGCTTGTTGATCTCGAAGAAGTTTTTCATTTGGATAAGTGGCGACGGCAACATCAAATTTTCAACTCGCAGTGTTTGAAAATCGAATACTTCCCCCCTTCTATGATCGTTGCCTTTGGGTAGACATTTATTTGACCAAATCATATCCTCAGTCAATAAAATTATTTAGGCTTTTTGTTCTTTACTTGACCTCGACGTAGCCCTCATCTCCTCATTGAATATTCAAGATGAAGAGTTTCACGAAAATAATTTCTTCACTATACATTTTACGCTTCTTTCCCGATATCCCCCACCCTTACCCCCACCGTTACCGAACCCGAATTTCTACCCCTTCTGCTTCAGTCCTTTCATTTTAGTTTGGTTCATTCTCCAGGAGCACCACCACGGGGAGGGGGAGGACTCTTGAGCATTTGACCTGCTGGATTTCGCAACAAAGTTTCATTTCACCCGGGTCAAGTTTTTTTCTTTCTGAACAACGGTTTTACCTCTTAGAATTGTCATGCCCCTGCTTTCCTGAAGAAGTCTCGCGGTACTCGTGATCCTTCGAGTTCAACAGTAATTGCGAAGAACATAGAAACATTATTTCTCAAGAGAGGTCTCCCGTTAAATGGAATGTAAACATGTTAGCATTTCTTAAATGAGTGAAAGCAGTATTGAAATAACGCTATTATAGACGTACATTTTTTTAAAGCTAATATTACGTAAGAAGAGACGTGTAACTTCAATTTTTACGAAAATGCTAAAAAGCGATAATTTTTGATGATCACATGAAAAGCATTGGATATGATTGCAAATTTTGTCCTCGACGACCGTTTTGTGCTATAGTCTGGTAGGCTGTTCTATCGTTGAACATGATTTGTCATTTAGATTTCGTCTCGATAGGTGTTGGTCCACAACTCGTCAGCGTGATTTATTTATAGATATCTTGACTGGCAGCCAATGCGAAAGAAATGTTTAACCATCAAACCCAGACAGTGTGTTAGAGTATTTTTTTCCTTGCTTTTTAAACGTATTTACCTGCGTTTCTGGGATCGCGTGTAAATGTAGGTACTGGTAGCCTTGGCTTCTGGTTTGACCTGGTACTTCCGAGTTCGTCTTTTCATTTCTGACCCTTGAATTTCGAGTGTTGAGGAAGTATATGTAGAGTACGGAAATTTAATTTGTGAGAAAAATCGTGCCACGGTCGCAGCCCGAGGCGGGTGCGGTTAAAGAAGACTGGATATGGAAGTGAAAGGACCATTATGACTAGTGATGTGTAGTAATTGATAGTATTTTTGATAGTATTGATAGTTTTCAGTAAATTTAGTACTATCAAACTATCGATAGTTACTTCATTGACTATCAACACTATTGATAGTTCTTAAAAACTATCAAATCATCAAAATGAATAATTATGAATTTGTCATTTGTCAACACTGTTTTAAATTTATTTAATTATAGTTACCTAAATAGTAAATAATACTAAATAATTAGTATTTACTACTATTATTTAGTATTTACTGATTTTGTGAACTGTGATTTCGTCCATTCAGATGAATTTTGGAAGCTGGGAAAGAGACCATAAGCTCGTTAGATTTAGGTTCGTTCTCCCAGTCGTTTCTCGATCCTCGATGTGTATTTGACAGTTTCATTTTTCATTCCATGATTTGATTATTAATTAATTAAACTCTTGTTAATGTTATGATTATCGATACTGAAAACTATTGCGTTTTGCTTTATTTGAATTAGGTCCCTGACATCCTCACCCTGACCTCAAGTAAGATGGAAACAGATGTCCTGTTTTGTAAATAAAGGTTGGAGTACATTCAATAAAATTTTATTGCTTTATAAAAAATAAAAATCATATAATAATCTCTTCAGTCTTCAGTCTAAACATAAACAGGGGTAGCAGGTTGCGACAATGGTCGCTATTGAAATTTGTGGGGTAGAAGTATAAAGTTGAAAAACTGATGGGTACTTCGCATTTCTTTTTCCATTCTTCACAGCCAAGGCTCAGAGCAGACTATGAGACCCAATGCCAGACTATTACTGGTTATTGACACCTTTTTCTCATTTTAATGAAGATGAAATTGGAGTTAATTAGGACTGCGCGTAGTTTGGAGTAGTAATCACAATATTAGCATTATATATGGTTATCAGTTATCAATACATTTCCCCCTTTCCTTGTTTCCTTAGTCATTCCACTGGTTTTTGAATTATAGAGACGAGGGTTCCTCAGCTTTACTATCATGCTTAAACCACAATTTACTTCCTTCAGTGTCAGTGCTTCAATTCTGATCCCAAGTTCTTCAAGTTCCTCATTTTTGTAAGAAAGTTCTTTGATTATATAACAAGCAATTATAAATTTTCCTTCATTTCTTCATATTTATGATTTACAAAACACAATATGCGACCTTTTGATTTCACACATGATTAAACAAGCACATAAGACTCAAAACTTGATTATTGATTAGAGAATTATAGAATGTAAAACAAAATACGAAGTTGTTGGGTTAGGTTCTTCTTAACAGAGTGGAAACTGGAAGGATAGTTCGATCGATCGATCCCTTAAGGTTAAGGAAACTGAAGTGAAGAGCGGAGAAGATGAAAAAAACTAGAAGACAGAATACAGAAGAGCTCGTGACTTGTAACGTTGTATAACCATCATAAATAAATAATGCAACGAGCAGAGGAGCAGACATCATGAATCAGGAATTTGGAGAGATCAGACATCAGACTGCCTCAGGGGAGGTCGAGAGATGAGGTGCTAGAATAGCAAAATACAGGAATCGAATCACAGCGAACCGAAAATTGTTAAACTGATTTGAAAGAAGAAAACACAAAACAGTAGCAGGCCTAATGCCTAAGCCAATAGTAAAATACTAAAATACAAAGAGTGTATTTATTATTTCATTCGAAAAAATTCTCAATATAGTTTCTAATTAATAATAATTAATAACAAAATAGTGATTAAATCTTGTTAGAACTGATAATGAATGAATTATTCATCGATCCTAAAATTTTTAATAATTAATGTTAAAACTATCAAATAAACTTTGATAGTATTGATAGTATGTAAAAAACTATCAAACCACTATTTGATAGTATTGATAGTACTTTAAGTTACTAGCAAAACAATTGATAGTCCGAAACTATCAACAACTACACATCACTAATTATGACTGATGATCATAGGCGCCGTCTTGGCACTTTTTTTTTGAGGGGGAGGGGGCGGGCGACGACCCCTTAGTGAAAACTTTGGAGGGGCGACGTCCCCCTAATATTTTCAACTCAAAAATGGAAGAAGTACTCGTACAACAGATTTTACCATCAATGTTTAAATTTATCAAAAAAGAAAAAAAAAAGAGAAAAGGAATAAGAATAAAATCGATAATACCGGAATATCAGACGCGTCGCAATAAAATAATCAAAGAAAAAACCGGGCTCCGACTGATTCTACCCCCCCCCCCCCCAATATTTTCCATAAGTCGGCACCCATGCTGATGATGTATCGGAAATGTGGAAATATGACCACGGCGTGGCCTGGTCTGGCCGACTCGCTAGGTATGGTTAATGTCGCCTAACTGACTTCCCTCGTGGTACTTGCAGCCAGCAACGTAGTCAAAACGTCTTAATGAGGTCAAAATTAACGACATTGCAGATGCTGTTTTGCTCAGTTTGAGGAGAGGGTTTTTGGTTTGTTTCCTACCTCAGTCACCGGCTGCTAAAGGCTACAAGGAAAGGGACTCTAATTGGTATATTACATTAAGGTACCGAGGAGCTTTCTTCTGTAACTACGAAACTTTAATTTCCACATAACGTAATGATGATACCACTGTATCAGCCTCGGTGAGGTGTGAGGCCACTTCTTGTTTTCATTCATCCGAATGTATTGTTTTTCGATTTTGTTTTGCGTACGTGACGTCAAATGCAATCGATGCACTTTAATACACCACCCGGAACATCGTAATATTTCTATGAAGTGATCAGTATGATAATGTATAAATTCCGTAGTGCTGATAAATTTTCTTCCAAATAATCAGGAACACAGGTATTCGACCTCCGTTGAAATTTTCGATCTCAAGTGTACCTTTTGTTTTGCGAAGCATGCCTGGTATTTCAGCGTAGATTCATTGAATCAGCAAAGTCTTTCCGCTACAGTTGACGTAATCATCACAATTTCAAAATCGTTTGGTATAGAACTACATAATATTATGTCTTCGATGTGTGTGAATCTGGTATACAAATCCTTAACTGAGACTTTCAGCCTTTTAAAACATGCTTGTTTTCGATACGGCTCCGACCGCCCCATTGATTTACCATTATGACCTGACTGATGAAATGGAGGTAAGGTGTCAAGAAATCAATTTTCGTTTTTTAATCGATTCTCAATGAAAAATGTCCGCAGTTTCGTATGGAAGTGGTCTCAAGTTCCAATTCCACTTTTTCCCCCTCTAAAGGCTGACAGAATAACCCCTTTCCCTTTTCCCCGTCTTCGAAAGGAACAAATACATGTTTTCTTGCGCAGCGATGTACCACTCATTTACATTTTTCATTTCTTCATGAAGACTCATTTTGAAATCTTCGCTCAAATTATAAAACACAATCTCACAGTAACCAAGTAGCGTAGCCGGCCTGGTGTTCAAAGGAGGGCTTGATTTTGACCAGAGGGTGAACCAGTGTTGAAGAGGCTGCTAAAATTAGAAAAACCACTATTTGACAAAGTCGCAGAAGGGGGTCCAAACCCCGACCCTCTTCCTCGGCTACGTCACTGACAATAACTATTACTGTAACTTTAGCCATCACGATTTACGATGCTATCTATAACTTTAACTATGAAGATTCACGATTGTCAATCACAAACAGCATACTTGTCTAATTATCAACCAGAAAGTTGCTGATCTTTTAATTTGCCAATAAAATTTTCACTTCTGTAGCAGCACTGTTCATTTGTATCTTTAACAAAATGAAACTAGATGTTCTGACCCGTGAGACGTGTGTGAATGTTCTGTAGGATGATTGTAACACCAGGTGAGTGTAACTATAGCAACAAAAAACAGGTTGTTTTTGATTTTAAATTTTCGCACCATACCCCCCTCCCCCATTTCATCAGTTTAGGTCACTAAATGAAGCCATAAAATAGATATCCGTTCGCAGTGGTTGCGAGAACTTTTGTAGAATTGACGAAGTCTTCATATTTCTTTTCATTTTTTTTGTTAGTATTGGGATTTATGGCAGCTGATCGTTTGCATGGGAGCCGAGGACATTGGCGAACCTAACTAAAAAACCATCGTTGGAGGAGCAATATAAAATGTCTGAAAATGGAATTATTCTATCTCCTTTAGCTCGGGTCTTTGGTTCTTTCGAATGATTAAATGAGCGAGTTGTTAATGATTTGTGCCATCTTTAGACTCTTCTTGACTTTTAAGACTCGCGAAGACTGTTCAGAACTCATTTACAACTCTGTGCCTCTTGCACTCTTGAGTAAAGCCTGTAAAGACATGTTCTGGACTTCTTGAATCTTTCCCATGTATGATTGAGACTTTCTTATTTTCCTGAACTTGTTCGAGACTCCGTAAGGCTCTTATTTAGGACACATTCCATATTGTAGTCGTATTATAGACTTATTATGACTCTTTCAATTTTATCAACACTCTTTAATAACTTTATCGAGACTTTTCAAGATTCTTTCAACTTTATCGAGACTCTTCAAGACTTGATCAAGACTCGGAATTGATTCTTCCGTACTTGCTTAGGTCACTTTGAATTCGTTCAAACTATAGGTACTTCCAAATTTGTTTAAGACTGTTCAGGACTTGATCGAGACTACACGATTCTTCCATACGCTTTTTAAGACAAAGACTGCTCAAAACTTATTTACGATTCATCCGTTGCTTACAACTTTGTAAAACGCTTCCGAACTCGATGAGGACTCTTATGATTTAGGTTTTTTAATTCTTCTTAAAACTCATTAAGGCTTTTCCAGATGGTTTTTGAAGACTGTTACACAGGTTTAAGACTCGGTAAGACTCTTACCAAACATATTTTAGGATTTCAAAACTCTTCCACACTTGTTCTCAGATTTTGTTGTCCCTTTTTAGACGCTTGATTTGTTTGACACAGTAATATTTTCCCACTGGTTAGCAATTGAAATATTTCAAAGTTATTTGTGATTTTTCTCTCTGTAAGGGGTCATTTCTCGAAAAATGCTCTCTTTGTGTATCGACACCTGGCCGATGAATATCAAAAATATAAGAAGTATCGAGTATAATGGTGTGGGTTGCAAGGGAATTATAAGGTGGGTCATTCGTTCGATCAGACGAAGAAACCACTCGTATGGAGGCGTCTGCTCCACGCTTCTAAATTGTGAATGGTCGACTTCCCTCCAATTGTTCTCTATGTAGGTAATGTAGGGTGTGCCTACATACAGAATATTACCAAGTTCACTCACACTCCAAGATTGACTCCAATTCCCGTCAATTGATGATCTTTGATCTGCGAATTCAACTCTCTCGGTGACTTCTCGTTCTCGCTCAGTCAGTGATTAATTCGATTTTCGGAACGGCTGAGATTCTATAGAATTCGAAACTTGACTTTTAATATCATTTGTTGAACTTCGATCTTAAGCCACTAATTTTAAGACCTGGGCTTTAGCTTGACAGTTTCTTTTTCCTCTGTGTGTGTGGGGTGAGGGGGATGGGGGAGACCAGCAAATATCCCGACCAAATGTAAAAATTTTCCAATTTCGGTTGAAATCTAAAGAAAAAGTCCCCTCACTTTTTCAGTTTTTCTGACTGGCTACTAGAATTTGCCGAATGCTGACTTCTCAAATTTCGTTTGGGAAAAGGGGCCTTCCCGCGCGCTAAAATTGTGTTGTGACTTCAGACATCAGTTTTAGAAACAACGTGCTAAGCATTGAAATTTATCGCAATCACGTAGTGATTATTACGCCTCCTGAAATGGTACTCTGCAATGTAAGGTCATGCCATGCACATGTGCAGCTAAGTTCATGCTATGCGCAAGTGCAGCTCGTTTTGGATCACGCATTCTCACCTTCAACGTGTTTATAGTGCAACAAGTTGATAATGTTCATCTCTGATAGTGTCAGTACTGAGCCGGTATTCTTGGCCAACCGGTTTGTCTGTTTCTACTTTGACTTCGAAGAATCACTGAGGCGGTTTGATTCCGACTGTAGGTAAATGCAAATGATTTGATATTTCTGAGGTGTGAGCAATGTTTTTTCACTGGCCCGAGACGTTTATAGCTGCCAGCGCCGTGAAAAGATTCGATCATTATCTCTCTGTAATTACGGGCGCGTGCGGCATGATACGCCACGTGGTCGACACGCGCCCACCAGTGGCAAGTGACAACTTTCAACGAGTTGACAACCAGTAGAAAGAATGCAATCCGATTTGGAACTCGTTAACGATAATTCGTTTATCGGTCTTGTTACAGATGCCGCAGTCATTACCAAAGAGGATATCGAGTTCTTTACAGATGGCCAACTGGTCGGTCGCGGCTATGGCTATTTGAAGGAGCTTTCTGTCGGCGCCTATGACCCCGTTCGCGGATTCCTCTATGTTAGTGATGCGAACCATCCAAATGCCAGCATTTTTCGAGTCGATACTCAGCACACGAATGACCCGGATCCATCTGCTGTCAGTTTTCAACCGATTGTCTCCAGTAAGTGCTCAAATGATACTCGAATTGCGAGGTGTAGAGCTTTTAGGAACTACTTCTGGAACGATACGTTGTGCCCGGTGGATAGAGACATTGATCTGAACCCCCACAGGGGAAACTGAGTGAATGCACTGAGTAGTACAGTTGTGCCGATCAGCTAGCCAAGTGATGGTATAAGAAGTTGGTGAATTACACGAGGAATCAGGAGATTCCATTTCACTTTCACGTTCCTTATCCCTTATCCATTGACACAGAACTACTCGTAGAGTATTTATTTTAATTTTATTTTAATTGGAGTTTATTTTAAGGTGGTGCCGACAACAGCTTAGAGGCTAGTTAAAGTCGACACCGTAAACAAGATAACTTACTGCGAGATTTAGCCCAATAGTTTGATAATAAAGAACATAGAGTTAAGAGAACCTTTGCTTAGCCCTCTTTGTATCCGTTCAGGTTGTCAAGGGAAGATGATTGAGCATTTCGATTTTGTTTACAGAACAGTCTTCGGTTCAGGGCATTGCATTCGATCCGGTGTCGTTTACCCTCTTCTGGACAACTGGAAACGGGAATACGATTGTGAAGTTGACCGCGGACGTACTCAATGTAACCAGACCTAAGGTACACCATCCTGGAAGGGTTGTACACCAGTTTGAAGATGGCAGCATACCTCGTGGAATCGCAGTTGATAGTTGTCGACAGTGAGTATGTCAGTCAATAGATCTATATCATATCCCCCCTTTTTTTTTGACTCTGAATAATATTTCACCTCACGAGTTGTTCGGTGATTCTCGATGGGTAATGAGCTGGTTTTTTCATCAAACTAAGGACAGCGGATGAGTTGCTGTCATTGAAAAACGATTTCGGCCTCACCCTCGCCTCCCGACAAGATCTCAGATGATGAAGTGGCCACAGTGGATAGATATAATGAGTCTTTTTTAACTCCAGTTACTTTGGTCTTTCAGTCAGTCCTTTGAAATTTATTTTCTGTACCTACTCATATATTTACCCACGCTTCCATTTTAATTCAATTTAGAAAGCTGTATTGGACAAATATAAAGGTCTCCAATGCGACGATTGAGAGATCAGCTATGGATGGAAGTCAGCGTGAAGTGATCGCGTCCACGGCACTGCGTCGAAACATCAAAGTGATGCAGCCCTACAGCATCATCTTAGATCAGCAATCAAAACAGCTGTACTGGTGCGACGTTCTCGGAGGAGCGTCATTCCAGATTGTACGCAGTGATCTGGATGGCAGCAATCCGGTAATTGTGATCAGTCACAGGGACCAGGAGCCTTATGGACTGTCCGTTGTAGGCGATCAATTGTATTGGACGGATTCGCATCAAGGAAACTTGCTGTCGTTACCAAAGTATTACACCGGAAGTGGCAAAGTCGAACCAACCTTTGTGCATAGGTTTAGTCAACTAAAGAAACCTGATGGCGTGATCTCCAATACCCTGTATTTGGATGTTGATCCGACGGAGTGTGTCGCTTTGGCTCCTTTTATACCACAGGTGAGGAGAACTTACTGAATTTGTGTGTGTGAAATAGCTGCCATTACTATCACGCCGTATGAAGGAACTTGGTTTACGAGAGTTGTGCTCACTGAAGGTACTTACGAAAATTAAGACATTGCATCACTGTACATCTGATGTTTAATATGTGTTGGAGACAGATGATCAATAGATTCCTTATTATTGCGTGAAAAGAACTTGATGAATTTGAGTACCTGCACGAGTAGATATTGTTATTGGTGGTGAGGTGTCCTTGCTGTTAGTACAAGACCTTAATCCTTCCCCTCTGTCGTTCCCTCTTCAACAGTGAGCCACCAATTTAATCAAGACTTTTATCTTCCAGATTAAGAAGCTTCGCGAACGCGAATCGATCATCGTATCGCATAGTCGAAGCGATGGCGATGCCGGAATGAACCCCAACTGCTCGACAGAAGCAAATCCGTGTCTGAACGACGGCTCTCCAAAGGACGGCGTTTGCCGATGCCCGAGAGGGTTCACTGGCACACGTTGTGAGCAGTCGGTTTGCCATAACTACTGCCTCAGTGGTTCTTGCCAAGTGGACGAACACGGCAGGCCGACATGTCGGTGCAGTGTCGGTTGGTCCGGACTGCGGTGTGAGATTGAGCTATGCCGCGACTTTTGTTTCAACGACGGCCGGTGCTCGATCGGTGAAGACGGAAACGCGACGTGCAAGTGCGCCTTCGGTTTTATCGGAAACAGGTGCGAGTTCCCGTCGAACGTGATAACAAAGATTTGCAAGGCATATTGCAAGATCAGTGAAAATGCCGCCTTCTCCAGCCTAACAACGACGCGCGATTTCAAAAGCACGGTTGAGAATCTGCCCCTGTGGTCGGAGCATATGTGCGGGTGAGTCGCGGTTTGATAATCAACGCACTTATTGCAAGTGTTTTGACTCATAATTAGTGCTATATATGATTAATAATCTAGTTTCCATTATTCGAGTTACATTTTGTTGAGGGGGAGGGAGGAAATTAGGTATTTCCTTACGGTGCGTCCTCAAGTCTACCTTCACTGGCTAGTGGCTACCACGAAAATCGCTTCCAACTTCCTGTAAACTTCTGTGATTCGCTGTGGTTTTAACATATCTGTTACCTTTAGGGGCATTGGGTGGAATATCTCCTGCATCATTTTCCCTTTTTGCCTCTCATTGTCTTGAACTTGACAAAACTTTTTTAACTCTTTCAGACTAACTTAGGATTTTCCGAGGTTGCCTGGTTCCGACTTTTCCGGGCAACGATGATGACCACTTATTTCATTTAGGGAAGGGGAAAGCAAAGAAATTTTGTCCCAGACTTTCTTTAACTTGGAAATCAACATTTCTGCTTCAGAAAACGCTTCACTTTTCAAGGGGAAATGCCAGCCAGTCAGTCATTTATTATAATTTTTTCGTAACGCTCTTTTTGTAACGCTCCAAAGTAAAACTTCTTTCCGTCGTGTGCCAAAGTAAAAACATAAAAATGTCAAAAACCTAAAAAATTACCGAGAAAGATCAGTTACATTCTCCTTCATTACTGATAAGACCTAAAGACAGACATGAAACTGTCAGTCTATGGCTGATAAGACATAACAACATAGTGAAAGATATAAGATAGGCATGAGACACTGTATCCGATATAAATATTACTAGCAGTTACCTTCTCCTTCCCTACTGACAAGGTATTAAGGCAATCTCCTTTCCTAAACATAAAACAGACATGAGACTTATCTGTATATATTTTTGATAAGACAAAGGAAAAATTCAAAAAATTGATGATCCAGATGGGGTATAGGGTAATCAAATTATAAACCAATAGTCAGTGAGTCAGTCTTCAGTCAGTGAATCATTGAGTCAGTCAGACAGTCCGAGGCAGCCAGAGTCAGCCAGCCAGCCAACCTAGCAAAATCCAAAGGATTGCAAGGACAGTCGCCTTCTACTTCATAAAACCTGAAGACAGACATGAGACTGTCAGTCTATGACTGATAAAAGACATAATGACAGAGAAATATATAAGATAGGCATGAAGAATCTACCCGATATGCTGATGAGACACAAAGGAAACAATACAGTCAGTCAGTCAGGTCTATATATTTTGATTTACCCGATATACATTTGACAACCACCTTCTCCTTCCACGGATATTACAGCAGTCTCATTTCCTACTGATAAGACATAAAGACAAACATAAAACTTGTCTATATACCGCTGATAAGACACAAAGGAAACAGTCCAGTCAGTCAGTCAGGTCTATATATTTTTGATTTACCCGATATACATTTGACAACCACCTTCTCCTTCCACGGATATTACAGCAGTCTCATTTTCTACTGATAAGACATAAAGCCAAACAAAACTTGTCTATATATCGCTGATAAGACACAAAGTTATTATTATTTAACAACGTGGCGCGTGAAAGTAACGTTTTTCAGTTTGTGTGCCAAAGTAAAGACATCAAAATGTCAAAAGGGTGGTTTTTCCGTGGGCGTAAAAAGGGTGTTTCATTAAGCATCGGATTCAAAATTTGTTTCGAACTCGTCTTAGACATTTTGAGACGTTTTCTCGCCTGATATAATATTTTCAAGGCTTGTTTGAGACTTCGAAACTTAACATTGTTTAAGAAGACGTATTCAAGACTATGATTTTCCAAGACTTGAGTAAGATTCTTGCAGACGTGTTTAAGACTTTTATGGTTTTCAAAATTGTTTCAGATTCGTCTAGAATATTGATGTGGAGACTCTGTTAGGGACTCCCTTAAGATACTGTGAGACTTGTGGTTTATGAATGATTCTAGACTGTTAGACTTCCTTCAGTAATTTAATAGGTACTTGTTCAAGACCTTAGAACTTGTTCAGTCTTGAAACACTTCAGATCCCGTTGAACGTTCGTTAAGACATGTGCAAACTTGTTTAAAATTTATTAGGTTCCTTAGGCCTTGCGTAGGATCATTTTACGTTTGTTTTAAATTCTTTGAGACTTTCAAACCTCTTCTAATCTTGTGTAAGACCCAAAATTCGTTCAAAACCTGCTGAAAAATGTTGATACCTCTTTAAAATTCACCAACTCTCCGTTATTTAGTATTCGTCGGATATTTTCAAATGCTTTCGGATTTGTATAAGACCCTTCGAAATTCTTCCAGGCTTGAATGAGATCTGAAGAGGTCAGACTAGCCAGGCTTTGATTTCTTGGCAGTTAAGTTATGTGATGCCGGGGACACAGCGAGTGGCAAAATAAGAAAATCGCTGATTTTTTTGCTTGCATGGAAAAAGTTGGTACACCGACATTTTTCGATCTCATTTTGTCTCGGCATTTTGGAGATCAGTCGGCAAATTATAAAAGTCGTTGAGCTTTTTTCTAGCTAAAAATGTTTATGCCAAGTCGATAAGTTGGCGTAACTATTTTCACCTCTTCCTTCCTCGCCGATAGAGCTCGAGTGCCCTTTTGTGAGACCCGACTCAAAATAATAATATGTAGTTGATAAGCAAATGTAAAAAATTTTTAGTTTGCTTGGGCTCCTTCAAGTGACTTGATTGGCCCAACTGGTCGGGAGTGAGACTTCAGAACTTCTTCAAGGCTTGTTGTAAGACTCTTCCAGTCTTCGTTTATTCATTATGTCTTTTTAAGACCAATGTCAAATTCACGTATGACTTTTGGATTCACCGTAACGAGACACGTTTTTCTTCTTTGCTCACATTCAGTCGACATGTCTGACATATTGTGTGTTTGTCTTCGCAGCTGTTCAGAGATAAAGTTATCCAACTTTGTGCACGATGATGAGGAGGAAGATGACGGCAATAAACGGCCGCTAGTCTCGAAGCTGAGCGGTGGTCCCAAGAACGTAGTGGTCATCGTCTTACTGGCCATGATGTGCGTACTGCTCGGAGGTGCGGTGATCTTCCTCACCAGCAAAGTGTTAAAGCTGGGGAAGCGTCCACGTATCAGGAAACGTATAGTCGTGAACAGACCGCCGCCGGCACCATTCCGCCGACCCTCGGTACCGCGCGAACAATGCGAAATCACGATCGAGAACTGCTGCAACATGAATATCTGCGACACAGTAAGTGTACCTTTGGCTCGTGATCGATGTAAGTGAAGAGTGGGGTGGTTGGGAAACAGTTGAATAGAGTTTGAGACGATGTTGAGTGAGACAGAGAAGGGTTTAGTGCAAGACGTGGTCGAATGAAATCGTTGGTCAGTGTAGTCCATTACTGCGTCCAGCTTCACAGAAATGGAGTCGCCGACTCTTTCATCCGAAAACGTGATACGTCTTGCACACGGCTCTCCAGTTTTACTCAGTATGTTTGTTGATGGAAAATGGAAAGTTAATTGGGTTGGGGGACTGCGGTTTACTTCGATTATTTGAATGTTATTTCGAGGTAAGAAACTTGCTTCCCAGTCTGAAAAGTTTTCTCCAAACATAGCCTTTAAAAATGCTCATCTATGCGATTGATTTCAAGTCCCTGTTCGTGCGATATTTTGCCCTTGGGAGGAACTTCAGTTCTAGGGTAATCTTCATTGGTGGTCGTGCAGGATTCGACGTGGCGTTCTGTGTTACCTGACATTGAATTTTTTTAATTTTACTAATGAACCTTGTGCACGGGTTGCAGCCATGCTTCGAGCCGGAGTTTCGATCATCAAAACCGACATTTAGCAAGAAGAAAAGTGAGGATAAGAGAACGTTAATTACGGAGATGCATTCGAACAGTAGTCAAGACGACGAAAACTACTGACCCCAGTCATGTATATTTTAATTTACGTATTTATTATTATACCGACGACCCAACGTGTCGTAACTTGTGATAGAAACAAAATACTTGTTGATCGTTTTATAATATTAATGTAATTTAAAGATACGTTTGTTACGAGTACTTAAAATTTTGTGATTTATGTTTTAAGTAGCCGAATTCGTTCGTTGTCCGTATGCGTCGATATTCGCATTCATTATACTCGAGTGCCTCTTTGTCGAGGCTGCTGCGCGTTCAGGTGTGTCTTTCAAGTTCCTTCGTGTTTTTTTATTTATTGAGATACGTTTTCTAGTTTTGTGTAAATACAGGTACGTAGTCGTCATTTTATTCTCGAATGATTAAATACCTGATTTTTTAAACAAAAGTACATTTATTTGGTCACCGGTTACATACAAATTAAAAGCTAAGGCACTACACAATATAAAAATTCAGTCTGAACGTATAAAAACTTACAGTAATAATAGGGGAGTATGGGCGTCTTATAACTAGAAGGATTCATTCAAAAAATTGTAGTCACTTTTAAAATTTCAACTCTGCTGGCAGATAGTATAGCGTTGTAAAAGCTGTCCGACTGGACGAACTGCTTGTGTTTTTATCAGCAGAAGTTTTCTAGGTCACGGCCGACGCCGATAATATTTGAGCAAAATAGCTGCAGGTATGTAGCCATCTGCCGACAAAGTTGAAATTTCAAAAACGACGATTGTTCTTTAAATGCTCCATAACAAACATAATGATACTTAATGATACATGAGGTAATGTAGAAGCGTAATAAGATGGCACAAACCACAAGAATTTTCGTGATGAGGGGATAAAACGAAGATTTACGATCATTTGATTAAAGTATTTCGTGTACAATCCCCCCCCCAAAAAAAATGGGTCGCTTGCAATTTCTAAACGTCAAAACGAAGATTCAGAAGAGCAACCCATTCTTATTGATTGCATACTTTATAATGGTGCTGTGATGCACTTATAAACACAGGGTGTCCGAGAGCTGAGAAAAAGTGCTCCGAGCTTCGCTGCAGCTTCCTAAAATTAGCTCCGGCTCTACTCCAGTTTCTGAAAGTTCCTCTGCTGCAGCTTCCCTCAGCTTTCAATAAACTGCTCCAGACCCGAAGCGGAAGCTGGAGTTGCAGCAGAGTATGAAGCAACTTTTCCATCCCCTTGTTTTCATCTTTGACCTTCACCCAAAACCCTTCCACTCGAAGCTGAAGCTTGGAGCCCCGGAATAAATCATTTCCCAGGGGAGCCGGAGATGGTCTCACAGCTCCAGAGCTGACTCTACAATTCCAGAGTTGGCTCATGGCTCTGGAGCTCTGCGGCTCCAGCTACAAACTAGTGGCTTCGAACTCCACTCCAAGCTCAAGATTTTAAAAATGGCTCCAGCTCCCCTCCGACATCCTGCTTATAAAGCGAGTGACATTCAAAAATCTTTCAATATGAGAATTTCAAGGTTTTCAAAGAGTTTCAACGAACTCTTGCCTGATTGGTGCTGACAACTGAATATTCTTCGGCTACATTCAAATACCTCGTACCCCACCGAACTCGAGACAAAACGAACACTGCAAAAAGCATGTCAACTGGCCGAAATTCATTATTGTTTTCGAGTAAAACTAATTTTTCGGGCTTACGAAGTACATATGGACGCTGTTCAGCAAAAGGGAACTAACTAGCAAAATCCGTTTTTGAGAACACGTGATTCGAAGTTCAAGAGCCATGTAGAAACTATATGGCATTGCGTTTACTGATAAGCTTTTTTCAACGTGAGTACACATTTTTGAATCGGGGGCCCAATTTTGAAAAATTTTTACGTTTTACGCTCTTTCCAACGATACTAACAACTCATTTTGTTTACAAATATTAGTTGGTTCCCTTTTGTTGAAAAGCGTCCATATTGAAACGAAGCTAACGATCATGACAAAGAAAAAAAAAATCTTAAGGGACTGAGAATGAAAGTGGTATAAGTCACTTTTGATTTTTCGCCTATTCTCGTTCTATTTGAGCTGCTATCTGGTGAAGGATAAGAATACCTGACTTATTTCAGCATCAAAATGAATATTCTAGCAGTTACAAAAATAATCCGCCGACTTAAATTGGAAAAATCAAAACTCACACCACTTTCATTCTCAGTGCCTTATTATACAAGACTGTTTGCTCGAGATTGGCGGGTGAACCGTACGAGGTGAGAGGTTCGTATTTTCTGAATGTGTTCGTAAGAACTCATAAAAGGTTTTAATTCACAAAAAATATCGGTACCCTTATTGAGAAGAGGCTACAGAATTTTGCTCTTCTGGACCCCCTAAGTTCTTATGACTTGGACGTTTTCAGCAGTCTTCACTTTATGTTCAGATTTGGTGGTTGTAATTACCTCCCTTCAGAAATGATTAGCGGGTTGAGAATCTGAAATTTCCAAAGTGAGCTCGAAATACTATTACATTTACATCTGATTTAATGCGACCATAGTACACTTGGAGTTTATTTCGTACTCATTCAAGTACCATATGGCCCATTTTGAGCCCCTTATCATCTCCCAAAGCATTGAAATTTCAGTTTTTGGAAACTACGTTCAGCATTTCTTCTAATTATCCGAACTGAATTTTTGAATACGCCATCTTCGCCTGAATAACACAAACATAAAGGGGTAAACTGCAAATGGATCAAGACCCTCTCAGATTGAACTAAATGCGAGCTGAAGCTCTCGCCTGTTGTTAACTTCCGCAGGTTTTAGTAACGTTGCGTAGGGGACCTCTTAGCAAATAGCAACCACATGCAACAGCCCTATCCATTATGTGGACCTATCGTCAGAAAACCACTTTTCGAGGAAAACGCTTCTAAAAGACAAGTATGTTTCGTCGTGTTCGCATGTTCGTGTTTGGGACTGATTTGTGAAGTAACAAATAAAGACTGAAATTTGTAGTTTATACCATTAAAAAGAATGTCTTTTTCTTTACAAAAACGGTCAAAAAAGTGACAGGTCTCTTTTTCAGTCCGGGTCACATATAGAGTCATTTATTCAAGGACTGAAAGGTGCTGAGCTCTAACCACGGGCGTAGCCAGCAAAGTATTTAAAGGTGGAGGGGCTAAGATTAGAGAAAAAAAAATATTTGATGAAATTATAAAAGGGTTTGGACCCCTCAACCATCCGGCTACGCCACTGGTTTGAGCAGCCGACTTTAACACCGTAGCTTATCTTGTTCATTCAATTCAAACCATACGTCAATAAATGATCTTACAAAGCATTTAAGTCAACTAAATAGAAAAATTACCCAAACTAATACACGACTAGGTTTGGTCAATATCAAACGTAACAGTTTCATATAGCTACAAAAATAAACTAGTTAATCTGTAAATGGACACGATTATGAAAAAATGGGTCCACGTACCAAGAAAATCAAATGACGAATTGTGATACAAAACTAGGAAACTAACGTCGTGTAGCATGATCTGTCATTTGGTCTTCATGCCGCTTGGGCACTTTTTGCATAATAACGCCCCATTACTAATTACAGAATCATTCAAAGTACGTTACGAGTATGTCGACGTACTTCAATCTCAATACTCCAAATCTACAGCCACTTAAATCACAATCACAGCGTTCTGGCGGTTAAACGTAACATGCTGTATGGAATATCATCAGTTTGAGGATCACATGCCGCGTAAACATTTCTCAACTTTGCGTATGAAATCAACTGAGATATGACATTGCTACCCTGTAACATCAAAACGAATCAAGTATAAAAAAAAATATCGGTCGAAATTATGCATTTGCTGCGAAGATATTATGATTAGTCTAAATTACACTGTTAATTTTCAGATTAGTCTTCTCCTACAGAGCACAGAGACTAAGCTGAATAGAGTGAAATTGGGAAGAAAAAAAAAATCTAATTAACTAACTTCACTAGAAAAGCTAATAAAAAAAAAATCGATTATCACTATAGGTAATTAATATCTTGTTGCGACTTTATTGTGCTGACTTAAGACGACAGAAAACGAAAACTGAGATGCCGCGACGAATTATAATATAACATGGAAAATTGAGTGGCAGATTCATCAGCCAGTGGATTTTAAATTTGTACAACAATCTCCCCCTCCAAAAATGTTAGTTTTTAGAAGAAAAAAATTAATATTGTAACGGAATTCGCACCGAAAAACGCAGGAAAACACGTAACAAGAACTTTTAATGTCGCACTAATACAACAAAACACTACACAGTAGCTGAATCGCTTAAAAACGCACAATTTATCGCATATACAAAACCAGACTATACGTCGACGACCAGCGGCCATTATACAGGGTGTTTCAACAAGTTTGGAACATATTTCAATAGTGTGTAGATCTCATCGAGACGAAAAAAAAAAGTTGAATACAATTTTTTCGAATTCTCAACTGGGAGGAAATTAAGTGTACCTGAAAGTGTACCTGGATAATTTTTGAGATACAGTAGAATATTATTGATGAAACGTAAACTACTTTTAATTTCCAACAAAAAAAGTGAAGTAACATTTTTGCCTATTATCGAAATTGAAGGCGCTACACAACATCGAAAAATGACAAAAATGTGAAAATTCTCCCCTAATTTAGGGGGGAGGGAGTAATTTAGGTCAGGGGGAGTGTTGAGCTAGGGGACTTCAACAAACCATCATTGGTTGAATTTGGTTCAGTGTATCCGACGTTATTACCATTTGGAGATCGTTATTTACATGGTTATCCATTTAAAACGCAATTTTACCAAATTGTGATAGTTATCATTCAGGAAAATTTTAATTTCGAAACAGATCAGTTTGTTTTATTTCGTCATATTTAAGTATAATGTTCAAAACGATTTCCGTTTACATCGAGACAGAGATGAGCTCTGTGAGTGACTGAAAAGACAGCAGCTTGGATCATATTTATCTGGCTCGTGTTTAATTTCGTCAGCTATTTGAAGAATTTTTTGTCGCATTTAATCTGCAGTTTTCGGTACTGGTGCTTTATAAACACGCCTTTTCATCTCGCCCCACAAGAAAAAATCGAGTGGGGTAAGATCCGGCGATCGAGGAGACTATTCGATAGCCCCCCACACGTCCGATCCATCGATCTGTCCAATTTTTATTCAAAAAATTTTTTGTGACGGTTCCGTAGTGAGGTCCGGATCCATCCAAAATTTTTCTTCCCCACCTGTCCATCCCCCCTCTTGCAACATGACCCGCGTAATCAAATTTCAGTTTCTTCATGACAAATCTACAGTCCTTGACTTTTGATGTATCCCTTACCCGTCTATTGGTTAGTCTGTCTTTTGACTGCAAATCGCTTTAAAACGCACAATTTATCGCATATACAAAACCAGACTATACGGCGATGACCAGCGGCCTTTATATACCCCGGCGTTATCGGCGAAACTCCTTATCGCTCTCGTTGTTAAACTTCTATTCTGCTGCTTGAAACATGTTGATCTTTCTTCGCTTAACTTATTGTTCGGGAGCGTTCGCCACAATATGAGGAAATTGAAATAAAAGTGAGAGACAATTAAAGAAAATAACGATACAGCGATTATTTTAAACGTCTTCTGAGAAACGAACAACTGGTCTCCTAGAGCGTCCATATCAACCTTACACTTTGTGGCAACGACAGTAAAAAGCCAATGAAGGCGGCAATAGCTCTGATAAGAAGGAAAGTACTGTAAACACATTGGGATTGCAAGCGCGAAAGAGTCGCCCTCTACAATTTTAGGCACGTGGAAAAAAATGAACTACTGAAACCCTACACATTTTTGAAAAATTTATCAGATTGAAATGAAAATGATCTCAATGGAAGGAAAATTTTATGAACTACAAATTTTGTTCTATTCATTTTTTCGATAAACGCTTTCGTTTTCATATTTTGAGATTTCTTCATACGCCTGTAATTGAGCGGGAGATGACGTGCGGCGTGCCTCGGAGATCGGTCCTTGGACCGACCTTGTGGAACGTCGCCTTCAACGGACTACTGCGGCTGGCGGTCCCACCAGGCGTGAAACTCATCTTCTACGCCGATGATACGCTGATGGTGTGCCAAGCCGGGTCAACAGCGGAGGTCGCGCGGAGAGTCAACCGGGCGTTGGAGATACTGACCGAGTGGATCGAATCGGCGGGCTTGTTCTTAGCGGTGCAGAAGACGGAAGCAGTTCTGTTTACGAAGCGCCGCAAGTACGACCAACCCACGTTCACGCTGACAGGAGTAGAGATACCGCCATGTCCAGTGTTGAAGTACCTGGGGCTGTGGTTTGACGGGAAGCTGTCGTTCCACGAGCACTTCCGAAGGGCGGCGGAGAAGGCGGACCGTGTGGCTGGGCAGCTGTCACATCTGATGGCGAACCTGGGCGGACCCAAGGAGCAGAAGCGGAAGCTGTACGTGAACGTCGTAATGTCAGTCCTGCTGTATGGAACGCCGGTATTCGCGGACGCCATTCAGATCCCGTTCCGAAGAGAAGAGATGGAAAGGGTCCAGCGGGAAGTCGCGATGAGGTGCGTCAGTGCGTGCCGCACCGTTTCGTCGGAGGCGGTAGGTGTGCTAGCGCGCTTACCACCTATCGAGCTGAAGGTCGGCGAGATGGCGGAGGTCTACGACGCGGGAAGAAGGCAAGGACACAAAAGGAGGCACGTCGGATGAAGCATGGCATTCAGCTGACCACGCTTCAGAAATGGAAGAACAGGCTCGCCCATTCTTCCAACGGCGAATGGACCAGAGGGCTGATTCGTGACCTCGACCTGTGGACGGGTAGGAAGCACGGTAATCCGAACTTCCATCTGACCCAGGTCGTGAGCGGTCACGGGTGTTTCAGTACGTACCTGCACCGGATGGGGATAACGCCGAGCGCTGAGTGCACGCACTGCGGACCAGGAGCGGAGGATACACCATGGCACACGCTATTCGAGTGTGAGGCCTGGGAGCAGGAGAGGCATGTGGCGGTACCGATCGATCCCGTAGACGACGTGATCGACTGTCTTGCGCCAGATACTAAATGGTCGCCGAGACGCTGAGGAACCGAAGCGGATGGAACCAGGTGTCGGCCTTCGTTTCGGCCATCATGAGGAAGAAGATGGAGATAAGAGTGGTCGAGACAGAGGGTTGACAGATGAAGAGAAGTCGCTGCTGCTGCGGCGGCGGATCCCGTTCGGCGGAGCACGCCCGTAGGCAAGGGGTGGAGCAAACAGAGTCTCACGTGATCGGTGAGTGAAGAGGCAGCGCGTCCGGCCGTGGGGAACCTGGATTCCAGGCGGGTGTTCAGGGAGCGTAGACCTCGGACAGTAGGGAACCCCATGGTGGCCCTGGCAGGAACGTGCACACCGTTCCGGGACGGAAAAATGAGGACTCGGGCACGGTCCCAAAGCGTTCCCAACGGCCACTGATGCGATGCCCGAAATGATAGTTTCCGGAGCCGGGGGTGCGGTGTGATAGGGGCCACTTTGGCATGCGTGCATCGCCATACGTCCCACCACACCATGCCTGTAATTGAAATATTCCCTTTGATAGGTTTTCAAGGTAAACGACAACAGCGCGCCACCGCTTTGAACAGCCCGAATAGATCCCAGGTCTTCAAGGGTGAGCTCGGCAACTTTGTGGCGCTCTTTACGGGCGCGGAATGCACCTAACATTCTGAAATTTCATCCACTGATAGTTTACACTGTAAAGAACAATTTCCGATCAAGGTCTCATACACTTGCTAACTCGAGTTAGCACGTTTCCGTCACTGCCACTTCAATCGGATAATATTAGAAGAAAGGCTGATCATAGTTTTCAAAAAATGAAATTTTAGATATATGGGACTGAAAATGGGCCATGTGGTACATAAATGAATGCGAAACAATATCCAAGTACATTATGGTCACGATAAATTAGATGTAAATGTAATACTAAGGTATTTTTAGCTCATTTTGGAAATTTCAGATTTTCAACCCACTAATAATGTCTGAAAGGAAACAGTTACAGGCACCAAAGTTTAACATAATGTGAAGGAGTTCAATTTAAATACTTCCGAAAGGTCTAAGTTGAAAGAAAATAGAGGGCCCAGAGGGGGAAAAATTTTGTGGATTCCCTTCTAATTAGGGCAGCGAATTTTTTTTTAGCCTGAAACCTTTCCACAGTTCATACGACTACATCCAGAAAATACGAATCCCCCAGCACTTATGGTTCACACACCAAACTGGAACAAACAGACAAACAAACAAACACAGACAGACTTACATACTTGTTTTTTAACGCGTTTTTCTCGAAAAATAGTTTTCTAACGACAGGTTTTTCTTCTGTAGTCCAGGTTACATGTACTTCTTTATTCAAGTCCCCCCTCCCCTCGCCCATCGACAGCCGGAGTGGCCAATTACTAAGAAGAACAGGAAACCAATACTTACATAAGAGGATTAACAAAAACAGAAAAAAAACAAAGAGCAATCTTTAGATATCAGACAGTGCCTTCCGCCCCGAAGCTCACAACCCCGGCCACATGAAGCAGCTCTGCACGATTATCTACTCAAGTCACCTTGCAGATGTACCGCAAAAACTTAAGATTCGCTGTAGGATACCAATTTCCCTACGAAGACTTTCAATTTTGTTGCTTAGGTATATTAGATTATTAAGTGGAGCATTTTGACATCAATCATACCAACCAATCAATTCATCAATAATTATAAACTAATAATCAAAATAATCAACGCCTCAATAATTAAAATAAGCAATGCATCAATAATTGAAATGATTAATCAACTGATAATGGATGTATAGTCAAGACATCAATCATCGAAATAATAGATATATCGACAACTGAAATACTGATAATCAAAATAACTGATTATATCAAATAATGGTAAGATTTTTCTGACCTCCCATTTTCTTGGCCATGAAAATAAACCTTTTAGTCAAGTGTCTACCATTCTCGTTTCACACAAAATAAAATACGTCTCTTAGAGGGCTGGTGCGAGGAGGGGGGTGTCACATCCAAAGTTTGGCAAAATTCTGCTCAATCCGACACCAAAACTTTTTGAAACTAATATCTTTTTCTTTTACACACACTATTTTTATAAAAATACCAAATAAAAAATTTGGAAAAATTCGACCACGTTGGAAGCGTTTTTTCCCCTGCTTTCACGGCTTATGTGGCAGCTCAGTTGGGAAATCCGAGAATTTCCGGGGAAAAAAATGGAAAAATCCAAAAAGTCAAAAGCTTTTTTTTTCTGCTACGACGGGTTCGGAAAAATGTCTATTTGGCAATGCGCCATCTTTTTGAATTTCTATTCGGCAATTCAGTAGTTTTATAATCCACCCCGCCCCTCGTAGAATTGCTCAAACCGGTCCTGGTTTCTTGTAATCGGTGCAATACCCACTATATCAGTCATATCCCAAAATTAGTTTCTTCTTGGCACCAAGCTGTCGCTCTTCGTAGTTGAAAATTAACCACGAAAATATTTGTTTTTACACTTGGGCCAAGTACTGCCACGGTATCGAACACAATCCAAGATACTCCTATCCAATGGGTACGCAAATTCTAAAGCTGTAACATTCAAGTAATATTCATAACTCCATCGCCTACTTACTTCAATTGCGGCTAAATATCCGCAAACGATCAGACACGATCTAGCTCTCGTGCAAGCCACATACAACCACGAGTCTAGCTGTTTGAAATTCACTGGTAAACATAATATCACAATTTCATTTTCTCGTCCACTGAACTGTTCTACAGTGTCCACTCTGATTTTTCCAACTCTATCTAGTCCGCTGAAACGATTAGAATAGAAACGTAATTACTTGACAATAGCCGAAGCAGATTGACACAGACTGCCAAACAAGAATATTTTACCTGCTATACAGATGTCTTTTGATCGCAGCTCGTTGTTCTTCCCGAACGATAATAAGGCCGATCGTGGCCGCTTCACTTCTTTCAATCTCCATTATCTTCTGCAGTAATCGTCCGCAGAATACGGCTTGCGGTTCCCACCAACAACTGGAATACACAGAGGAGCGTATTACGGCGTTTACTTCAGCTGGAAGCACACGTGGCACTTCGCATACCTTTCTTTTAAATTGACATTGTCGCACAGAAAACTCGCAACCAACAGCGGGTTCAGCGAAAATCTGGAATGTCTCACGTATCTCTTTTGGAATCCTAAATTGAAACACCCGCTAACCCAATCGGACAGATCGGGAATCATGCGATGTTGCGTGTTCAGAGTAACCAATGAACTGGGCGATTTCGCTCTAAAGTCAGCGACTAATCGAAGGAACGGTGATGAATTGGCCTGCAAACGATATAAAATAATTACATTTATTCCGGGGGAATAGATAAAATTAAATCTTTCAACATACCCTGTCCAAATAGGCTAGATTTTTCGAGTCGCCCACGAGTATCAAACAGCGAACTAATAACATGATTGGTATTAGCATTCCAATTTCATTTTGATAGTTGGCATCATCGAAGATACAAACGGTAAATTTATGAATATCGCCTTTATTGTATCTGAAACCCACATTCGATTAATGAAGCATCGTTCCGTCACACTAACTCCAACAAGGGGAAGTGGAAAATTAACCTACTGGGAAGGAACGAAATCATTTTCAAAACAAGAAGACCAACACGACTGCACTGAAGTAACAATCACATCGGCGTTTTCAATAGCCATCGTCTTGGCTGCTTGGGCTTTAAGTTGCTCTATAATTTTCGAGTCATTGTTTTTCTATAAAACGAACACAATTATTACAAATAAGAGATAACGTTTCCACCAGATAAAAGTAAACAATTCATGCGGAGTGCAAACTAGGTAAATAAAGCACAGTTACCATATCACTGTATATTTTTTCGATGGCAGCTAATTTGTTTTTCGCCTCGACTAGTTTCTCTTCGGGGGCGTTAGGACTATTCAGCACTAATTTGAAGGAATTCGTTTGACCTTTCAGAATACATTTCTAGAATGAGAGGCGACAACACTCATTTTAGCGTGCATTAATATCCAAGTTCTAATGCCAGAGTTGAAAACTTGACACTAATGATAGAGAATTGAAATGGAGGCTCGGTAAACCCATCTTTTTCTATTTAGAATTAAAATGCAGTTCTTACTTCCTCCTCCAGGTTGATTAATGTTGTACCGTCGTCCTTACTGATGAGGTCCTTCACCTTGTCATCCAATGTACAGTACCTGATTTTGTGATGCACTCTTCTACAGTTCCCGTATCGTAGTAAAGTTACATTACAATCTATAGGAGAAAGCCGGCAATTGGTTCGTATCAATCAAAACTAAAATCTGCCACGTTGAACTCCATACTCGGTTTCAATGTTATGGATCTAAGGAATATTACCGTTTTTATCAAGCTTCTCAACGCGGTAGCTTACATCGTCCGCAATATTATCACAACTGGTGATGACAAGAACTTTTAAATCGTCGGGAAACATATTTCTACGATGTTTACTAAAAAGCTCGTGCAGCAGGCTGACAATCACTTGGCTCTTACCGGTACCTATATTCAACAAAAACACGAATACGCCGATAATTTGTGATTTTAAAAAGGATACACATCAGGTACGTAGAACGTGCCTTATAATCTTGTAACAGAATGAAAAAATAAGCTCTAAGACTCTTTTCTCTCTCCCTACACATCACTGTATAGGGTTTCGGTCGACAAATCAAATGCAATACTAGTCAAAATTTGAAAACAGTTAGCGCTTTCCCAATTCAGACATGCGGCCTAATTAAAGGAGTGAAGCATTAAGGCGGCTGTGAACTTTATTTTGACCATTTTTCAAATAAATGCGTTGTCACAGTCACACAAAAAGAGAGAACACGGAGTCGGAGGAAAATTAAAATTGTGGCGACATTGATCCATTACTAAGTGTTCCCTTTAGAGTTTAAAATTCTTAGGAAGTGTTCATTTTCAGTGTCCTGACACATCTACCCTGCAACGATTTATGCAGATCAAAAATTAGAACGACAAACTTCTTGCATTATAAAAAACAAAAACCTAGAGAAGTAGTATAAAATGAAATCAAAAAGGGAGAAGTTGGAGACGGATGTAGGTTCACCAGACGGGTCGAAGGCCACTGGCGGAAATACACGAGTCGCAGGATGTATTCCATATATTTTTTTAAGCACATGCGAGGAAACATTATCCATATCACGCTCGTACGTCAAGGCACACAACATCTGCCGGCATTCAAGCATGAATAAATATATTCTAGGCACTCATATCCAACACCCTCAATTCTAATTACTTCTTCTTCAGGCGCCATATCCGATGCCACATGTTGGCAGTTGCATTTTCTGACACGCTATTAGCAGGTTAGTCGGGGTAGTTTGCTATTGCTTTCCCCATGGTTGTATTCGAGCCGGACATCCACTAGGAGGGCTACAATCGGCAAAATTGAAAACGAGATCTGAACGATATTCCTATCTGAATGTTGAGTTAACTCAAAATAAGTCGAGAACGACGCCATTTAACGGAAAAATTAAGAGAACAAAATTTGTAGAGCGTACAATTTTCTATAAGTTACCATCTCTCATAAAAATTGATTTCGATCGATTTAAAGAAAGTTTCCGCCCACCAATTTTCCCAATTTTCCCTGTGCGCGATACTAGCGCTGTCCGGCCCGAATCGCGTCAGTTTTCCATCTCTGTGCCTAAGAGTGTGCCACGCGATTCACGACCAGGGTGGCAATGTTTAAAACGAAAGTGTTTTAAACAGGGTTATAAACTTATTTTAAACCACAAAACGAACCCAACATTCGTTTTAAACTTCTTTTTTTCTCATTTATTTCTTGTTTTAAACAATCATTTCATCTTGCATTTTACATCTTTATTTTAGCAAAAATGGAAGAAAAAAAAAAGAGTAAATAATATTTATTTATAAAAATGAAAGGAAAGTAGCCGTAAGATAAAGCTTTCACTTTTGACTCTTTGCTTTCCACAGCAATATTTTCCAGCTTTCAACTTTTGGCTTTCCAGGATCAAAATGTTTCAGCTATTGATTTTGACTTGGAAATTTCAGCTTTAGACTTTTCATACAAAAAAAAAAGTTATGAGGCATTGTTTATTAGTTTGTTGAGAATAGAACTTGATGTCACTTTCGGACTTAGACAGAGAAAAAAGGGATTTGGAAAGGGCGAAAATTGAAAGGAAAAACTAAATAAATAAAACTTTTAACTTTTCACTTCTCATCAAAAAATACTTTTTAACGTTCGACTTTTGGCTTTTTACCATCAAAATTCTCCAGCTTTTGGCTTAAAACTTTCAAACTCTGGTTATGAATTCGTAATATTGGCACTTTCACTCAGTATGTTATAACTATAAGTAGTGGCAACTAAAGTCATACGTAGAACACCATGACTTTGCTCACGGGTATAATGCACCGCCATTTTCTTGCAAGCTTGATTTATGAAGCGAGAACTGATCACATAGTTGACGCAGTGTTTACTACGCAGCCAATTTATAGTTTTTTTCTTTTTTCTGTTTTAAACACTCTTATTTCGAACAGACATTTTCAATGTTTTAAACAAAAACAAAAGTTTGGTTTGTTGGTTTAAAAAAAGACTGTTTTTTTAGAACCCTGTTCACGACGCTGCGTAAGCCGTTCACGACATGCACACGCACCATAACAATATTTCTGATCTGGTGGTAACACACTCTGCGACTGACTGTAATGTCTAGGGCTAGGAAAAATATGCTTTTGCATTTTTTTTTATTGCGCCATAGTGGGTTATGTTTGGTATCTGGACGAATCAGAAGATTTTGAGTAAAATGAACTGAGCATATTTTTCAAAAATTTGAATATCTTGACTCTCTGAGCATATTTTAGCATATTTTAGTTAATTATTCAGCATATTAGGGAATATTTTACTGAAATTCACAATTTTGAAGAATATTTGCCATTTTTTATACTTTAAATGATCAACACTGTCAAATTGCGTGTCACAAGAAAAGAGTCTCAGTGTCCAATTGCCATTAAGGCCTTTTCCTTATGACACGTCACAATAATTCTTTTGAATTAAAGCAATGAATATGCAACTTTGTAGAGTTTGTGGTTTGTGCACGCGTGAGGAGTTGATAATGCTCTGTATTTTCAGAGGAAAGAAAGAGTTTTAAAAAGTTTCAATTTGATACCCATATTCCAAATTTGCAAAAGCATATTTTGGTATTTTTTGGTTTTTGGAGAATATTTTTACCAGTAATGCGACAAATTTTATGCGCATATTTTACACTTTTTTGAGCATATTTTTCCTAACCCTAGCTAATGTCTCGTTCGTGTGAACTGGCGAAGGTTACAGGACGCGCTATCAGTGTTGCCAGATCCAGAACTTCGAAAAACCCTATACCAAGTAAAAAGGAAGCTGTATTTTGCAACAAAAAGCCGTAGATTTTAGCCCACATACTGAAGCAGATTTTCGTAGTAATTAATGACTTTTTTTTTATTTTTAAACCCGGATCAAGGGAAAAGGCAGCGACGTACCGATGAAAGAGAGGGCGACTCCCCCCGCCCGCAGGAATTTTTCTTTCAGCCGTTAGGAAAATTTATCATTTCAGTCAGGCGAGTTGGGAAAATCCAACAAGTTAAACGATTTTTTTTGTGTGCTTTTGGTTTTGATACTTGAGAATTGAGTTGAGAAGTTGGGAAAACCCAACAAGTCAGAAGTCAGAAGGTTTTTCTTCTCAGCTTTGATACTTGGGACTTTTGAGTTGAGTTGGTTGAAAAACTTCAACCGGTTAAAAGGTTTTTTTAAATTATCTTATTGCTTTGATACTTGAGACTTTTGAGTCAAGTCAGTTTAGAATTTCACAATATTTTACCCCCCCCCTCCACCTCCAGGAAAAGGCCCGTAGTCAGTCATCTGCAGTACGGGGTCCTGACAGTTTACCAAGCGGCGCTTGAGGATGACGTCACCGGAACGCTCGTTATCAATATTGGGGGAAAGAACCAAAATGAAATACATTCGGTTTAACTTGAAAAAAAAAACAACGCAAATTATTCAGTCATTTTTATCAAACTTGGGGACAAAATATGTACACAAAATCGAAGTGCCATTCCCCTATACTACAAATTTACGGTTCTTACCTGGTGCTCCATCAATCACACAAATAGATGGCTGCGGAGATATAATATTGTTCAAGCAAGTAATAACCGCCTTTTTTTGAGACGGGTCTAAAAACATCTGGAAACAGTTGTAAAGGAAAATGTTACTGTTCTGAAGGAGATTAGATACCGACACTGAACATGAATATTGATCCGCGAGCGGATACATGAAATAAAGGGAAAGACCATGAGAAATTGAATAAAACAATTCTTTTTCGACTACGGATTTTTTAAAATCATACTTCACTTTTTTTAGTGGAATGCAAGCATTAGAACAAGATTTAATTGGTCTACATTTCAAGAAATTTCTGTCAGAAATAAAGATTTTTTTTTTAATAATAAAAATGCCCGAATGGTCTATTGTGAACCAGACTATCTCTAGTTCAAATTATACAATTTAATACAATTCTGAGGAGGAAGAAAGAGTATGTCTCGCTGTCACAGGCGTTAGTTTGAAAAAAATATCGATTTGAATTTTCTGTAAGCAGTTGCAGTGTTTGATCTCAATTTTCAATAAAAACACTCCCTTCAAAAATATAAAAAAATACATCTAGATTTCTCAATGAAATTTCATGAGAAAAATTAATGTTCATTAAAAAAGATTCGACAGGACTGCTTACAGTATCATGCGTGTATTGCCTAAACAGAGTGAAAAGAGAAAAAGTACATGCCAAAATATTTTGAAAACAGGAGAGGTGTTCTTGAATTCGGCTACATCGTAGCCAGCATAGCTAGCATAACCACTGGTCGCGAGCAGCAGTTAGGCCATCTATCGCTGCTATTTAATTAACACGGATAGCCGAAAAATAGCCGAATTCAAGAACAAGGTACAGAAATTGATAGCAGTTATAGCCAACATAGCAGATTTTAAGAACACCTCTCCAGGTCTCTCTACCGCTCTGATTCGATGATAATGGGGCGAATGGCGGTGCACACACGCCAAATTAGCCCCAGAACACCGCACCCCGTATCCCGGAATCACCCAGCTAACAGATATCAAATAACCAACCTGCCACTAGCCTCAAAAATGTTTGGGGTACAGAGTATCATAGGTATGAGAGTAAGTAACTAGGAAACTAGACTAACAGTAAGATATATGATCATCTAAAGCTAGGTCCGGACATCATAAACATTCGTAAACGAATGTGAACAAGTTGAAACAAACGCGAACGAACAGGAACAAGTATTAGTGATCGGATAGAAATGGATTGGAACACGTAACGAACGTGAACGAACAAAATGGTAGTGTTCGTCAGAGTTGGAATTGATCCATGTTCTGCCCTATCCAAAATCTATCTAGACATGACGAATGCTATCGAGAATGATCAAATATGAATCTTTTGATGCACCGACAAGCTGTCGGATCGCGTTTGTTCACGTTCGAGGACACCTGTTCGTGTTTGTCTGTGCTTGTTAGCTGGTACTCTACACCTGACGAATTTTTGTTTGGCATGTGCGTTAATTCATGTTCGTTCGCGGATGGTCATGTCTGGACTGCAAATACGCCCGCTTGTGACAAAGATTACCGTGTAATTAGCTGTTCATTTGCGGACCATGCGCCTGTAATAAGTATGACATGTTCGTAATATGTGTCAGCACAAGTATGCACTCACAACTGCCAATAGAGACGCTTGCATTAGCACTTTTCCCAGCGGGAATTTTCGCATCCTTGCATCGTGTTGAAGAATTTTGAAGCAAAACATGAAGTAGAAAGTCAAAAAAGTGCTTCTCTCATCAGATTTCTGTGGAATGTCCCAAGGAATTCTTCTTTTAGGTTTTACTTACATCTTTGAAAGTTTCATCATCCTTAAAATACGGTTCAACAGAGTATCTGTGACGTGGATCAACAAACAGATCTGTTATCGGTGACCTTGCTATCATGGACAATCCTTGGAATGGCCGCAAGTGAGTTTTTGTGTATGTTAGAGTCTTCAAATGAAAATAATATAACACTAATAAAATCAGTATATCGATCGAGAGCTTCATTTTTCCAAGAAATAAACATTCAACTTACTTTTATTTTAACTTCACCTGCCATAACTTCAAAATCTTTTTGATGTATTTTGAATATTATTTTCTGATGTTTACTACCATCTGTAACATAATTTGAAAATACTTGGTTGATTATTATATGTACTTATCTGCAAAGAATGTGAACAAAACGAAAAATGAAATAGAATCCATAATTGTTTACCTGAAGTAGGTGAATCGCTGACAGAAGCAACATAAGCAAATACCATTGTTTTCCGTGGGACTTGATCGTGTCTTTGTTTGACATGAAAACTCAAAATTACAATCTGTCCATTTATTATGTCTTCTCCACAATCAAAAGGATTAATAATACCTGTAGCAGGGTAATGTTGAAACAAAATCTAAATAAGAGAAAACTATCATTTATATCAATTCTTCACATCAGTAGTGCACTCTCATAAAGAGACTTGTTTTTATCTTTATGTGAAAAATTCATCAAACAATATAGTTACCATAACACAAATACATTCATAGGCAAAATTTCTGCCAATGAAAGAGCTTTAGATGACAGGGTTTTTTGATAAGTCAATAAGTAACATGATACTAGAACTCTCAAGATTTACACATTTCAGAAATTCTTTGGAAGTTTATACTTGGAGGAAGGGGACAACTGGCCCGTTTCACCGCACCAGATATTCCCTATGAATGTATTTTTTTTATAACTAGAACTTACGGGATGCATAAATGGTCCACAGTAGTCCTGGCCGGCTGGTGTCAACATAATCTATATGAAGACTGCAGAGACCAATTTTATTGCTATAAATTTAAGAAAAAACAATTAGCTATGGTAAATTGGTTTTAACTTTGCTTCCTGCAGAGAACGCTCATTACTTCCTTGCTGACACGAGAACTTGCGCTTTCAGTGCACCTTGTTATTAAGAATATCATAGGCAGATGAGGCAAATGTAGTCAAATATGACTCACGTATTGTTGACTCATAGCCAAAGTTTTCATAACTAGAAGGATAGTCCACTCTGATAGGGGCAGAAACTTCAGTGGTGTCACTGCAATTGGATTAATACAGAGCCTACAAAAAAATTGATTTTTTCGGTTTTTACTCATAAGTGGTGCTTTTATTTCATTATTATTATTTTTTTAAATACAACATTTAATAAACTAGTGCTCAAAAAAAATAAGCTCTCTATCGCAATATCGCAATCGCAAAATCTCCTGTTTTCTTATTTGAACTTCGTGAGATATGATGGGAGAAACTGTTGCCGAATAGCATTGTAAGCAGACTAACCTCCTAGTTACAAAAACCTTGTCGCATAGTAATCCTTGCTTTTTTCTTCGGCACCAAACTAATATTCTCTTGTCCTTGACTGCTATTTCTCAAGTTGCATTACATACTATTTTAACAAAAATTAGTGCATTTATTAGAACATACCCTTGCGCCATATACTGGGTATGCGGCAGAAAATCTTGATTTGGTTTATCCCAGGATCTGAAGATGGCTTTCCATAAATTTAGATACATCTCGCTTTTCAACTGTTCTTTATATTCACTCATCAGCCGATGCTCAGGAGGATAATTCTGATTTGGTTTATACAGTTCAGGGGGAGCGGAATATTTTTGCTGTTCCTGGAATAGAATATTATACAGAAGTTTGTTAACACATTTATGCGACTGTCCGGTTTTTATATTTGTAGAGCTCAGGGGAAGTTTTATATATTTATCATGTAGAACGGGCTGGCTAAACATTATTTTCTAGCAACTTTTCGGGTTAGTTTTGCTTTCATATTGATGTTCTTTTATGTTTATCTACTGTGTTTTTTATAATATACCACGTTGTCCAACTAGGACTAGAGTTTTTCAATTGTTTTACGGATTTAGTGGCGATGGTAACATAACAGCAGAGGGGAAAGGTTTCGCCTCTTACAGTTTATAAAGATCAGGTCATAAACTTTTTTTTTTTTTTGTGTTGAAAAATATGGAATTCTTACCCCAAAGATTTGTTATTCCCACAAAAATATGATCAACTGCATTTAGATCAAATTAATTATCTCCACCTCTTCCCAAAATTAGATAAGCAACTGCTACATTTATCTTTCTACCCATTCCTATGCAGTGAGGGAATTATTTCAAGCATTCAATTCATTAAAACTAGTAGAATACCAGCTCACCTCCAACCATTTGACGTTCCATTTACAAACTACAGCTACAGCTGTCTCAAATTCGAATAATTCCTCTCGAATTAAGCGTTCATGTAATTTATAAGCAGGAGCAAAAATGCCATTATTTCGTCGTTCTTCAGGATCACTTTCAAATTTTTCACATCGATTGAACTGATGACAGAAGAACACCTTCTTTTTGACTATTGGGATATTCTTATCAAATTTCACTTTTAAATTCGACTTTTTTTGTTTTGTGTCAACTTTTTCATTTGCAACCTTCGAGCGTGATTTCTTTTTCGCATCTATATCAGTCATAACATTACTACCTAAATCTAGAGCTGTTAGAGCCTTTCTGATTGGAACTATCCTGGGAGTTCCATCACACGACTGGTTAAATGCTGTAATCCTGTTGGTTACAATCTCGCCCTGTTCCACAATAGGATAAGAATCATTCGACGCAGATTTCACTGATTTCTCATTTTTCATGATTTTCTCAGCTTCATCTTCACTTATATCCATATCCTGCACATTTAGATCAGCAGTATTTCTGTTTTCAGGGATGTTTGGTATTCTGGTATCAAGCTGCTCACTCAAGTACGAATCGTAGATTTCTTCTCGGTTATTGTGTATGTTTTCTAGTGGAGGCAAATCCGGTGTCAATCCCGTTTCACAGTCAGCTTCACGAATTGGTTGCGGAACTGAACTATTCGCAGCATTGGAAAGAACTGATGGAAGCTTCTCAGTTTTCTTTTTAGTTTTATTACTTCCAGGATCATTCACAATTGAATCAATCAGGAAGGCCGAGCGATTTTTATTTGTGTCTTTTATTACAACAGGTTGTGTAGTAACCTTTTCATTGGCTTCAGTCATTAAATCTCTTGCCTTCTTCTGTGATTCGGCAAGTTTCCTTAATTTTTCTTTGCGTAAAAGCTCTTGTTCTTTAGTTGACATGATGGGTGCTGGTTGAATCACCTTCTTGTGTTTACATTTGCTACTCTCTTTTTCCCTCTTTCGCTTTTTCTTAACAATGCTAGGTTCATGTTCAAGTAATTTCTTTGTATGTTTTACTTTTTTGAAAATGAGTTTCTGATCAACATTTTCAGTAGTATCCAACGACTTCTTCTTCAAATTTTCATCTAATATTGGTAGTCTGACAACACAGTGTTTCAACTGATACTTCATTTTGATCTGAGTAGCTAAATGTATGAGCCTATCAGATGTCTGAGCTTTCATTTCTTCGACAGAATCTTCTTCTTCTGATAAAAGATCCGGAACTCTGTTCAATGGCGCAGTTACATTATGTCCATCAACATTATCAATGCATATAGCTTCTCCGTCAATTGCCTCATGAGATATCTTCCCAAGTATTGGAGGTATCGTTGACTCATCCATACCTATTTCATCATCTTGTTCACACTGGATGGAGGTCTCTTCTCTTGGCTCCAGTTTTACTGGTAAAGATACAACCAGCTTTTTTCCAACTTGATACTGACCATCAATAGGTTTAAACCAAGGTACTTCATTACAGTACAGTACTTGAGGTTTCTCATCATCTTCATCATCACTTATATCAATAATATTATTGTACATGGACTCGAAGGCTGAAGAAAAATCTGGAACATCATCAATTTGTGTGGTATTAAGCTGAGAGCACGGGAAATCTTCTTCATCAGAATCCAATAGTACTATTTCATCAGATGTAGAATAAGCTGCTACTACTGGAGCTAAACAAGGTTTGATATCTTTTTCATCTGACTGGATTAAATTAACGCGCTGTAAATGGTCAGGTTGGACGGTTCTTGTAGCAGGAACAGCAGGGATTTTGAATACTAGATTTGCATCATGTTTGCTTAACTCGCTGGAAAAGTTGACCGATCTTTCCTTCTGCTTTGAATTCTTAGTCTTAACACTGGATTCTGGGGTTGTGGAATCCACACGACTTTCATCTTCTAGCTCAAGGATTGTGTCAACCATACTGGTCTCTTTTACCTTAGGTCCATGGTTCTGTTCAGAAGATTTAGAGGCGATTTCTCTACTACGTACTTCAGAATTACTACTTGAGCTATCTACTCCATAAACAGGTCCGGTCCGGGACAGTGGGCATTCATTTACGCCAACTGACTCAGGAACAGGGTCTATTATGATCACATTGTCATCATCGTCTAGTAAATCAATAATCTCAGGAACATTTTCAGTCTGATCTGCACTCTGAGAACGGACATTAATTATAGTAGGAATGCAGTTTTTTTCATTTTTCATAACATCGCAATTCACCTCAACAGATTTGCAAACAGAGATTGTTTCTGGTATTTTAGCTTCGTCCTTCGCATCAATAGTTTTATTAGTTCTTGTTTTGGACGGATCTACTTTTCTCTTCACAGTTTTAGTTTTCTTGGGTGCGTCCGACTTACGTTTTCCAACAACAGGATTTAATTCTTGAGCTGGCTTGGCTGAAGTCTTTAACAGACCTGTTCTCGATGAATTTGGTAGTACTGGTGGTTCAATCAAGTTCGAAGTCTCTGACATTGGGGTCTTAATAGCAGAGCTCTCTGATTCTAGTTTGGCAGCACAAACTGTGATTTCTGGCTCCTTTTCCAACAGCTTCTGTACAAGTTCATTATTTAAACCTGCGGTATTGGAAGGAACGATGGCATCTTCAGGCGAATTTTCAGGAATTTCAGATTTCTCCGAAGGTTTTGCACAGATCACAGACGACTGAGTAGGTTTTAAAATGGTTATAGATGATGAAGCAGTGTTTGATGAACACTGTAGAGTTGGTGCAATATTTTTCTGAGATTCGGAATAATCCTCCACAACGATCGAGTCCTGCGGTTCCAGTTTACATTTGAAGGTAGCTTTCCGATCTGTACTGCTGTCGGGGGTGGATCTACCATGGTTTAATGACTGGGTTGAAGCTGAATCGGCACTTTCTTTTGGTAACTGAAACGGAATAAGATAAACACACATCGTACGTTATAGGTAAATACGGAAATGATATTCGTTTATATACATATATAAGAACAGGTTGAAAATGATTCAAAACATTGGAAACCAATGTTTCTTGTTTTGGTCAATTTTCTACGCCTACAGCGCCGCAGTGACTAAAATTGTGGATCAGTACCTGAATTTTTCATTCCATTATTTATTTATTTTGTCTATAAGTAGCCTATAGCGCAGGTATGTATCATGGAACAAGATTTATTTCAGTAATAGTATGGTAAGGCGATCATAGCCTAGTTTGTCCTTCATATTAGAAAACTATATATATGTATATACGGAGGGGAGGGTGTACTATATACAGCACGAATAACACCTGCAGGTACTTTTTACTAAATCCATGGCTCGCCTGTGGTAAAAATAGTCAGTCATGATTGAACATAAGAATAATTAATATGTGCTCTTGTTATCAGGAGAGTAATTTTAGAATTTTAATTAAAACTGATTCCTATAAGATATATTTTGAATGACAAAGAGCAATGTTCTCTTACGAGATGATTCATCTTTGACGCCGAAAAAATACGAACTAGATGGGGTCTGAAAAACTCTAATAAGCCTTTGCTCCTTAAAACTGTTCTGAAACTAATTCTATGTTTGGATGGTAAGGTATCTAACAAATTTAAACATGAAATAAAATTCGCAAATGAAGCAGGTACCTCGTGCTCTATTTTGACCACTTCGAAAGTGCACTGTTTATTCTCATTAGCTCTGCATCCTATACCAATAAGGTCACCCGCTTTCAATAATGTTTCACGATTGGGAAGTATTTTGTGTTTTCCAATGAACGTGCCATTAATTGTCTAGAAAAACAAAAGTACAAATGAACAAAGAAGTCTTTCAAGAATGATGCATCCTGGCATACAATGGACGCAAGTGACTCAATATTACCTGTTTATCTTTAATGAAAATTCTTCCGTCGACTCGAAGTATACTGGAATGAAAGCGAGATACTGGTAAACTATTGATCACTATATGATTGCTTGTATGGCGACCTATGTTATTCTGCCAACAGACAGTGATAATCATAAATTAATGGAAGTAATTCACATGAACAGATTCAATGAATTAACCGAGCGAAGGGTCGAACCTAGGGGGGGATGCCCACTCCTGACACAGCTGGTATTTTCATGTAAGTACATTCCGATCAAATAACCAAGTGTCGAACGGGGGAGGGAGTGCACACTTCTGACACTGATGGTATTTCCATGTAAGTAGGTATATTCCAATCGAAAGATATTCATGAGTCAGGTGGTCCCAGACTATCTAGAAATCTTATAGCTATTTAAAAATTAAAACTCGTATAAGATTCCCAACGACTCCGGAGCGAGGAATGGTTCGGTCCGAATGTCGACTAGAAATCGGAATGTTCATTTCAAATGCCACCCTGCAAATTGGTAACTGCACATGGTATTCATGCCAATCCGGACGGATCCAAACGTTCAAGGGGGGTTAACCATTCCGTTTCCTAATTGCGTTGACAAAAATTCAACTATCAATCCGAATAGTTTCAAAATTGGTTTTTCATTGGCGTTGTTTTGGTCAGTTTACATGAGTATCATTTTGACTGATAATTACGGCGGTCGTTTCTACAGAAGATATTTCAAAATACCATGAAAATGATGTACAAACTAAGCGCTGCACGAGTACATACTACATACGGCATCGCGTGATTACGAGTACGAATAATCGTCAGACGAGTAATACGATTACTCGTTCGCATCGGCATCGCCAAGTATAATAGTATTCGGCATCGTCGATACCTAGTTATACCTACTCGGCATCGTTTCGGTATCGGCGAGTATAAAAGTATTCCGCATCGTTATCTGTCTCATCTTTTGTTGCTTATCCTGTGTCGACTTGTCGTGAACGCATAATGCATTTCTAAAAGGGGTAAACCCGAAGATTTTTCACGATGCCGTTCTGACGATTATTATTTATAATTATAATCATGAGGTAAAAGTAATCGGTGTTACTTTCCGGAAACGATGCCGAGTATACTCAGCATCATTAGGTGTTATACTCGGCGATTATTTATCCGATTACTTTTTACCTACTCGTGCAGTGTCTGGCACAAACTAAATTTAAAACTGAATTGAATCTTGAGAACAGAGACTTCCAAATCGAGAAATATGACCCTTGAAAATAACTGAAATTGTAGAACAGGAAACTATTTTGATATTTGGTAACAATTCCGACCAGCAAGCAACTCAACGAGGAAACAAAAACGTATTCCGGCTCGTACTCACCTCATCTCGGTCGAGAGTCAGAATAATATAATCTTCGCGCTTCAAACCGAACATGATCGATACCTGAAATCAGTAATGACACATCCATTACTTTCATTCCTAAGATTAAAAAGACAACGGAGGAATACCAATGAATAATGAATCCTTTTCTTCTCTATTCGTCTGAAGATATCGACGGTCCGATTACATATTACATGCAGTTTCTACATACGTTCTTGTACTTACACATTGAAGAATGAAAGATAACTGACTCAAAACCGAGATACGTAACGGGAACTCGGCTTATCTTAGCTGTCGTAGATCATCACCGGTGGAATGGCGAAAACAAGAAAACTAAGACTACGTAAATGCATACAACCTGAGAAAGAATCAAGACAGTTGAAACTGTGTCTTCCAAAATTAATTAGATCTTGAAGAACGAGAAACGGAGTAATATGATTCAGTCAAACTTCAAACAAAATAATAACGACTATCAAGTATCAACGATCAAGGCCGATCAGATGATTGAGCGGAACGGCGCGGCATGAGATTTATGTCCCACCTAGAGGCTAGACCGCTAGAGTGTGCAGCGCGGGAGTTTGCGGGAGTTTGAATTTTGAATTTTTGAATAGAGCGAAGGTTACGAAATACGAGCTAGAAGGGTGGTCCAAGCTCCAAGCAAGGCGCAAATGCATCAATGACGTCATTAAGATGAAACACATGGGGCTAGTTGGACGCTGTTCAGCAAAAGGAAACCAACTGGCAAAATTCGCTTTTTGAGAACACGTGATTCAAAGTTCAAAAGCCATGTAGAAAGTCCAAAATCCTGCCATAGGTCACTAACGTCACAAAACAGAAAATCAAGGCAGAGAATTTTCAGGGAGGGAAAATCCGAATGGCACTGTCTTTCAGCTTTCAGCTAACTTTCCAGCTTTCGGCTTTCAAATCTCACAAAAAATAAAGCTTTTTGGCTTTCAGCTTTCGGCTAGCTTTCAAGCTCTGATTAGCATTGGTCTTTTGTAGGGATTCGGGATTCCAAAATTATGCTTTTGCATTTTTTTTTCTCTGATGAAGTAGATAGGGAATATCCATGTTATTTTTGTGATTCATAGAATTTCAAGAAGAATGAGCCACCCTTGATCGAGCATATTTTGGCATATTTTGGGTGTAAAAGCATGTTTTAGCATATTTTCTGCTTTTTTTAGAGCATATTCAAGAATATTTGACGAGTTATCTGTCAAAAGGGCGTCTGTTCAATGTATTTCTTATGAAACGGACGCCCTTTTGACAGATAACTCCTCATTTTTTCAATTTTTAGGGTGTTTGCCCGCGCGCAGCGCTGCAAGCACCCTATTGCAATCGAATTTTCATTTCAATAAATACGACTGAATTGTTTACAGTTCATAGTTCAGTTTTAGTTCAGTTTTTATTATAGCTGCGTTCGTTTATGTTAAAACTTTGTTGCTGAAAAAGAGGCAGAGTAGCAACGTCCAAGCGACACAACAAATATACGCCAGAATAAGAATCGTTTATTTTCCTCTTCTTATGTTGCATTCGTAACCGAGACGGAATATTCATATTAGTAGACCGACTTACCGATAGATGGCAGCAGCTGACGGAGAACGAGTAAAGAGGTCGTATTCTAACACCTCCCCTGAATGTTCTGTCTCCGTGATTTCGTATCTCGGAAACGTAAACAAAATTCGAAGGTTCTTTATCAATCAGCGTTTTATTTTAACCTAACGTTCTACATTTGTGAGCCTGTGTAGGCAATTAATTTTTGTTTGACAGTTCACAGCTATAAAATATCTAAAGTAAGTGTTCCCGTCCTGGTGATTCTGTATATGATATGGTTGTGCGGTAATATGACACTGATATTTATGCGTTCACTGTCACTATTTCCAGCAAGATATGATTCCCGCACGAACTGTTTCTAGTATTTTACGACTTTACCCTTCGGTTGCTGTAACAAAAAACGTGTCATTTGAAGTTTCCTTCGTTATCCCGTCAAAGGAATTCACCACACACCAGGAGTTCGAGTTGTTCATTTTCGTAAGGTTATGAGGTTTAATTTTGTTAAAATAGCCTGTAGCCGAGGTGCCGGCAATGCTTTCGTAAAAACATCTGCAGGGTTCTCCGCAGAACTTATATATTCGAGCCTTATCGAGTTGTTCAACTCGTCTCTTACAAAGAATAATTTTGTATTTAGTTGGCGGGTACCTTTATGGTTACTCGGATTTTTAGCGACTGCTATACAGCCTGCATTATCTTCATATACCAGAGTAGGATTAGATAATTGTACCCCTAAATCATTTGCAAATTGTCTTAGCCACATGATATCACGTGTTATTTCGCATAAGGCATAAAATTCTGCTATTAAAGTACTGAGAGCGACAGTTGCCTGTCTACGTGATGTCCAGCTTACGAGATTTCTCTCGAAAAGAGTTATCAAGCATCCGCTTGTAGAGTGTGCATGTTCATCATTTGTTGCATAACTCGCATCAACATAGCCAATCATTGGTTCAAGCGTTTCGTTTTCGTTTTTCGAGAAAGTTAAAACATAATGCGTAGTCCCTGTACGTACCTAAGTACTCTTTTAATGGCTTTCCATAGTTTCAGGGTTGGCTTAGATTGAAAACGACTAAGTAAAGAAATAGTATAGCAAAGATCGGGCCGTGTGCAGAGCATTGCATACATTAAGCCTCCGATAGCATTTCTGCAAGGATAGTTTGCATTTTCCGGATTTTCATCCGAAATTTGCCATTCGGCAATATTTGTCTTTATTTCTAGTGGAGTACTGATGGGTTTAGAACCATCCATTGAGTATTTCTTCAAAAGTGATTTTAGATATGTCTCTTGTGAGAGATAGATATTCTGTTTATCGCGGGTTATAGTAATTCCCAGAAAATAGTGTAATGGACCTTCGTCCGTCATCTCGAAATTTTTCGATAATTTTTCTTTCATCGCATTTAAGTTCTTTTGCTGTTTTGTTAATAAGAGGATATCGTCAACAAAGACTAAGAGATAGAAATTTTCTTCTACGTTCGTAGAATTACGAAAATATACACAATAGTCAGATTTACTGTTCGTAAACCCCAATGTTTTGAGGAATTTGTCGAATTTTTGATTCCAGCACCGCGGAGATTGTTTCAGACCGTATAGACTGCGTTTTAACAGACAAACTTTGTCGCCTGAATATGTGACACCTTCCGGAACACGCATGTATATTTCTTCAGTCAAATCACCTTGGAGAAAGGCGGATTTTGCGTCTACCTGTTCAACAAGTAAGTCGTACTGAACTGCAAGAGCCATAAGAGTTCGAAAACTAGTCATTTTTGCGACAGGTGCAAATGTTTCGTTAAAATCTATACCCCGTTTTTGACTAAATCCTTGAGCGACTAAACGAGCTTTGAAACTTTTTACGTCACCAGTGCTGGTGTACTTTTTGCGAAATACCCATTTACAACCAAGGATATTCTTCCTCTCAGGTCGATCAACTAAGATCCATGTTTTATTTTGCTTTAGAGAATTTAATTCTGCCCGAATTGCTTTGAGCCACTGTGCTTTGTTTATATTATTTTCAATTTCTGAATAAGTTTCTGGGATATCGACATTATTTTCAATTAACATTATTACATTGACATAGTCTTTCATCCAAAAATCTGTTTCCAGATTTCGTAGTTCATCATTATTAGTTATTTCAGATGAATACTTGGAACTGTTTCCACTCACAATTTTCTCCGAGTTTACTACATTCGGATTTTTATTATTTTCAGCGATGCAGTATGAGTGATCATCATAAACCATTCGGTACTTGTCATCATGAGTCATTCGATTAACATTTGGTCCACTACTGGACGGTTTTTGATTTACATTTGATCCACTACTGGACGGTTTATCAGTGGATGTTACAGAGTTCTCTGTAAGTAAATTTTCTTTGACATTCGTCTCATTTGTAATTTGGATGTGATTTTCATTGGTAGAGTTCTCTACCAGTGTTTTAATGCTTTTAGAGTTTTCTAGTGTCGGTTCGACACGAGTAGAAGTTTCTGTTAGTTTCGTTGTTGCGCTACTTAGGGTTGCTTCCACCCCTAAATTTTTGTACATAAGGCTTTCATCAAAAATAACATCCCTTACGAGTTGGATGCGTTTATTTTCTAAATTAAGTATTTTATAGCCGTTATGTATGTAGCCAAGCAGAATGCCCTTTTCAGAACGTGGGTCTAGTTTGTTCCCTTTTACAGGTTTAGTATACACTACACATCCAAAAGTACGTAAATGCGAATAATTAGGTCTGTAACCAAAAACCATTTCAAAAGGGGTTTTGTTATGCGGTAAGGTTGAAGTAGGACTTCGATTAATCAGGTGCACTGCAGTTTGCAGTGCAAAGTTCCAAAAGTCAAGTGGTAAACCAGACTCAAAAAGCAAAGCTCTTATACGTTCTCCTAGTAAGCGGTTCATCCGTTCTGCGATGCCGTTTAGTGCGGGAGTTTCCCGAATAGTATAATGGAGTTCTGTACCTTTCGACTTTGCGTAGTTCTGAAATTCATTTGAAGTATACTCACCGCCATTATCACAGTAGAGAGTTTTAATCGTAGGTTTCTTAAAAATGACTGTTGCTCTACTTTCGTATTCTTTATAGCACATGAAAACCTGTGATTTTTGTTTCATTAGGTACGCAACAAGATAATGGGTTGCTTGATCGATAAAAGTCACAAAGAATTTCTCGTCATAAATACTACGATGTGGTAGCTCACCGACGTCACTATGGACACGATCTAAAGGTTCGAGAGCTTGAAGCAGAGGCTTCACTTTTGCTAATGGTTTTGAGGTTTGTTTAGCTTTACAGCATATTTCGCATACGCGAGAATTTTCAGTTATTTTAGGAAAAAGTAATTTCAAATTTGTGTAACTCAGGTGTCCCAAACGTTTATGCCAATCAACTTTTGATGAAGTAATATTCATTACAACTTTGTTGTTCGGCTTTAAATTTTGAAAAGTAAACCTGTAGAGGACATCATTTATACAATCACCCGTTGCAATGATTTTCTTTTCGTTCGTGTAGAGGTAGGCTACATTATTTTCTAATTTGAAATTAATTTTGTAATTTTGTAACCTTTTTGCAGATAAAATGTTGCAACGAGCATCAGGCGAGTAATATACATCCTTCAAAACAATTTGGTGACTGTAGTTCGATTTCAGGTAAATTTCACCTATAGCTGTAACCGGTAAATATGCTTGTTTTCCAGCTAACCTGAGATTTCTCGGCGGACTTAGGGCCCGCACATTTACTAAATCTGTTACGTCCGTAACAATAAATTCTGTACTGCCCGTGTCGATGTAAAACATGGTATTTTTCTCCGAGGGAAAGAACTTACCTCCTGAGTAGCCAGTAACCATACCAAAGAAACCAAAGTCATCCCCTGGTTCTCCAGTAGTTACGGCATTGACTTGACCCGTGAGTGTTTGGACATTGTTCGATTGTTGATGCTGAGCCGCCTTCTGCTGGTTTTGAGCCGCCTTCTGCTCCCGATGTTTTTGGAGGATCCAACACTCGTCGTAGGTATGGCCTGGTTTGCAGCACCACGTGCAGTAGCGGGATGATCGCCCATAGCTTCTTCCAAAGATTCCGCGTCCACGTTTTGAATTTCCTCCTCGGCCTTCACGATTGGTAGTGAAACGATTGGTGCGGCCTCGACCACGTCTGTGAATACCATTCCTGGCCCCTCGACCACGACCTCGTTGGCGATGATCCTTGTGGTCGGCAGTCGCCATAAAGACCTTTGGTTCCTCTTCGACTGGAAAGTTGAGGCTGTGGTTTCTCAAGTTTGATTTTACCTTTTCGACTTTCAATTCTTCTGTGCTCATCATTGAAATGGCCGTTACAGCAGTATTAAATTTAGTGCTCATGGAGCGGAGCAGCACAGATGATAGGAACTGTTCATCCGAAGTCGCTGCTACCCCAGCTGATTTCATTTCATTTATTATTTTATCAAATTTTTCAAAATGTTGCAGAATATCATCATCTGCAAGCTTCAGCTGCATCAGGCGTCCGAAAAGATGGAGTTGATTTGCCGGGCTTTTATTTTCGTAGCCAGCTTTCAAAGCGTGCCAGATTTGCGAAGCGGAGTCCTGTTCGCTAACGAGATTTAACGCGTACGCACTGATATGCTTAATGATCAAACCTGCTGCCTTGGCATCCTTGGCTAGCCACTCAGCTTTCTCCTTTTCGGTGTTTGGTTGAGGTGTTTCCAACACATCGAGACACCCCTCACTTCGGAGCAGTGCTCGGGTCCGTAAGCACCATTCCTGGTAGAATTCGGTTTTGGAGCCAAGTTGAGGGAAAGAAAGTCCAATAGCCAGTGACGATGATGAACTCATTTTCGCAAGCGACGCAACAATTTTCGCGAGCGAGTTTTCACTATTTTATTTTTAAAACTTTCGAATTTTAAATAAAATTTTTTGACAAGTTTTGAGTTACTTGTACTTGCTTCTACTGTTCAAATAAATTCTAGCACAAGACAGGCGGGACTGGGCCCATAACCTGTTAAAACTTTGTTGCTGAAAAAGAGGCAGAGTAGCAACGTCCAAGCGACACAACAAATATACGCCAGAATAAGAATCGTTTATTTTCCTCTTCTTATGTTGCATTCGTAACCGAGACGGAATATTCATATTAGTAGACCGACTTACCGATAGATGGCAGCAGCTGACGGAGAACGAGTAAAGAGGTCGTATTCTAACAGTTTAGACGTCAAAAGTGTACCCTGGTGTACACTAGGTGCTGCAAAAGTGTATACACTGAGTGTATAAACGAACGCAGCTTATCAGTGTTTTATCAATACCAGTTGGCGCAAAAACGAAGGAGCAACTGAACAGTTAAATTGGAGAGACAAACGAATTACTAAATGTTATGATAATGCAGTTTTTTTTACGCTGGAGTACTATTATGAACGTTCGTTAATGTTAACGAATTCGTTAAGCCGTGTTAAGGATTTTTCGTTAACGACTGGTGTCAGTTATTTGTATTATGAATGTTCGGTAAATTTGTTGTTATTATATCACGATATCAGAGAATCAGACTATCAGTCAGCAGTCACTTGTTTTCCTTTTCATTTCGATTTCGTTCATGTGTCAAGTAGTTTGTAAAATTACCTAGACTATTTTTTAGCACTTTAAATTCTCCATCTCTAAGTAGAATACACAAATTATAATGTAGGATAATGCCCTGAACAGTAACTATCCTGACCTCTCCATTCCGCCGTCATATTTTGAAATGAAAATGATACTCAATAATATTTTGAGACGCGAAAAAATTGATTCACAGGATATAACTAAAATGTTCGATTAAAAAATAGAATGCCATATGTTACTTTGTGATACTGAACGATGAAATGGTATACTGCACGTGGGACTGCGAGATAATACGACGAATTTATAAGAAGATCGTCTTAACGAATCCTAAAGAACCTTAACGAGTGGTCCAGGCCACTCGTTAACTCTCACCTCGTAACGGGTCTTACAGAAGATTTAACGCAACGTTAACGAATCTTAGCGCAGCTTAACGAATTCGTTAACATTAACGAACGTTCATAATAGTACTCCTAATAGAATACGTCAAGATAATCGTAGATATAATGAGAAACATCGAAGAGAAAGACGTGAAAAAATCCGTGAGTATAATCGAATCCATAAAGAATATTATCGAGAATATTATCAATCCCACCAAGAACAAGCTCGTAAATAGATAATATTATTTGAAATACTATGAGTCGCATCGAGAAGAACATTTTCAATACTATCAGCCGCTTATGTAAACTAGATTCAGGATTCCAGCTACGCAAAAATGTATACGCTCAAACTGTGTAAAATTTGTATAACTGGATTTAGAAGAGGTAAGTTTGTTGTTTGTTAATGTTTTAAATTAGTCCTCAGTTCAGTTAAGGTAGAATTTCTTTGAATCGAACCTGGAACCTAGTACAACTTTCCGTGATACTCTTATCAGTAAAATTTTCAAGGAATAATGTGATGTGAATTATGTTTGATGGAGCATATGGTGATGCACGCATAGTATTGATGGTAATTTTGATATACTTATTCTCTTCCAGGTTTCGAGCAGTGAAGCTTCCGCTACGCTAATATAATGGCGTGAAATCTGTAATCTGTTGCCAATAATTACGAATCGGCTGATGATTGATTATTGACGATTATTCTGTTTCTCGATACTCATTAGTATTTAGTATTTCTAGTTTTTCTCCAAATAAGAGTGAATTGTTTACTGATCATAGTTCAGTTTTAGCTCAGTTGCATTTAGATCCTGAGATCGGTCTTAAGGCAAAGGCCTGTGGTTCGATTTACAAATGAGGAGTTATCTGTCAAATGCAACTTATTTACGTTTTATTTCGTAATTTCATATTTTACTCATGACAGTATTGTGCAACTCGTACTGTCCTAAAAAGGAACTATTTCCTCAAAGAAAGTGAAGACATTAACTGGATTTAGAAGAGGTAAGTGTATTGTTTGTTTGCATGAACTATGAAATGGGTTCTCAATAATGTATTTGAATCGAACCAAGGACAAGCAACATTCTGTGGTACTCTTATCTGGAAATTTTCCGAGGAATAATGCGATGTGAGTTATGTCTCATAAATATGTTAGCAGTATTAAGTAATTGGTAATTTTGGTATTCTGTTTCAGAGGTCTTTCACGAATATTTCGTTTCTCGTTTGACTATTTACTTTCCTCTTTCATTATCAGTCAGGATTGAGGAATCATCCAAAACCATCAACATACCTTCAACCACGAATTTGAACTTATATTATAATCGTGTTGCGGAATTGATGAAAAACGTGAATAAATAATTGGCAGATCACGTTTTGTTTTTGAAATGACAGATTATTTTTCTCGCCGTAACAGTTCACGAATTCACAGGAGTGGAGCATAGAGCTAATGTCTTTTCGTCTTATAAACATTGTAATGAGGAGTGAGCACACATTAATGTGCGTTTTCTCAAGTGAGAACACAACTTTATTTGAATGGAAGTAAAATTCCTCGTTTATTTGAATCGAAACAAAATTCCTGTCCCTCTGAATTGTTATCAGCAGTTGACAGTTCATATTCGTTGAAACTCCTGACTATGGCCTTTGAATTTATTGTTTGTCTTGCAAAGGTAGAGTGTTTGATTTCTGCTTGCCACTTGGAATGAATTAAATGGAAATGTATTCTAGTTTTCTAGTATATTCTGTGTTTATCAAAGTCTGCCGGGTGATTGCAGTTTGCAGCTTCAGAGTTCGAAGCCTTGAACTTCCATGATGTGCGTGTAGCGTCCTGTGCTTTTATGTTCCCGGGTCTGGTGGGGGGAAAAACGAAAAGAAGACTACCTCAGATTTGGATGGTCGAAGATTCTGAGCATCATTCGCTTATCAAAAAATACCTATTCTACACTAGCGCTTCTACAATTTGCATAGTCCCAATGGCAAACACCCTGTTACTACCTCGCGATCCGCGAGGTCGCTTGTTTCCAATATTGCACTATTTTTATCTTCTAAGAAAACAAAACTGCCACAACTGCAACTTTTTTGTAAACCAAAATATTTTTTTCGCGAAGTTTTCCGCCTATGTAGAACACTGTTATATGTATCCAGTGTTCGCCTATGGAAAAGGACTTTTTGCACGATAACTTTAAGACCTTTTTATTTTGTATATCTGTCATCTCTCGATTTTCCTTTCAAAATGATACCCATATTGACCAAGCCTGATGCCTGACCCATTATTATCACTTTAATCGGGAATATTTCGGCATATTCCAGGATTTTTAGGGAATAATTTTAGCAGGGATGGCAAACGAAACGAAACGAAATAACGAAACAACGAAATAACGATTGATTTTGTCTAAAATATTGAAATGAAAACAAAAAAAGTTTCGTTTGCCATCCTTAGTTTTCTGATTTGTGATTTTTAGGATCAACTACTAGTAGCCGAGCCTATTGCAACCACTTTCTAGGGTTGGGTACTGGGGTACTAGTAGCCGAGCCTACTGTAATCGAAATTTCATTTCTTTTTCCGGGTGAGTTGAGTCAGGGTGAGTTCAGTAAATAGCAGGAATGGCAAACAAACGAAACGAAATTATGAAATAACGATTGATTTTTGTCAAAAATATTGAAACGAAATAACGAAACAAAAAAATAACGGTTTCGTTTGCCATCCCTGATTTTTAGCATATTGGATATTGGACGAGAAACGAGAATAAAAGCATATTATAAGCGCATATTTGACCCCTTTTCCGAGCATATTTTTGGAATCCCTAATCTTTTGGTACTTCAACAGATAGTAGGGCTCTATAGTTTCACCTGGGTATACTAAGCCGCCATTTTGGTTCATACTGCGCCCGTGGATGCCGAATCCGACTATGCGGAGCGTAACGCGTAGTCAATTCGGCATCGACGGGCGCAGTATGAACCAAAATGGTGGCTTAGTATACCCAGGTGAAACTATAGAGCCCTACAGATAGACGCTGTTAAGCATACCAACCAACAAAATCTGTTTTCTGAGAACACGTGATTCGAAGTTCATGATCTTCATGATTATGACCAAGGTTCATGACAGCGTTTACTGATTGATAAGAATTTTTCAACGTGATGAGTACACATTTTTTAATCGGTGGCCCAAGTTTTAAAAATCTACTTTTTACGCTCTTTCCCGGCTCTTTCCAAGGATACTAATAAAATTAATAATAATAAGTAATAAGAATAAGAACAAATAAGATAATTTTGTTTACGAATATCGATTGGTTCCCTTAGGCTTAACACTCAACAGCGTCCAATCTTTTTCTATTTCTTGTCCCCTAGCTGGTAACACTGATTTGCAGAATTGTTTATTATTTCGTTATTCGTTATCTCAATTTCTTTCACTGTGCACGGGCTGTAAGTCTCCCGTTGTCAGAAATCATTTTAATTTTGCATGTCGTGTCTCTTGTCCATTTAACTATTACTATTCAGAGCAGTGTTTTTGATTTAGTATGGTAAATATCGTAATTTGAAGTATCAAATTCATGTGTCAAGCTATGGCCGGCTTCACAGAATCTGCATTGTCGAAGAAATTAGAAGATCTCAACACATCTCAACAAAGTATTCAAACGTTATCCTTATGGTTAATACATCACCGCAAACATTACGCTACTATTGTGAAAACATGGATACGAGAATTAATCAGTGGTAAGATTTCTCACGTTTCCACTGAACTGTCAAGCTCAGTCTTGATGGTACTACCAAAAATATGTAGAACTGTTTGATGCAGTACAACGTTGGAAGTTATTTATCCTACTTCATATGCAAACAGCAGTATCAACCATTTTTTAAAGCTGTATTACGACTTTAAAAACGAAGTATTGCAATTGGCAGTGTTCTGTATATAATATGGGGACATTACAACGTCACTAGAATCGTGCTAGTGCATGTTGTAAACGATTACAAGAAGTATAATTTACTTGCAAGTGTTAGTCCTGAGTTGAATGTTGGAAATTATAATTTTAATGTGCGTGTCGCTTTTCAGCTGACGAAAGCAGACAGCTCACTCTCATGTACTTGGCCAATGATGTGATACAAAACAGCAAGAAGAAAGGCCCTGAATATGGGAAGCAGTTTGGTACCGTTTTAAAAAAAGCATTCGAAATCATGGGTGGAGACGCATGCAGTGATAAAACCCAGAAAAGCTTGTTTCGTTTGTTAAATATCTGGGAAGAACGTGGTGTCTACACCAAAGAAACCATCGACGAATTTAAAGCTGCTTTAGGTAGTATCGTTTTATTATTTTTGTTTACATATTCGTGTGTCATCCTGCGATCAAAAATAAGTCGTCCTATTTAACATTTCTTTATTTGATCACGTTTTGGTCTGGCAATGCCATAAATAATAGGTCCTCTGAGTTTTACTGAATCCAAATTATGTGATAAATGAAAAACAAAAATTAATATGTTCATTAGATTGTCACAATTTTCTTAATTCGTCACTGTTCCGTTTTGTGATCCAAGCTTGGCTGTATTAGATGACGAATTATAGAGATTGATTTCTTTAGACTTGAGATTTTAAAAACAAAGTAAAATATCAAAATTCTATCTGAGTAACTATGATAATAAAGCGTTTTAAAATAGTTACACGAACTTGATAGGTTTCATTTCATTGGAGATTTGCATTTGGTATATTATCTTCATAGCAGTTATCTTTACTGTTGGGATAATTATTAAGAAAAAATATCTTCGAAAGTTTTCTTCCAACTGGATTGAAATATTAAGTGATTCGAAAGAAAAACGCGTGAACATTTCTGAATGACTCTATGTGCAGTTCTGTAATTTTTTTACTTTTTCTTTTATTTATATTTTGCACTTGATTGATGGTGATATTGTTTCTTGAAGGTTTTATTGTGTATATCAGTTCTGAACGAAGATCTCAATTGGAATATTTGTTTCAGGTTATGGGAAAAACAAAGAGAAACGCAGAGACACGTCACCACCTCCAAAAAAGAAAATCAAAATCAAAGAACACAAACACAAGCCGATGAACATAGAGAAAGAGCCACAGACTTACATTAAAGATGATGACGAAGGTGGCAAAGAACTGCACGTGACTTTATCTCCTGTGACTGATACTATAGATCCACCAGAACCAGAAGAATTGATAAAAGCATTAATGGTGAGTATTTTTCTTGTCTTGTCAGCTTTACTCCGTTTATAACCGAGTAGGTTGATTGCTTGAATCTGTACCTCTTTACTTCCACCTGAAATGATGTTTTTTTAGAACTAATCGATCTTTCGATTTCTGTTGCATCTTCTTTTAGAAATCCATCTAGTTTAAAAATTTGAGAGTCCTGAACTACTTCATGTAGAAATGAATTGTTTCAGGAATATTATTGCACTTCAGTAAATTGATGTTTTAAATAATGGTGTATTTATTACAGGAACTTGAAAATTCAGCGTCTAGTGATGCAGCAGTTCGAGAAAAAATTGCAAGCTTACCCCCCGAAGTATCGGATATTAATTTATTAGCTAGATTAGAAGGTGAGGTGAATTTTGAATGCTATTTGTCTTTCAGGTCGCATTATCAAATATGTTTTAAATGTGTTGTCACTACCTACAGTAACCTTAAGAAAAGAGATTAGGTTTATGCATAAGAATAATTTGAAGATGAAAGTTGATTCTATTTATCTATTTTCTATTTGAGATAATAGACTTTCTAAATCTTGTGAGAATCAGAGGAAATGCGCCGAGAATACGAAATAAATGTTACCGAAAGTGCCGAAGCGAGAAAAAGGAGCTTTACCCCGTCCTTGTGTGACGATTCTGTTGATCATGTGTGTGCGATTCGTCTAATAGCCATCGTAATTTTTAATTTAATTACAGATAGAAGAATGGCCGAAGCATTACTACGCCAAGTGAATGAAGCGGTTTCATTGCTGGCCGATTACAACGCCAGACTGGTGAACGAGATGAGTGAGCGGAAGAAAGTAGCCGGCTTGTTAAGAGACTTCATTCAAGCGCAGCGTGGGCTACTTATTCAAGCCGAAAACAGAGCACAGGTGGGTAATATTTCTCTAGCGTACTAATATTTTTTCGATGAGTAATCGTTTCAATATCAGTGAGGTTGAGCCTTTCTTAGTGCAGAATTGTCCAAACTTTTAAAAAGTCCTGTCCGTATGGTCAATGTTTGTATTCTGGAGCGGTAGTCCGAACGAAAGAGACCGTTCTGCCCTTCTTAGTGAAGAATTGTCCATGGTCTGAACAAGAAAGGCAGAACAACGGAAGAATGCATTCCTCCTCCGACAGAGCTGGAAAAATTGAAAATAACTTACTACTGTTTCAGTTTTATTCATTAATGAACCAAGAAACGCTTTCCTCGCTTCTCTGGTGCTGTCAGTAAAATGACTCGCCTTCTCACAGAACAATTTCCTACCAGCCCTACTATTCTGAAAAAAGAAATTCATCATATGTCCGGACAGTATTTTTCTACCTTCTCATTAAGTTCACATAACCAGTGTCCCTACTCGGGGCAGGGTAATCTAGTGACGGAATTTCCCGTTGTGTTCTGAAGCATTCAAATTAACCCCTTCATTTTTCGAAGCAGTCAGCATTCTTTGATGACATTTCTTATAAGTATATTGAAACCCCGCTGTCCTTCAGTCTAAATTAGGTTAACCTGCAGCAGCTGTTCCTAATTTTTTTTTTTTTCGTTTTCTGTCCTTTAGTCTAAATTAGGTTAACCGGTTGTAGCTGTTGCTAATTCCTTTTTTTTTTTCGTCGGTTTCAGGAGTGTAAAGAAAAGCAAAAAAAGATTTATCAAGTAAGGAATGAAGTGAAATCAAGACTACAAAATTTACCAGACTTACAGCAACTCCCAAACGTGACCGGAGGCTTAGCTCCGCTACCATCTGTCGGAGATTTGTTTAACGTGCCGTGAAATTGTTTGGTTTTTTTTCTGTCTGTAGTTGGTCGTGTTATCATCTATAGGGATCTAAATTTTAGTCTAGGTTTTAATAATTGTACAAATCGCGATGTAAAATTATTCGGCTGCTATTGCTTGTTTTTTCACCATTCAGCGTCATTGCTTGTTTTGTTTTTTGTTTTCATGATCGACCTATAACTTCATATTGTTGAACAATCATATATTTTTCACTATTCTGTCGAGACTTCATCTGTACTATACATCTGTTGTAGCAACATCAAAACCAGGCAAATTTTTTTCGAGTACTTTGGTATTCTGTATTATTTTCAATTCGTAATTGTAGTGTAGGCGTTTTACATTAAGGTAACACTGTTATCTTTCTTTATCATAACTTTCGAAAATGTCTCGTAAAATAAATTAGTTGATTTTATAATAAATAAGTTATTTCGCATCGAATCGCTCGGTTTATTTTGTTATAAACGAGTTTCTTGTACAAATGATTTTATTGGAACGAAAACGCCGGTGGAGCCCCACACCATTCATGTATAAAATTGGCCACGTCCGCCAGCGGCGCCGACACAGAAATGTTCTTGGCCGCGATCATCAATTTCATCCAATCATCTTTGACGGCAAAATGTTTCCCCTTTTTGAACTCGATTACGCCACTTTTGTTTCCGTTGAGTGCAGTTAACACAGGCCAACCCGTGATTATGCAGGCTGGATAATTCGCTGTAATGCTTTTTTGTGGACATCGTAGAGACGCTGCATAGAGCCCTCGTTCATCGGTGGGCAATGACTGTAAACAGAATATGTGAATCATGTTTCGAAGCACTGCCGTAATATCAACTGACTTTATGGACCGAGTCAGCATTTTCAGAACAAAGAACCCAATTAAAATGCTAACTTATGGACCGGTAATAGCGGCTACAGAACAGGCTGACCAGTGTTTTTCGGAGAGATAAGAGTACACCAAAATGAAGAGGGTTAGCACAGTGACATAGATATACGGTACAAGAAAAAAAAAGGGGTCAACAAGCAGCAATGCTGCACGACTAGGGTCGGCAAATGCTGCAATTCCTATCATCTGAATTCTGCTAAACGTTAACGCTCTCTATATTCATCAATAATAAACATCCTACAAAACTACGAACTACAACAGAATCGCCATCCATATGACCACTTGATAACGTCTGAGTACTGAGCAACTTTAAGAAAAATAATTTTAAAAAAAAATAAGCGATCGCAATAGGGTCTGACCGACCCTAAAAATTTTATCACGCTACTGATGCATGCCTTCTGCAGCCCTTAGGCTGCATGCTTACAAACCTCTGAAGGCTGCTTTATGCTGGCCGTATGCCCGTAACTTGACCCCTAAACTTAACGGCCAGTATAAACCAACCTTGAATAAGCAAGGAATAAGCCGTAGAAGTTGGATTTGATTCAACTTCTAAATAACGGACATAAGTTACCGTCAGGTCAAGTCCAGTATAAACGGTCGCAGTATAAATAGTTGTTTAAACTTTTTTATGTTTTAAGTTACGGGAATACGTTTATAGCAACAGTCAGTGTAAAGCGGTCTTCAATTTATGATGTTTTGTTCATCATCATATCCCCATTATAAGGTATTGTTGTTATTGTTATCAGAGCCAGATTTCCCTCAAGTCTGACTAGGCTGAAGCCTCGGCGCAACATTTAAGCGGCGCAAAATTTTTGAAAAAATAAATAATAAAGAAGTGAAACGACAAAATAATACGAAACTACAGCATACTAAAAACTAGCTACTTAAAAAAATGTTTTCAGTGTAATAAGGTAAATCGCGAGGGAAGAGAACGAAAATAGTTTTACTACCCCTCCCCCCCCCCAAAAAAAAGCAACAACAACAAATATCTGGTCAGCAGCGCAAATTTCCCGTTAGCCTTGAGCGCAAAATACCTAAGTCCACCTCTGTTATTATTAAAACGCAGAGTAGATGAACCAAATACTACAACCACATCATTTCATTATGATGATGAACAAAACATAAAACAATAATGTGTTAATGAAGAAAACAAGATGTATGTGTAAAAAGGGCCTCCGTCCTATGAGAAATACATTGAGCCGTGGCCCTTCTCATAGATAACTACTAAACTGAGGCACTTCCAGCCATATCAATGTTGCCGCAGTTGGCAACATGTACATTTTGGTTTTTAGCTAAATTAAAGAGTTGCACTGCAAAAATGTTTATGATGTCATGTCGTCATGTGGGATATTAAGGGCCAGTATTATAAAACTTGGTTAAAAATAACACTACACAACAGCATAAAAAACAATGGGATGAGATTATATGATTTCAGCTGTATTTTGAATGCTGAGTACGATGGCGTTATCCATTTTTATTGATAACCTCTCGTTTTCCATATTCAAAATTAAAATGTCATTAAAATTTTCACTTTTTATTCCTTTTGGTCGTGCAGGAATAGCTACACTGATACCGATAACAACACTTAACGCGTATAGTTGTGTTCGATCAGTATAGTATCATAATATTATTGATGATGCTAAAATTTGCTTGATAGGGGAAAAAAATGAACTGTAATTAGAAAATTAAATCGGCATTAAATTCCTCGTTGAAAATACATACAGAATCATGTATTTTCATGCCACTGTTTTTTAAAAAATTTCAAATTGTTGTGTAGTGTAATTCACAGTTAACAGGTAGTTAAATGCGAATCCACAAAGTGATAATAATTTGATTGTAGGTACGTTTCTCTTGAATTAGTCAAATTTTCAAAATATTTTCTGCAATTAGGAGAAATGTTGTCTAGTTGTAGCTATTGTTTACCTATAATGCAATCAAAATACTTTACATTGAAGTTTCAAGAGAAAAAGTACTTAATATCTTTTTTGTTATTCCAGAAGAGCGCTGTAATACTCTCTTCAAAAGATTATATGTCTGGCCAGCGTGACAGAAGAGTAAGTTTATTTGTATTCATATTCACGCGCTTGTACTACTTACTTGATCTAAATTTCGATTCATTGAAACAGTCAGCACCCACTCTTTAACTTCTTCATTTTGTTTTGAATCCAAGAATGGACTCTCCGGAATCGGTACTTCGGTTGGAAAATCAGTGACATCTAAATCTGAATAATCTACTAACTCGCCATTGTTCTCTTCGATAGCTTCGTAAAGATCAAGATAATGATTCAAAAAGACGAAAGCTTCCGAATCACGGCCAGCTGACTGCAAATTGAGAAGGTAATAGTTTTTGAATTTACATCCTCAGACATAGTAGGTATTTAAGTACCTATTACAATGAATATTTGTAAGTCAGTGGCTACAAAAATATCCTTAATTCCTTACTACTATCAAATACCATGAATGTTCGATTATAACATGGTCCAAAATATGAATCACATCTCAATAATAAATTCTATTGTACCAAGCCGGGCATTTTGGAAGGAAGGCTGGTATATAACGATCAAAACCTATTTTCAATTGTACAGCAAAATTACGAAGGAGGTTCTTGGGATTTACTTGTCTTATAATCCCATATATATGGAAAATTTGTGATTATGAGACGCATCTTGTTTGTAATTTCAAAAATGGGGCAATAGGAACAAACGTGCCGTATTCGAAGATCTACCTACTTAGGTAGTTAGCTACATGATTTGATTTAGTACCTAGGTACTATGAATTCATTTACCCGCGTGTCGATTCCAGCTTCGTAATAAGCTTTATCAGCCGGTATTATATCCGAATATCGGAGTAAGGCAATTGAAACTTTAACCACAACGTGAGTTAAAGAAGGAACATTTCTGCATGCACATCTGATAGCGTAGTAGTGACAGATCAATAACAATTTTGTGAATTCTTCGTATGCATCCAGATTCCGTTCTGAATCAAGTGCCTCAGTCTGCGTTAACATTAGTAAACTTAAGACAACATTGTTACCTATGAGTTATGATTAATATGTACATACTGTTGGGCGAATAGGATACTACGCACCAGTGATAGTAAAATGGTTCGCAGTCGAGCCCACTGCAGATACGACTCAGGACTATCCAGATGCCGGAGACTAAATGCATCCAATATTATACGTCTATAGAGATTAAAATTCTGCTGATATGCGGGGGTTCCATGCTTGTAATAGAGATCGGCGGCTTCCAGACATTTTTTCTCCTGTGGTAAAATGTTTTGTATCATAATACAATGGTACTGATTTTTCTGATATAGGGAACACGAAAATAGTTTTTCAAAAATCATTCTTCCATCTATTTTCCTTTGAAATCGAGGCATGCCTACACATATCCTATCTGTATATGAGGTGTGTAGTGTGTACAGGCAAGAAGACGAAACGGGTGAGCCTCCATCACGCGAGGTAATTTTTAGTGGAATGAAAGAAAGAGACCTAATATTTTGCTTATCGACCTGAAATATCCTTTCCAGTTTGCAGAACTGAGGCTGAGATATGCAAGTATCCCTTTTCAATACCTAAGTCCTTTAAAAAATTTTCCCCTTGGAAAAAATTCAGATCCGTTTCTTTTCACAATTTTACTCATCTATGTAAGCGAATTTGAGCAGTTATTTGAGCATTGCTTGTGATGAATGTTTCTTATTCATACATATATATATATGAACTGGAGCACAATTTTTCAAGAAAATGGTAATATTGCCAAAACCGATCATATATACATCACAAATAAATACTTGTTACAGGTATATGGTACCTGTAATAAATTTTCTCATATGCTCACAGTTTCATATCTATCAACATTGACATATGAGAATGGTAACTATTTAAAAGTAGTAAATATGCAAGTATAAACTGTTTAAATCTGCGGGTAGAGTCAATTAATTTCCTTTCATATATTTTTTTGTTTGTTAATTTTTGAATACATATCTAGGTACAAACATTATCTACGGTTGTCAAGGGAACTGAATATTCGATGATAGAGGGGCGTATTGCGATGCACACATGCCCAACCGCGAACCCCCTATCCCGGAAACGCCCCGAATGGGCCTGCTTCAGAATAGGGGGAGGGAACTAAATATTGGCTGATTTGCTATTTAAAGGTTTTACTATATCTATATTGGTGTACTACAGTTTTGTTACACATATATTATCCATACTGTACCTTTATCAACTGAGTCGCATACAAGCCTACATATTTGTGTAAAACTTGATCGCCGTGTGGTTTCGCCATCTCTAAACATCGAGTGTATTGACCTTGAGAACAGAGTAAGTCCAAAGCCCCAATTATGTCCACATCAGCTAGCTGTTCAGTGCGGCCTTCTCTTCTTAGCGACTCCTTGTACCGATTGGTAATGTAGCTTTCATAACTGAAATTAGTAATCAGTAGTGCTGTCGATTATTAAAAAAATAATCGATTGATCGATTATTCCAAAATTAATCGATTCGATTATTAATCGAAAACTGACCAATTGTTTAATCAATTAAAATAATCGACAATTTTATTCGATTAAAATAATCAACGATTTTAATTAATTAGAATAATCGACGATTTTAATCAATTAGAATAATTGATGAAGATTTTACTTTCTAGGAAGCACGTGAAAATTCTGACCTCATTCGTTAGGTGCCCTCATCAGCAACAATCATGTATTACTGATTTTGTAAAATCGGCAAACACTTGCCTATTTCATAAATTCAGCAAAAAATTTTGCGGATTTTATAAATTTGGCAACAACTGCTCTTGCGCCACTGATATTATAAAATCAGCAAAATATCTGCTGAGTTTAGGAAATCGACAATTTGATGAATTCGGCGTAACATATATATCTACACTTTTTTTTCGATTGAAAATTTGAAATTATTCAGGACAAAAATAAGTGTGGTTATGAGATTTTTACAATAATCAATTGCAGTTTACAAGTTCATGTTCATCAACTTCCAAGATTAAATAATTATATGAATTAATCGCGTTTAATTCAAACAGTCAATGATTTTAGACAATTAATCGTTTAATCGTAGATCGATTAATCAAAGAGCGCGCGATTAATCAAAGATTCAGAAAATTGCAATTAATCGATGATTTAGGTAATCTTGTTTAATTGACGATTCAGGTAATCGATTATTCGATTAATCAATTACAAACATTTGGTCAATTAATTAAAAATTTTAATTGATTACATCAATTAAAATTGACACTACTAATAATCAGGCGTAAACGATAAGTGATTTTCCCCTTCTTTTGAGTATTGTGCTCTGACCTGCCAGAGACCGTTATCAACTGAGAGGTCCGAGAGGTGTGTACAGGGGCGAAACTAGCTGTTTTTTTAGGGGAGTGACAACTGAAAATTTGCCGAATAAAATGAATTGAAAATGAATATTTTGCCGAGTGGCCAGTAAACTTTACGATTTGCCGAATTTTCCAACTGCACTGACGACCCTGGGGGGTGTAACACCCCCCCCACCCTTGTTTCTCCCCTGGGTGTGTAGATAGTTAGTAGGTACTTATCCTGTTAAAAAGTCAGTCAAAACTAGATGAAATTCGGATTGATTAAAACTGGTTATAGTTCAGTAAGTACAAAAAAATGCCATAAATGAGACTCGTGGCTGAAACATGTCTCTTCTAAAAACAGTTGGGTACCTCAAATGAAGTATTAATTTAGTTAATCGAATCAAAATGTATGGATCAGTTATTTGAATATATGTATATTGTGCAATTCCTTATTATAATTTACCCACGTCCCATGAGTTACTCCTAGATACCTATTAAATTGGAAGTAATTTTGCCTTATGGCATCATCTGTTTGTTGACACTGCAATGTTTTGTATTTTATCTAGGTACATTTTTGGTAACACAGCTAAATGACGTATTATTACTACTAGTTGTGTAGCTAAGTTACACGGAAGTCTTCAGGATAACTAATAAGTACCCCGTACCTACGTCTTACCTTGGATCTAATTCGGCGGCTACTTTTCGAGCTCTGATCCAGTCATCGGCGTTGATAAAACTATCAATAGATTCTTTAACCATATCTGCAGCTAAATAAACCTGAGCAGCGATATTATGCTGACCGTTTTCAGTCAATTTTGGACCTGGATTAATCATAAAAATCAATATAACTACCTAGGTATGAATCGATGATAGAGGGGCGTATGGCGAGGCAAGCATGCCAAATTGGCTCCGGGACACCGCATCCCCTATTCCTGAAACGCTCAGAATGGTCTGCGTCAGAAGGTGTAAATAATGTAGGTCGTATTTACAGATTTATTCTTTGCCCATCAGCCGGCATCGCTTTTCAACATTCTTCGGCGGAGATAAGTTAAGTTAATGTAGGTACTTCAGTCTTGTTTTTATTCTTTTGAGCAATCTAACCATGGTACTGTTATTCTCCAATGAGAGCTCAAAGTATTTATTTTCTCTTAATTTACCTATGATTTTAACTATATGAGAACATTCTTGGCCTTCTAAGTATTTAATGACTAGACGAGCAGCTTCCATTAAAGCATTGTTCACAATTTCAGGATCTTTACATTTGGAATTCAACACCTGTAATAAATTAGAAACTGTAATTATTTAGGCCTAGTTTTGTTCGAAAATTGTCGTAAAATATTGAGAGAAATTTTCTAGAGTCATCATTGGGCAAGATATATGTAACAAAGCATGGCTCATAAACTCAAGTAGGTATATTCAGTTTTAGATAGCTGAAGTTTTTTTTTTATGTGGCTGTCTATTCTTAAAATTGTAGGTGGAAAATACATAGCTACTTTTATACCAGTTTTTAGGTAGTGCACAAAAATTTTTGCATTTTCTTCTGGTAGACATACCTTTGAAAAATGTATTAGTCTACTACTGCTTGCAAGGCGTGATTATAATGAGTTATTGGGTGAGTAAAATTACAGATGTAAGTGTACAGAGTGATTATACATATGGTTTATTTATCTTCTTCATTATCGGTATACAAACATAAGCGCAAGAAGACTCAATGCGAGGGTTAGGACTCTGATCCCTTCAGAGATCACCACTGCTGCACTTACACTAGCTTTCTTTGCTCCTGACAATATCAGCTCCTACACGCGATGACTATGATAGTCATTCGTCCAGTTTATCAAAATGATGCTACAAGGTCTAAATATGATATGCTGACGATGATTCAGTTTGTATTTAAGAACTTTAGGGTATGTACCTACCTTGACATAGCAATCCACAGCTGTTTGAAATTCCCCATTTTGCTCCCACTGGCGTGCTTGAATGATTAAACTATTAATGTCTCTAGATACCTTAGATCCAACTTCTTTTTGGTATTCCGCTTGCAAGGCATTCAAGTGGCCTGGAAGGTATTCTCGACATATACGCAGAGCTTCGACCCACATCCCTTGCTCCTGAGGTTTACGATTCGATTAGATTAAAATATGATTTCACATCCATTATGCATACTTACCCAAGTACATATATCAACTCACTATATACCTTATAAAACGAAATGATCATTTCCGGCTTGTGAGCTCTCAGAAGCAAAGATTCGAATCTGGAATAGTTCTTCAGCTGGAACTCTTCTTTTGCCTGCTCTACGAGTACCTCAATCATCGCATTATCGTCGTAGGCTTCGGCTACTCTCTCCGCGCTTTCCCAGTCTTTATTGTGAATGTACCTGGATGTACCAGCAGAAATAAGAAATTCGTTATAAAAGAATCAGAATATTGAGAATAGGTACGTGCGTGACTTGTCTGCCAGTTTTCATACATTAAAACTGCTTCCTTTGGTTTTTTAGCCTTTATGAACTCTTGCTCTGCTTCTTTGAATTTCCCGTCGTCTTCCAATACCATGGCATACTTGTAATGAATTTCCGGCAGCTTCTCTGGCATACTGGCTCGAGCCAAATCAAAGGCGAAATCGAACTTGAACCCGCAATAGAATGTCAAGTTAATTAATGCAAATTCATTTTACGATCACCCAAATGAAATTAGTACCTGGTAACTGTCGCAAGCATGCTCTATACAGGCATTCAAGAGATTTAACTTATTTAGAAGCTTCACTGCGGAATCTCCGCCTAAGGACTTCGCCCACAGGAAGGCTACTTGTTCACCAGCTTGCTCCCCGCCGGCAGTTTTGGCCACCTTGAGTCAAAATGAGAAATGCAACCATGTATTTAAATCAATAAGCGCGCGAACTGGAGCATGGTTGCGATGGATCGTATTTCAATACCCGGTACGCGTCTTCCCACATATCAATGGTTCTGTACATTTTTACTGCCAGTTTCCACTCGCCCCCTAAGGTGTAGTGTGTTTCCGCCGCTTTGTGGTTTCCTTCCGATTCGCACTGTTGGGCCAGGTGCAGGTGGGTGGTGTTCACCAAGTCATTGTGGTATTCTTTGACGAGCTTCATCATCTGCGAACAGTTTGCGAGTGTGTGCATTAGAACACGATTGATTGCTTAAAAATGAAAGGTTCAGACACCCCCCCCCCCAGTTGATACATCTAGCAAGCGTGACTCCATTTCTAGTTCATAAATTCAGATTTTAGATTTGCATGAGACTAAGTACAGTGATGTTTTTTCAAACCATGTAAGATTGGGGGAATAAACGGTTAAAATGAACCTATCTAATTATTTTGCTTACTTGATCATACTGCTGATTACTCTTATACATGCTAATAGCCAAATCCGGTTGTTGTATTATCAAATACAGTTTTTCCGCCTCCGATAGTTTCCCCATTTGCTCCAGCGTTTTGCCCTTATTAATCAAAAGGTTGATTCCATCATCATCCTTCGAGTATTTCTGACACAGTTCATAGGCTTTGCTCCATTCCCCTGCAAAAACAGGTTTAATAAACATATGGCAAACAGAACATAGAAAAAGGTGTCGATGTTTTAGTGCGTCGGCCAATAGACAGAGTCCATTATGAGGGAGTTCGTCAGGAAAGCACAAACGGTGTAGTTCATAATCCATATGTATAGGTATTATTTGAAAGAAGTTCGAGTGCATTGCATGCAATACTGTTCTGTACATAATAAGTAGTTGTTTAGTTCACTGTCTACTTCATATTTAGGTAGGTACATATTTATATTGTATTCGAAGTATGCATGGTTCTTGTTGAAGGGTCTGAAACTAACTTCAGTTGTGAGGTACCTGACATATTTATTGGGCCTTTTCTTTTGGCAAATGTATCTACTGCACTTGGTAGGTACTCCTTTTGCTGTATATCCATTACTTCATGTATTCATGTCAAAATGACGAGTACACGACGGTGTCCTATTTGTTGTTTTACGTTACTTCAATATATATACGTAGTAGCAGGGCTAATGAAGAAATGGAGATATTTTTCTTTACCTGCTTCAATGTACATGGCAATAGCTTCTTTATACATTTTTACATCGATGAACAGTTGTTCCGCTGTTCGGTAATCTTTTATGTCTGAAAAGTGTTTCCCCAACTGCGAGTAATGTTTCGTCACTGATTTTTTATCGTCTATTACCTGTAAAGAAGGAAATTAGGTTCGAGATCACAGAGTTCATAGCGTTCGATATAAGAAAGACTCGTCAAGCTGGAATATGTACCTACCAAACGAAAAATAAAATCCTTTTTTACAACAGTTATAATGGGTGTCTCAACATTAGGTACCTACATTGAACTTTTACGGATGAACCAATCGGGGGAGGCTCCCCAACACTTCTGTCCCTTGGTGTGATTGTCTTCAGTGTGAAAAGTGCAAAAACTCGGGGTAGACGTTAGAAAATTTAAAAAGCAGCGACTTTTTCCCATTTCCCCTCCCCCCTCGTTTTGTACTCGCTGATTTTGAAAATTTCGATTAGTTGTAAAAAATTGAAGGTTACAACTTTTATTTTCTTTCTTGTGTGCCTGTCTTAATGTCAACATTTTCCCACTTGACGAAGCTAACATCAAGTTGGTGGTTGGTTGGAAAATTTTCAGTTCCACTCTGCTCCTAACATCGTCGTCTCAATACCCTAATTGGATCCTTCGCTTACTTGTATGATTTGGACAGCCTTCTTCCACTGTCTGGCGCCTACAGCCGCATCCAATGCTTTCACCGTCTTCCCAGCTTCTATGTAATGATTGATTGCAGCATCCAACTGCTTGTGCGCTACTAAATAATCTCCCCACTCTTCTTCAAGATGTACAACTTCTACAACATTAAGTAATCTGTTTCTTATTAAGCATGTTAATCGTGTAAATTTGTATCAAGTGCAAATTAGTTTGTAATGGTACCTACACCCCCTTAAGATCAATGACTTACCCTTTGGTGAAACGAATTTCGCTAATTCCACCGCTTTAATATAAATGTTTCCTTTCCGGTAACATTCTAAGGCTTTGATAGGCTTTTGCATCAATTCATAGAGTTCGCCAGCTTCCTGATATTGTTCCGACTTTATTAGACTTCCAATTACTTTAGTAACCATGTCGTCGTTTTCTAACAATTGTGGGGTTTTCTGAATTAGACTGAATAAAAATAGTCAGAGAAAGTTAAAAACAATTAGTGTCATATAATTAGAAGTGTTCATCTAGTATGAAGGATGAAGTTGTCAAAAGTAATGTAATAAAAAAGAAGAAAAAAGTAATTTACTAGCACAACAAATCACATCGAAATACTCAAAATAATTATCATTTAGCATATAAGACTAATTACATTGGAGGAGAGATTGAGTGGCTTTGTAGAACAAACTGGGCTTCATATGCTAGTACCGCAGTCTTATCTCAGAAGCAACCCCCCCCCCCCACCAACAAAAAAAATTATCATTACTCGAGAAGAGTCACCATCTACTTTATTAACTGTAAAAGATATTCTCAATGAAATCAAGAACGTAGTTTCTTTCTTCAAAACACAATAATTTTGGTACATCATTTAGTTACCATACCAATATGGCACCACTGGCAGACTTAGCATTAGGGACGTACCGACGAGAGATGGAGTAAGAGCATTTCGGTGACGAGGATGTGTACTTTCATTGGGGGAGGATTTTTAATTTTAGATAAATAAGTTGGAAAAAAAAATTTTTTTGCCTTGGGAAGCCTCTCTTAAATCTTATTTATTCTTATGGAAGAAATCGTACTCAATAGCAGTTCTTTTAGGAAGGAAATTATTTCTTCTACCCCCGGCCAAAAATCTTCCAGCGTTGGAAAACTGTTAGTAAATTTAGTCAACTCGGTTCTCAATAAGCAAATTTGTTGAGAAAATCTTTTTTTATTATTCCCTATTTTCTTGCTTTCCGATTTCAAAAATGTTCTCAGTTGGCCGAGTCAAGCTCCTCTCCCCCTCTTTATCATAGAAAATTGGCTCCAGTATGTCCAGGGATGTACCGATAGGGAGGGGGGAGCTTCCCGCCTGTAGGAATGTTTTACTCAGCAGATGAAAAAAATTACCATTGCACTTAGACGGAGTTTGGAAAATCCAACCAATTAAAAGGTTCTTTTTTTTGGTTTGATACTTTGATACTTGGGAATTTTGAGTTAAGAAGTTGAGAAAATTCAACTAGTTAATTTTTTTTTTGCTTTGCTTTGATACTTAGACCAAAGCTCAAAAATATTTTCAAAGGTAACTATGCAAACTCCCACAAAAGCAGGATTTTTAACTCGTGTGTCGTACCCGTCCTTATATGGCTGTCAAACATGGCCATTAAGCGCCAAAACATTAAACAAAATAAAAATTACTCAAAACGCAATGGAGAGATCCATGCTAAACATAGGGGGAAAAAATTGGTGTAAAAAGAATCAAAAGTAAACTTCGGCTAAACGTAGACGTGGTAAGGTTGATCAGACGCAGCAAATGGGGTTGGGCGGGCCACATCTCCCGATTGAAAGATGACCGATGGACCTACACCACCACTTTTTGGCAACCGGTGGATGGAACGAGGAAAAAGGGAAGGCAGGGAGTGCGGTGGAAAGACGACATAAACCAATTTCGAGATTCAGTGAACTACCAAAAACCAGCATTCTACCGCAGGGAATTGGAGGCGTTTACAAAAGACTATTTGCCCTGCATGGGCCGAGGGGGACATGAGACTAACCTTGGGTAGAATATAATTATCTTAATTTTAATTTTAAATTTCTCTTCAACTATTTTTTTACTTATTCTGTCACTTACCCCTCAATAAAAGTTATCTTGCTTTGATACTTGGGAATTTTGAGAGTTGAATCAGTTGGGACTTTCACACTTCCCCTCCCCCAGAAAAACTCTTCGGTACGTCCTTGAGTATGTTTATATTTGGTGCAAAGTTTATTTCAGCGATGGAACTATCGACCTTGGGTTTTAGACAACCAGACTATTTGGAGCTACCTACCCAAGATCTGTACACCCGAAGGTTAGCTCGATCCGCAAGGCGCACATAACGAGCAGTGACGTCGCTGTATGCAACACCCAGTAAGTAGTATAAGGACAAAATTTATTTTATGCTAATTTCTCAAAAATAGTTGATTTTTATCCAACGAGGAAGAGAATAAATTCATTTAATTTATAATTTTCTACAAGTTGAAACGATTTTAGAAATTATTGGAATAAACTTTGAAAATTTCTCGATTCTCATTTAAATAACATAACACTTGCATACAGTGACGTCATTTTGTTTGCGGATTGCGTACAGATCGAGCTAATCTTCGGGTATACAGATCTTGCTACCTACCCCGATTAAGCAAAATCAAGTAATCAAATGAAAGTGGTGTTTTACAATGAGAGGTCGACCTAAGACCAAGAATTATTCATATTTTAAGTCAAACATTCAATTAAAAAGTGTCATTTCCCCTAAATTTGGAACATTTTAAAACATTAAAAGTCCCCAAGTTCCACGTTTTCATTATTGAGGCCTTGAAGTACCTATATACAAATACGGTCAAGCATTAGCATAGGTACTTGAAAAGCTGGCTAAGCTATCGCTAGGGAAAGTCAATTGATTTTCGATTTCAGTTTTAATTGGCACCCTGAGTAAGCAAATTGCCAATTCGAGTCCCAGGACTAAGACTGAGATGTTCAGACCTTTGGAGACTATTCAGTTAGAATTCAAAACTGGAATTATCAGTAAAAGTTACCGAGCCGCGTGAACAGATAATCCTGCCTTCAAGTATAAATTCAACGCTGCTATCGAATCCCCATTCCTTTCTTTAATCTCAGCTGCTTTTTCTTCTTGCTGTGTTGACATTAACCATTTCATGTGCTCGTTCCGTAAAGCCGCGAGGCCATGATAGTTTTTCTGCTCAGCTAATGCCACGGCTACAATAATAAATATGAGGTACCCAGTAAGCTAGTAAATCAACGCCATAAATTAATACAGATGATGGGATATTTTATTTAGAGTCTCTCTTTCATAGCTGAACCCGGCCAAGAACGAAGGGGAACTATAATTACAACATTAATTATTTTAAATTAAAACTACAAAACAGAAAAAAGAGCCTCAATATGATGGACCCCCAGCCTACAAGTTAGAGTTTGTCGAGCAATCATGAAGCAGTTAGACACAGCATCAATTATGCAACCAAGTCGAATATGCACCGCCGGAATTCCGATACTTCACTCAGTCTGGTGGTTTTGGCAATTTCTTTGTACAAATACATCATACACTAGAAAGGAGTTGTTAGATAGTGCAATGGGCACGGCTGGGCTCAGATGTTCCTTTTTTCTTACTGTGATAGGAGGAAATATTTGTTTACTTCCAAAGAGAGCTGGGTCAGATATTTTGCCATGAATGAGATTTAGAAAGAAAAGTAGAGAAGCAGTATCCCTTCGCGCCTTCAAACTTACAACCCTTTCCACCGAACTGGTGCGAAGAGCAGAATTTTAAAAACGGTCAAAATTTAGGTGAAATTTCGTAATCCATTGCTATTTTATTCACAACATTTTTATTTATTCTCCCTCTCTCGCGCAGAAGAATTTCCTATGTATGCTACTAAAGCGAATTCCCAGTATAAAAGTAGCCAATGAGTTCGAAACTCGGAAAACTTTGTTAATACCTAATTAATGCCTCTCTGAAATCTTTCTGCGAGGAGGACTTAACGCAGGAAGTTAATCTTATTCAGAAGCTTAAAAGCCATATTAATGTTTGAGAGCTAAGGTGGAAATACTTACCCACCGACTCATACCTAACAACCGTGATTCTGCGGAAGACGGCTTAAATCTTTTTCTTAGAGTTTTCCCCAATGGTGTCCTTAAATTAATGGAAACATTTCATGAGTGTATAATAATTACCTTCATCCCACTTGTGAAACGACTTATACATATTCAGTGCTTTCTCCAAATCATTCTGCTCCAAATACACCGCCTCGGCCGTCTTCAGTTGCTTATTTAGAATTGCCATTCTCGCCCACACTTCCGGGCAGTCGAATCCATCGCCACCTATCGAACCAGGAACATCAACCTTATTAACCTGGCTATTTTGGGGAGATATTCCATATTCCATGTTTCAGTATCTTCGCTTACCATTGGCCTTCGCGTAATCTTCCGCAATTTGCAAGGTAACTCTTAGAAAATGGGTTCGCGATGTATCTCCTAACGCGGCGTAGCATCTTTCAGCCACTCTCAGATTATGTAGCTGTAACGCGATTTCGGCTAAGTTCTGCCACATCCCTTCAGCTTCCGGACAGTCAGCCACTTCTTGAAGATTCTCGAGGAAAAGGATGGCTCGGCCGAAGTCACTGTCATGGACGGCAGTGCCAAACTCAACCAGTCCCTCATCTAGCTCGTACCCGAATTGGTGGGTCCCTTCTTGGGTTATTATCTAGAAGAACAATCGAGATGAAGATGGCGTTCATTTTGAGCATAAATCGTGGGTAATGTGGACTGTGCAGAAGAAAAATCAAAACTGAGTTAAGTCGAAGATACTTCCACTGTTTTAGCTGTTTTGGCTATTTCGATCTGCTTGATAAAGTAAATAAATGCGTATATGAATGTAGTGATGGTTACATTTATAAATGGATCTTCTTATGTAGGTCTCCAAACTGGTCCGACGCCATCGGTGCCAGGGAGTTTAGAAGAACCGATCTGGTAAGGGTCCAACGGAAGGCTACACTGAGGTGTGTCAGTGCCTATCGCACTGTCTCCACAGAGACAGTTTGCGTGCTGGCAGGTATATCGCCAGTGGAGTTACTAGCAGACGAGCGGAAGAGGGTATACAGCGCGACGCGGAAGATGCCACCGAAGACCAGTGCGGTACTACGGGTCAAGCGGGATATTAGGCAATCCACGCTTCGCACGTGGGAAGAGCGGCTCTCCCGCGGCATCAAGAGAGAGTGGACCCGTCTGCCAGTACGCGACCTCAACGCATGTTTGGGCAGACGCCATGGCCAGCTGAATTTTTACCTCACGCAGGTGATGAGCGGCCATGTCTTCAACAAGTACCTGCACCGGATGGGCATAGCAGAGAGCCCGCGGTGCTCCTACTGCGCCGCAGGAGGGCTAGATGACGATGACTGGCACACCCTGTTCGAGTGTCCGGCATTCGACCAAAAGAGGGAAGAAGCGGCGGCCGCCTTTCGGAACGCGGGCGTTAAGCCGCTTACACCGGAGAACCTGGTCCCGACAATGCTGAAGAGTAGAGCGGATGGGTTCAGGCAGCTGCCTCTGTCAAGAAGACATTGGGCCGTATGATGATGGAACTGGAGTAGCAGAGACAAAGGCAGCAAACTCACCACCCTATGCCGGCACTCGCCATCCCACCAACATCGATGACGACGATGACAACGACGATGTCGCTGCTGCCAACAACTGACGAAGAAGACGATCTGGCGCAACTCGCCAGCGAAGAAGAAAAGACGAATAAGACGCCGTAGATTCGCCGCCGTGGAGAGGCAAAAAGAGAAATGGGGGTAGCAGGAGCTACCTCAAAGCGATCCCCCCTATCCTGACGCAGGCCCAACCGGGGTATTTCCGGGATAGGGGGCGCGGTGTCCCGAGGCCAATTTGGCACATGTGCATCGCCATACGCCCCACTATCATCAATTTATAGGTACGAAAAGGTAAGTTTCAAATGGAGAGCTTGATGTAAGAATGAAAAGCCACTTGACATTTTCGCTATTTTCGGTTAGTCGGTCACTATTTGGGTAGGTATTCCTTTGACGTTTCACGAAGCGAAGAAGACTATATTAACTGAAATGGCAGAAATACCACTTGGCTTCTTTTCGCCTTCAGTCTTTCTGCAAAAGTTTTTCTAGTATGAGGAGATTTTCAAAGAAAAAATGAAAAAGAGTATAAACTGACCTCTGTTTTGCTATCAGCACGAATGATGTCAACGATTTCGCCTCTTATTGGAAAAATGCTCAACCTATCCGGGGTGTCTATATTGTACCATACACAAGCGTTATTCCGAGACTGCGCAACCACTACGTCACTGCCGGCAACCCACTGAAATCAGAAGTGTCAGCTTTATTTTCCAAAGCAGATGCATTTTCAACGATGTGCCGAACTCTTTCAGTTAAGTGTATACCGTTTATTACCTGAACAAAAGTGCAGTATGTCAGAATGGAGTGGCTTTCTGTGGTACGCGTATCCAGTAGCGTCAATCTCATTTTCTTATCTCTGAACAACAGTTTGTGCCCAGTTTCGTTCAACTCCAGCCAGTCGATTTTCGAATCGTGTGTAATTTGCATGATTGGTACGCCAATCGCCAAATCAACTGCATCAAATTTAAAGATTTTACCTTGTTCTTTTCTTTGACAGAATCCCCTGTATTGACTAGAAGCAGACTGGATACCAACTTACCAACGCAAATAGTCTTCAAATCCATCAGATACGCCAACTTCTTGTTATCCTCAGTCGAATTGGCTAGCTTTCTCTCATTCAAACGAACGCTAATCAAGTGCGGATTCATGAATTCGGTTCTGGAAACCACTCCCCATGAGCATACGCGGGTAGCCCGCTTTTGCAATTCATTAAAGGGTATTACAAAGCATGCTTACCTGACGGCAGCCAGAATCTCGTTGATGCCGTACTCGATCAACGTCAACTCGCCGGCGTTAAATATCAAACACACGTTCTGATTGTCGAAGTAAAATCGCTCCGAGTGGCTGGAATGCGGCCATAGAACCTCACTGACCATATCGGTGGAAGTATCGCCCAGAAGTAACGTATCTGGAGTTCTAGCCACCACATAGCGATCAGCTCCCATGATTCTGACATCGTTGATTTCATAACCGAATCTGGATTTCAGAGTTATACCTTTCCCGCTCGCATCCGTTGATTTCACTAGCACTTGGCTGGGGCCTACGTAAGTGATTTCAAATTTATTCTTCCACGCCATTTTCCTGCAGTACAAATACAAAGATTCTAGAGTCTCATGTTAGTACACGTTTCAATCTACCTGGCTATTGATAGACTGACACTAACTTCAGTATGGATTCGAATAACTGCACCGATCCGCAAAGAGATCCGCAGGCGATTCGGGATCCATCGCGACGCCAACTAAGCGAAGTGACAGAATACAGATTGCGAATTTCCTTCGTGAGGCCTTCTTCCCAACAAAGACGAGCTGGACTCCAGACAAACAGTCGCAACCTTTAAATTGCCGAACAGTTATTGCTAAATGGGATGGTGTGGTGGGACGTATGGCGATGCACGCATGCCAAAGTTGCCCCTATGACGCCGCACCCCCGGCCACGGGAACTACCCTTTCGAGTATCGCGTCAGTGACCGGAGAGATGCTGCGCAGTTATTAAGGTGCAATAGTGAGGTGTACAGTTATTGCTGAATGGGATGCGCAGTTATTAAGGTGCAATAGTGAGGTGTATTGAAATGATGAAAAATACTAGCCACCACTCAGTGACAGCGATCTTGGGCGCGGAAGAAAGAATAACTATTTTCCTGAAAAATAGCAGCTAATACGATATATTAAGGCGCCTTTTTAGAGATTTTAGGGACAAAAATTCGCAAATACGAGTAAGAATTTTTTTGCTTGCAACTTAAAATTAAGAATGTCTTCTTTCCTGGAGGAAATACAGATCGCCACCACTATACCGTTAAAACATTAGTTGAAATGATTACTATCTGTGAGACTAGAGCTCTGTATACTTCGTGTAAGTACGATCGTCTGCCATTTTGACTTCAACCCTGCCTGTGGATGCCGAATCCGATTATGCGGAGCATACCGCGTATCTAGTCAATTCGGCATCGATGGGCGCGGTTGGATTCAAAATGGCGGACGATCGTACTCTCCTATCTAGAGCTTTAGTGAGGCATGAGGTGATTCCTTAACGACTAGTGTTCTTTAGAGAAGATTGTACAAGTGAAGCATATTCTTCCAAAACGTGTGAAGTCAAAAAAAGCTATATATTTTGCCGGAGAAGCAAATTACTGTGTCGCGCTCTCGTGAAGGAAGTTGGAAACGAGGTATTTACTGAATATTTTTCGCTGTAGTATTGTGCATAATCGGGTCGCAGTTCAAGGCTATTAGAGGAGAGGTGTCGGTCCACTTAGCAAGGCGCAAATACGTTAGTGACGTCACTGCATTGAAATTCACACAGGCCGCTTATGGGAATACAGTTTTTTTAAATCTTTACTCAATTTACATTCAATTGGCTATCGTTTAAAGAAAAGAGAGCCCTCTTCAATTTTCCCATTACTTTCTTATGAAGTGAACTTCGGCGCGGGTGAGACGGGAAGAATTGTTGCAGATTGCCTACCCGATTGGACCAACCTTCCCTTCAATAGCCTTGGGTCGCAGTTGGCATTACGTTACGAGAATGCTGGGGACTACATTCTCTACCAGGTAGCGCTCTATCTCGAAATCGATATTTTTTGACTGAACACGTTTTGGAAGATTAGGCTAAGTATAGATTATATGGCGGTAATTACATTTATACCGAGTAATAGGTTACAGGCTCACCTATTGAAACTACCAACTACAACGGCTTGACCGCTGGGACTCGAACAAGCGACACTGAATTCCTTTTCATTATATGATGGATCTGAGTAGTCGAACTGTTTATGAATACGACCATCTTTATCATAAACCGAGATAATTTGATCGGAACCGCCAACGTATACATAATTAGTGGGCCATGCTAAGGCATACGGAGGTGTACTGCTGGTTGCGATACGACCCTGAAGTAAATCATAATACCAATAGAAGCAAGTTGCTCGGCTTTAGGTGGAGGGATCATATGATGATGAATTTCATTATTGACTTTTTCGTCCGATAATATAACCTCTAGCAATGAAAAAAAGCGTGCATGCAACTAGAATCCGGTGTTAGCTTTTGTAAAGTTCAGGCAGACGAGCAGTAGTCGGTATGCTGTGTTGGCAAAGTATCCACATTTTTTACAGACTGAAAGTAGGTAGAATTTCGGAGTCTATTTTCATTTATTTATTTATTACAGCCTTAACCATTATGTGGATACTCAATACTGAATACTAGCTCAGTTCCCCCTTGATAGCCCATTCTTTCCACTCCTTCCTGTCCTTAGTCTCCCTTTCCCAGGTTAGTCCCTACTCTTTTACTTCCTCATCCGTTTATCTGACGCTTGGTGTACCTTTATTGCGTTTACCCGACCTGCATGTCATTCCATAATTTTCCTTAACCATCTCCCCTCTTGTCTCACTGTGTCCCTCATATTTTCCTTATATAATTTTTCGATGGTATAACCCATATCTCTTATATCCGAATCTTTCCTAATTCGGATATTTCTAATTTTTTCTTTCTTGTGGGCCTGGGAATAGTCCTCTCCATTGCCCTCTGAATAGTCCGAAGCTTGTCCACGCCGGCTTTAGTAGCTGCCTATGTTTGGCATCCATATATGTCAGTGTGGGGAGGATAGAGCTTCCCATATTTTAAATTTTAAGTCTCTTGGAATTCTCCCTTCAAACTTGTTTTTGTTCATTCAGTAGTTTTTCCAGCCCCTGTTTATTCTTTTGAAAATTTCGTTTTCGTATTTGTTTTTGAAAGCGATGTTTTGTAGATATTCTATCTTTTCACTTTTTGTATTATTACCCCCTCAATCTTAATTTATTCACTCTTTCTATTAGATAAGATTTTTGTTTTTATCCTCTTAAGATTTGTTCAACAGACCGTTTTTCTCGTGACACAATAACCAGAAATCAGTGTTAACTTTGGCCAAGGAATTTCTTAGTGGTAACAAATAAGCTGCGGATTTTTAAGTGTTTGAGGCAACATTGTTAAGCCAAATTGATGCGATATGAGGTCAGAGAAAAACGGTCTATTACACAATTGAATAGACTGGGGGACAGCGGGTCTCCCTAGCGTACTCTCCTCTCGACTGGGAATTCCCGGCCTCTCCTCTCTAATCTTATCTAAGCTTCTGCTTCTTCGATTTTTCCTAAGATTCTTATCCATTTTTCTAGTATTCCTTGTTTAGACAATGCTTTCCACAGATAGTTGTGGTGAACTGAATCGAATGTCTTGTTAAAGATTATGAATATTAGGTGAACTTCTAAGGGGCTGAGAAATTCTATGATTTGAAATTGCAGGAGTCAAACCTAGGTTGATACAGATTTATTGACATTTTCATGTCTTACCGTAGAAACGTTACTTTCACGCGCCACGTTAATAATAATAGTAATAATAACAACCCTGAAAATGCGAGCATCACGTTTCTTGTACTAGCCTGTGAGCACTACGCTCTGCTAGTGCATCATCTTGCAGACGAGTTTGCAACTATGGGAGAGCATTATCATGTCTGCTTTGCGGATTGCGTCGACATGAGAATGTCGTCGTCCAGCGAACATAGCGTCCAAAAAATGAGCGCGCCAAAAAATACGGAGTGAAAGGTGTTCTGTGCAGCGTAGCGGACGACATGAAAATGCTCTCCCGAGGTTACAGACTTGTCTGCAAGATGATGCATGAGCAGTGCGTAGTGCTCGCAGGCTGGTACAAGGAACGTGATGCTCGCATGGGAATACAGGCTGATACAGATACAAGGAGTGAGTAGTATGTAATATACCTGATACCGACTCACATTTCTTTTTATCGGTCGACGCATAATCAATTTTTCATCAAAAATATCGAAAAAAGAAATAAAATTGATTAACAACATGCGTCGACCAATGAAGAAAAAAAAAAAAAAAAAAAAGTCATTATATCAGGTATATCACATAGGTACTACTGGAGTATGGTACTCGCGGGCGAATGAAGTGCTGAGTCAGTCAGTGAGTCAGTCCAGTCATTTCAATTATTTTAAAATAAAGCTTGACAATAATTCATCTTAAGTACATGATTGCATTCTTACTTGTGGCTCTATGGCTGAATCATCAGTTACATAATACCGAATGATGCTTCCGTCTGCATGTCCTGACAAGAAGCCAGTTCCACGTGCGCTGTAACACCACCAAAATATGAGATTCTACATAGTTCCTAACTCCTTTCCCCCAATACTTCAAATACCGTATCTTTGCGGATGAGTTCGTAATATTACACTAACTTAGAAGCCAAAGAAACAACGTAGGAATTGGCCGAATACAAAGTCTGACATTTATTCGACTTCAAATGAGCAGCTCGAATTTTTCCATCCGCTTGACCATGGATAATCGGACCTTCTGTCAGCCATACGAGACACGTTACGGAAGTCTGTTGCAAGAATTTATTGCAAATCACTTTTTTATCGCCCCTGGAATCAACCAAATCCATATTGCATAATTCGTGATCATGGATTAACTAACTTAAGTATACTGAAATTTAATCTCAGAGTTGTTCAGTAAATATTCGTGAACTTACCAAGCTTCACCCAACTTGTAAACATAAATAATATTGTCAGATTGACCCACTGCTATTTTAGTTGAATCGGGGGAAAACGCTAAGCCCTTAACAGCATAACTTTTGCGTGAATTCTGAAGTAAGAAAACATAAATTAGGGTGAAAGAAAAACAGAAAAAATGACTGCTTATATATTATTATGAGTACCTAAAGAAAATTGTTAAGTTTGGTTGAAAAGTCAACAATGACTAGTTTTAATTTATTAATAAAAGTTAAATATTTGTAAGTACTGAATGAATAAACAGTTAAATCAGTGGTGAAGATTCTGGGTGGTAGAGGGGGTAAAGTGCTTTCAAAAGAATCCAGGAGGTAGTCCTTTCCTTCCCTAAAAAAAAAACAAAAAAACAAAAACAAAAAAAAAACTACTAAATGTGATTTTTTTCCTTACTACGTATAAATAAATAAAATTAAGGGACCACGCTGGAGATTTTATTCTTCTTGTAGTTGTAGATATAAAGTTAAAAATGGTTTGCCCTCTTCTCCCGGGGAAAGTACACATCACCCATGGACGGAAAAATAAGAGGAACACGATGGCAGCTTGCCCCAAGCTTCGCTCTGGAGTTGGGAAATTTTAGTAGACAGATCAAAAGTTGGGAAAATCCAACAAGTGAAAAGGTTTTTTTCTTTTTCTAAGCCAATACAAACAAATTTTGATACTTGGGAATTTGGAGTTGAGTTAGTTGGGAATTTAACAATTTTTGCCATTCCAGAAAAAACTCTTCGCTATGTCCCTGACATCACCACCATTAAGTTGAATAAAACTAAGTGTTATTGTTTCGAAGATTAGACTCGTTAATTTACGATTTTGACAAGAGAAAGAAACGAGTGGCAAATATAAAAAATCTTCCATCTCAATCATACAAGTAGGTACATCATGTGGTACATAACTCACGAAAACCCGCAGATACCAGACACCAGGAATAAGTAATGAGTGGATTACCTATCAGGGAAATAGGAAATATATAAGAAAATAATGCAACTGAACCTTGGGATCAGCAGCTTTGGTCGGAAATTTATCTTTCTTTTCTCCATTTTCATTGAAGAGATAAACGATTCGTTCATAATTACAAACAGCCAATTTTAAATTGTTGGGAGACCACGCAATAGCTAGTATTTTTGAAGCTTCATCCTAAAAAAATATAAAATATCTTAGTACAAACAAACATGTACTGGGTCATTCTTAAAAAATGTTGATATTTCAGGCATGTTTTTTCATGGAGGAAAGTAGGGAGTATTTGAATTTTTTTTGATGGGAGTCGTTAAGAGGCGTTCTGTATAACATATTTATAAGATTGGGCCGACAGTGAGGGGATTCTGTATTTTGACATGGCAATCAAAATTATGAATGCCATGCCGAAGGACACATGAAAAAGTCCATGCTGAAGGAGAGTAGCGAACAAAAAGTGTTCTGGCGCCAATTAGTAGATTCCAAAACAAAAAATTATATGAAGAGTTGATAAAGGCATACTAACCCATTAATGAGATGTAATTGTTTTTAGATGATGAACGTCTATCGTTGCTTTAAGATGACCATGCCGAAAGACACTTTTTTTAAATTCTTAATTTTAGACAATGATACGCGAATACGCGAGTCTCGTCACAAAAAACCTAGGGATTTGATATGCGGACAGTATTGCTCTGATAAGAATATACAATTTGACCATTAACTACGACGAAAAAATATTGAAACTGCTGTTTTGTGATTGGTTGAAAAAGAGCCATGCCGATGGACAAAAAATAGAGGGACAGTTTTCAAAGCTGGCCCATACTGACTCCCACCTGTGAAAATGCAATTTCAATGTTGTGATTCCTTCATCCATTTAAAGTAGCACTACATTTTAAGCTTGTTCTAATATACAGATTGAAAATTTAGAGGAAAAAATAAATAAATAAATAAAATAATAATAATAATAATAATAATAATTGTTCAAGGGACAGCCATGCGGACGGACATTTCAGCATATTTAGTCCAATTTTGATCCATTAAAAGTGGATGAAATTTTCTTCTGAAAGTTGGAAAAAGTAGAAGTAACTCATATCTATTAGCGGGGGGGGGGATGCCCATATCATTAATAGCTTGTTGGATATTTGCTGGAGACTGAAATATCAACATTTTCGAAGAATAAACCTACTACATAAATAGGAAGGTAGTTATTATATGTATGTCTTTATATGTAAGATATGAGTGTAACATAAGCGTAAGTTTTTTTTTTCTTCGCAGGCTAATGGTTATTGAGAACTTCATATATTTCCGCCGATTTTACCCGTTCTAGCGACGCTTTCCCGCGAATATATACTTTGTTAACGTTTTCCAGTTTTTGTTTAAAAAATATATATATTATAATAATAATAAAATACCTAGGTACCTAATAATTATAATAATACCTAATAATAATAAAAAATAGTACGTAGACTTTGAGGAAATCCAATGAATCCCATGAATGAGAACTCAGTGCGTCAGTACATACCGTTAATAATCATAAAAAAATAAAGCAAACCACTCTCTGAACTTTCTACTTACATTCGTATTTCTCTTTCCAACACTGATGAGTGAAAAGTCCATCGAACAAGAAATTTTCTACATCAATATAGACTTTTACTGACTATCAGAATTCTTCAATCTTAAAACCGTACACCTGCTCTAAGCCCCTAAACAGCAGCACTTGATGGGTGTTTGTGAAGCTCATATCATATTTCCAAGTTTCTACTACCTCACATGTCAACAGACCCATTCAAAATGCTTCATCTTCACTTACTGCACTAAATTTAGTTTATTCTAGCGAACATGCGAGTATTTTTAGTACAGGTATTCTCTGCTACACAACCAACCCCTTATCAAAATGTGCAATTTTCATCGTTCAAAATTTGAAAACACAATCTTTTGACAATAACTAAATTTTTTTACTTATTTCCATTTCCATCTTACCCTTGCATCAATGATTGTTGTTAAATATTTTAACTGCATTGTGCTGATTCCGGTTGATAACGCACAGCCAAAAAGAACTTCACTAATAGCAGTTGGTGGTAACGTAAGTGTAGGCAAACAGGAGTTACTCTCCGTTTCCTTGGTAACTTCGAATAGAAACACAATTACCCAGCAGATTTTTAATATGTGTTTCTTTCGACGCTATTTTTAGTAAGTTAGGCAACAGAGGAAACGAAATAAATTTGTTATGGTGAAATTTACCTACAAACCGTTACCAGAAATTAATTCTTACCGGGGGGGGGGCAAAGTAAGGCCACAATTATTGGAACACATTTTCAATGCTTGTATGTATGTGTGAGTTAATATACATAAAGAGGTTGAGTGAGAAATCTTTTTGGGGAGGGGGTATTTTCAGGAGCGATTGGGCCTTTTGGTCCCCTTCTTGATACCCTTGCTTATAGTTGCTCTCGAGCATATAAAAAGTTCCTAGTTTTACTGAAGACATTTTAGAGAACGATATGTACATACGTACGTATCTTTATATAACTTCAAATCTGTAAGACTTGAGAATGAGATTTCTTTTAATACGACTGGAAAGGCGGCGAGTAATGTCAATTTACTGAATACAACAGAAGGAAAATCAACAGTTCGATACAATGATCTCGTGTGACCCACCCTCTAGTCCTCAAACTTACAGCTTCTATTTATCAAAAATATAACATCCGTTTTTTTTTTCTTTTTTAATCTAGGAAACTTTTTTAGTATGAGCATTCTGCAAAAGCGTGAAGAGTAAATATTTCTAAGCCCGTATCCCTTTTCCATTCACTAAGCCCGAGCTCGAATTATTAAGTTTCATTTCCTGTACGAAATTCAAAACTTTGAAGTTCAAAAGTCTGGTTTCTGTTTTCTTTTACAATTTACAACTTGTGAGTTATAAATTGGCAATAGCTATTAGAATCAGAATTATCACGTAATTACTTTATAATTAGCCTCCTGAAATCCTGAAGTGTCACGAATACCCCCCCCCCTCCTCTCAACGAACATATTGGTCGAGAGGGGGCAATACCTTCCTAAAAATATTCTCAGCAATCAGTTTTGGGAGGAGTTTCAAGGAAATAATTCCGAAAACCTTTAAAATTTTCTTCTCGCTCCGCTCGCACGTTATTGTCAACAGTACCACAAAAATTTGCCCCTTCCCCAATAATTCATTGGCGCCTATTCCCTTGAAAATTGTATTGAATTATTCGTGTTTTGCAGGGATGGTCGAATGAACGGGGGCGGAACTCACGGAACGAAATTTGAACCGATCATTTCCACTGAACAGAATAAGAAACAAAAGGGAACGAATGCCAGGAATTGTTCCTTTTATGTGTGACGAAAGTCTGTCATTTTTAGTGAAATTTTTACGGAATGGTCGAACAGAACAGGTTAGATTCTTATTTCGTTCTTTTTTTGGTCCTTCAAAATTTAAGTATGTTTCCCGAAAAAATTGCCGTTTCCCATCTCCAAATATATTGACCGTTTTCAATGGGAATTCCAGTTTTCCATTAAAAAATTTTGCAACAATAAAAATGTCCAATTCCCGTTTTCCTGGACTAAATGTACAATAAGTAGGGCTAGAGGAAATATGAAAATGCATATTTTTATAGGGTGCAGCTTATACGACATATTTGTGTTTTCTTTGTGATTCATAAAATTCTGATGACAATACTGAAATTTTATAGTGCATATTTGTGCATATTTTTGCATATTTTGACAATAAATGCCTATTTTGCATATTTGAACCATTTTTAGAGAATATTTGTGCATATTTGACGGTTTTGGGCCATATTTTCACCAATAAATAAAAATTATTGTAAAAATAACTGAAAAACAAGAACAAAACCAAGATATTTCTAATTTGTTTCCAGGAGAGTTTATTTTCTTCATAAAACAGAACTGACGTAAATTTTTTTCAGTTTTCAAACCTTCCAAACCAGCAGAGCAGCCGCTGTTATGTATAGTGTTACCACGTTATTCAGCTTCAAAAGCACTTCAATTTGATACCCAAGTCGCTATCCAGAGTTTTCAGAGCATATTTTTGCATATTCGGATTTTTAGAGCATATTTTTATAACTGCATATTATAAGCGCATATTTCGACATTTTAAGTGCATATTTCCCCTAGCCCTAACAATAAGACTTCCCAAATTCCCAATTATTAAAAACATGTTGGAAAACCTAGAAATCAAGTAATGGAGTATGCTAAGTAACTAAGTGTCGACTGTCGCTTAGCATAATTCGTCATTTGTTTTTCAGTCTCGTTCTTCAGTTATTCTCGATTTCATTTTCTTTATTGGGGGGGGGGGGAGAGAGATTTCCGTTTTTCGAATTCCCAATTGAAAATATTTTAGGAAACATCCCTGTCAAAATAGATTCAATATTGTTCCAAACCATAATTTACCTCTAATTTGATGCATTCCCATTCCGTTCTTTGATGCGTTCCGTTCCATTCCTTGATGAATTCCCTGTATTCCATAAAAATATGACAAATTTTCGTCATACATAGAGAACCATTTGCGGTTCACGGTGTTTTATTCCCGGTTTTCTGTTCAATAAAGTATAGGTGGTGTAACTGAGAGTTTCCGAAGTTGGTAGCCCTGCGCTGAAAAGGTGATCGTGGACGTTATCACCCAGAGACATGCATAAAGAAACATGATGTAACTTGAATTCACTTTTTTCTAGTCAATAAAGAATAAACTGTTTCCTTGTGGCATATAATAGATGAATTTAGAGACTGTGGTTTCTAGTTTTCATTTATGAACTTGAAATGGCTCAATTTTCCATGTATTAGTTGTTTACAAGCACGTTTTGTGCAAATGGTAAACTTCCATAAGAAAAATAGTAATTTGGAAATTAACTCATTCATCTAACTAAAGCGAATAAACAAATCAAGTGCATTAAATTACCTTTCATCATGAACTAGAGACTTCCAGCTTCAATTTGACATGTTATATGACTCAAGAAAACCTGTTTTCAGCATTCAGCAATTACAAAAGCTTTGAAGTGTACCAATTTTGCACGTGTTAGGTGTTACTCTTATGGGAACATCAACCTTGATTTGATCACCTATTCAGGAGTCGACACTAGCGAACCTGGTTACGGTTTTATCGCCTCAGCAGCTATTGTTAATTTCAATGTTTTACCTTTTACCTACACTGATGGTCTCATTTTCGCAGTGTTACCATTGTTCGATTCTCAGTGATACCAGATCATTTTTTGCGCGGAGTTAAATTACAACACTGGATCTTCTGCTGATTTCGTTTTTCACTGATAACAATAAGAAAAAAAAAACTAGGAAATGAAAAATTAAATAGACCTTTTCAGTGTTCAAAGTAAAGTAATTGAATCGTTGAATCGTTCAGTTGACGTTATAAAATACTGAAAATCGAATTTTTCACCTAGGAACACGTTTGCGCTGGAACAAGTTTCATAATTATCGAATTTAATCGAAAATCGTCTTCCGTTCTTGCGAGTCCTCACCCAGTGTTCGAGCCCAGTCGTTCTTCTTTTTTAGTGATAAATTTGGTTTTAGTGCTTCAAATGGCATCAAGGTTCGACGAAGAACAAAGTTTTCGAGAATGCGAAGAGTACGTACACAAGCACAATATTCAACAGTTGCTGAAAGATTGCATTGTTCAACTCTGTGTCAGTAAACCAGAGAATCCAGTCACATTCTTGAGACTGTATTTCCAGAAACTTGAAAGGGTAAGTGTTCCTGCTATATACAGTAGTTGTAGATGTTCTGAACTGTTCTTCACTGTCAGAGATTGAGAATTCTTCAAGTGACCTAGAAACGTAGCGACTGCTTTCCCCGTGAGAAGGAAGATGAAAGGGAGCATTCCCACCTATGTTTTAGCGGGGAACTTAAGTTCGGAATTGAGAAATGAAACTCGAAGTTGACGGTGTTCGCGAGATCTCTGGACTTCCCGTGCTTGTGCATCACGTATGCTTTGAACTGTGACTCGTAGTAGTGTTACAGGAGGGGCTGTGTTCCTGATGCTGCGTTTGCGGGTGCCCTTTCTAAAAGTGCACAAAAGTATTTTCGTAAATACTTACGCTCATAGTAGAGGAACAGGCAGAATCTTGTGATGCTTATGTATCGTGAGAACGCAGAACAGTTTGTAGTGTATCGAAACAGAGAACCTCCAGTTTACAGGTTGTATTTAACTGGTTATGTTACTTGTTTGTCCAACACACAAATGCAAATCGGATAAACGAAGATATCACCAAAACGACGATGAGAAAACATGCATATCAGAGGTCTTCTTGTCAGTCCTTTATGGATTCTTTTGAACGAGGTTACTCAACTGACTCAACCTTGTAAATAACAATGACACCTGGTCTTCAACCTGTAGGTACAAATTTCAGAGTCTTTTTCCCTGCAAATTGTTATTTTGGCTACAGGTTCGTGTAGGAAGGTTAGAAAAATGTTTTGTTGGAAAAATTTGTCAAATTTCAGCTCAGTCTGTTGAATGATGAATGTTGTTTGCAGCTCCCCTAGCTGGTTCTTTTGAAATAATGAGACGTTTCTTCGCATTTGCTACTTCGACAGGTGAACAGTGGCGGATCCAGGGGAGGGGCATGGGGTACATGGCCCCCCTTGGTTGAAATTTTTAACGCAATAATAGGTAAAAAGGAACAAAAATGATGAATTGTATCCTCATTACATGCCACAAATGTATAATAATGCATCTACATGTATATTCGTCATTGCGTATCCCACATTAGATGAAATATTTTTCCGGGAGCACCCCCGCCCCCACCAACAGAAAAGCAACAGCTAATCTGTATGCATCGCTTCTACTGTACCCCCCCCCCCAATCTCCTTTTCCTAAATCCGCGCCTGCAGGTGAATGACAGATTGAAATAATGTCCCTCATGTCACCTGTCTTGTTCTTTGAATCATTAATGTAGCCATCTTTCTCGAAAAACTGCTTTGAGACAGATTGAAAAATACTGCCCTTTAGAACATCATATTTGCTTGGTACTATTTAATGAAATGCATTCAACTTGGTTCTGTGGTCTGGTAAACCTCTTACCGAGCATCATGTTGTTGGCATAACTTTGTCTCCTCGTACACCCGCAAGCGGACAATTCAACATAAATGAACTTTTTCCAGACTTACATTCACAACACACTCAAACGTCAATGACCATTCACTTGCTGTTTTCTCTACCCTCTAGTCTTAAGAAATAAATTAGAAAACAAATAATAAATAGCTGTGCGAAACATTTCAATTCTTGATTTCAGAATTGCAATGACGTTCTGCACTCAGTATTGATTTCCAAACTAACTGAAATGTATTTGTTTCTCTTTCGCATCTCCTGTAATTTCAGTGCAAGTCATCTTTACGCGTATTGCTATCAGCGGTTCCATAGTCTGCTTTCATTTTGTACATTTGTGTGTTCTATTAAAATTGAAGAGCTAGTATGATTCAGAAATAATAATAGTAATAATAAATAAAATATAGCATATTATTCACTTATAATTGTGATGTGAATATTGGATAGATGGATTCAAAGACTTCTGTCTTTCACAGCATAACATCTCTTGGAAGGGGGCCTCTTAACCTTTTCTTCTTCCGCGTTGACTGAAGATTTTAAAACTATTAATGATATTTTCCTCAACTCTAAATTTTGTCATTTCTCACAATAAGACCCGGAAACTATTTTGTTTGTTTGGTTATAGACCTTTTCTGCGTCTCTCCCCCAGCGCCACCAGATCGATTTGAATACATTGAAAAACCAAAAAAAAAAAAACATCTGATATTCGCATCATACGTTTCATTGAACCTTCGGCCATTTTCACTTTCCACTCGCATTTTCTTTTCTAATGAAGAATGCAGTCTTATAACTACAAATGTTATATTCGAACTGAATCAAATAGTCCTCAGGTGCATCACATCCTCAATACGCCTCATGTACCTGACCATCAATTTGTAAACGAGAATATTACACGTGTGGCAAAAAAACAAAGCAAAATTTATATCAAGAACTTGAATTTTTCAAAAAGTAAAGTAAAAAACACGTTTACACATTAAACTTTTGTTCGAACGTAAATGTAACTTATAAAAGTAGAACCTGAATGTTCGCAAAATTAAACCTGAAGTCGTGTCCTCACTCGTTATTCAACAATACGAAAGTTAAAATCACGATATTTCGGACATAAAAAACGCTTAATTGATAAAAACAAGTAAATGCAAGTCGTCATAATCATCAGTCAATGATGGGTTCAGTTTCGTGGACGGACATCAAGTCCTCTCAGTAAACAGACCAGTGCTGGTACTGGCTGTACTGCGATTAATCACATTCCGCTTCAAATGATTCCACGTTCAAAGAAGGAACGTGAATCGATTTGTTCATTATGTCTTCTGGTTTCCATAGCTGATTATGAAAGAAGTTGTTGACGAGAGCTACGTCGTCTTCGATAGCACCCATAAGCTGCTCAGATAAATGTAGACAGTTGGACTTTTCTAGAAAAGCGAACAATGGCTGGCAGCCGGCTCCGAGACTTCTTGCCAACGATAGCGTCCTGTCCATCTCGTCCAGCTCTCTTCGTTTCTTCTCGGCGAGAATTCGTGACTTGAGTATTAGTTTTTCTCTCTGCCATCTTATACGTTTTTCGGTGATTCCGTACATGTTCATGAATGCTTTCTGGCACACTTCGATGTACTTCACCGGGTTTATCGAGTTATTCTCCAACTCTGAGTTGTTCGCGTCATCCGGCGAGTTGTTCACGCTGTCGTTGTCGTTAAAACTTAGCGGACTGTTGACGTCGGTTGTATCCTTCGCAGTATTTTCCAATCGTTTATTCTCCGGCGGATCGTGTCCGTTCATCATTTTCGAAATATTTTCGGGTAACGTTTCATTCATAGTCGAGTCGAGATCAGTCTGTGTGTTCGATGTATCGGTGAAAGAGTTGCTCTTTTTTGAGTTACTGAGTGAGTCTCTCAAAACTGTAGAAAAAGAATCAGTCATTGGGGTACTGAATAAGTCTTTCTGTGTATCAGTAAAAGAATTAGTCATTTTGGTGGCAGTCAAGTCTTCAGGTGTTTCAGAGTACGAATTGGTTATTTTGGAGGAGTTGGATAGGTCTATCGGAGTTTCAGAAAACGAATTTGTTATTTTGGAGGAATTGGATAGGTTTATCGGAGTTTCAGAAAACGAATTTGTTATTTTGGAGGAATTGAATAAGTCTTTCTGCATTTCTGAAGACGGATTGGTCGTTTTTGGAGTATTAAGTAATTTTTTCGATGGATCTGGCTTATAATCATTTTCCTTGGTCCACGATGTATCCAACGCAACTTTCACAGAATCGTAGGTTAGAGTTCTGGAATCTGAAACGGAAATAATGCTCTTAGTTTGCATTATATTGATCTGAAAAAGTCGACTGAAGGAATCTCAATGAAAATTTTCATATTCAACAAATATTTCCTTTCTTCAGGAACGTGCATTTAATTTTATTATTACTGCAAATCGTTTCTGATAACTTGAGCTCCCTATCATTGTTCAGTTAACTTCACTGCAAGAAACACTGTGCATAACTTCAGATTTAAAACGTTCGAATTCTAAAACTGATTACGCTCGCACGAATTTAACATCAAACGTGTTGATATGATGACAACACTTACACGAATACGAATCCATAACAGAGCCAGTCATCGGTATCAGATATTTGCAAGTAACCCTTCTCTGTATCTTCTTGTCGACAATCTCTTCTTCCCATAGTCGTTTCGCGATACTCTTAATTTTTATATGTCGCTGGATGTACTGATTTTGTAACGCATGGTCTCCGATATCTTGAAACTGTTTGTACACTGTCTTCCTCCATTCTTTTCCGATTTTGCTGTCACAGTGTAGTGGACAGTTACATAATAGTTCTGTAATGAATGAACGTACACGGTATCAACATTTTACTTCATTGGACTCAAATTCTGTACAATGCGGTTATTACTCCTTTGGAGCTGGATTATGATTAGTATTTTGTAGGTTTAATTACCTGGTTGTTTCTTCAAAGATATACTGGGTCTTCCTGAGATCAGTGTAGTGCTTGATTTTGTTTCGGTGATTTCGGGCTCCTCGGTTGTTTCAATTTCCTTGAGATTGTTGAGGTTGAGATCGTCTGGATTGCCGGTGATTGAATCAGTTTCCATTACGAATCCGAGCAGTCTTTCAGTTGCGCGTAAAAATATGTAACAATTATCACTTGAGATTCATTCTGAACATCGCGAATACTTCTTCGTTGTCGACTTCGATGCTTCGATCACTGAAAATGACAATTTATAATTGTGATCGGATATTTTTACCTTTTTCAGAATTCGAATGTTTTCTTTATTTTGATCTTCGTTTCTCGTTTGTTGCTTTGTTATGTGTCATTGATGTTCGTCAGTGAATAGAGAGAGCAGCTCCGCGGCTTCCTGACGTCCGTTCTCCGTCGCGATGTTTATACTTCGTATGTTTGCCGCTAGAGGATGGTATTGTCGTTGATATCTCGGGATTGAAATTTCAAAATCGATCTGTTTTGGTTGTGCTTTGGCTGTCGACGGAGATGGACAAATAAAGAAACAAATGATTGAAAATAATGATTTTAAAATCATAAAATCTTTCGAAAATCACGATTTAATATTCAAAAAGCAAAAAATAACTTCCCCAAAAATGACTAACCATCAGTAAATCATACTAGTAATTATTTTTTACATGATTTTGTGATTTTAAGATAGAAAAAAATGGAACAAATCCTGAAAAAATTTTAATTTGAAAATCAAATTTATTAAAATCAAGAACCAGTTGATTTTCAAAAACATGATTTTAAAATTGGTGTAAAATTATTTAAAATTGAAATTAGTTAATTTTACTTGATTTTGATAATTTTCTCATTTTATTTTAACAGCGGCGTAACTAGGATTTTTTAACGGGGGCCAGAAAGGGCCACGAATTTTTGAAGGGGGGCCCAGTTTTAAAAACTTTCGCTTTATTTTATCTAATACTATAAATTGTACAAAATTTTAAAATGGGGCAAGATTTTTTTCTGGGGGGGGGCTGCCCCCCTGGCCCCCTTGGTTACGCGCCTGTATTTTAATGATTTTTTTGATTTTTTGTTTTGCTCATCTCTGGCTGTTGGCTTCAAATTTCAACCTTGGATGGTTGGAACAGACGGCTTTAGTTTTCAGCTTTTCGCTCGAGCCCAGCTATCTACTCTCGTAATTTGCCAGTCTTATATTAACTTACTTACTAAAATTTACCGCAAGCTGATCCGAAGCGAATTAATACTGCTTTCGGTTGCGGCTCTTGCTTCAGAACATTCACCTGTCCCTTTCCACTTTTAGCTAAGTGAGTTAATCAGTCAGGATAAAAACCTTTGTCTGACTTTCAATCCCTGTGAAATTTTGCAAAGTTGTGATGTTGCGAAACCGATCTACATAGTACGTAACTCGTACATCTACTGATCAATTGTGTCTTCGGCTTCAGTTTAGGACAACATTTTAAAGCTAACTTTAGCTTGAAATCAGGACTGAACAACACGATCATGAATTCAGTGATCTAAGAACAGATAATGGGCATCGGGCGAGGCTCATTCAGAATCAGCAAAATCGAGTCCAGAGTTGGAAACTGGTGATTCTTTTGTGTAAGAAATCGAAATAATTGATTCCGAAATTGATCTCACGATTCTGCTAAATTTAGTTGAATCGATTCCAAAATTTTGAATCTAGTCCAGCTGAACTGGGTGAATGAAAAGCCGAGTCTGAACATATTAGCATATATTTTTCTTTTGTTTAGTATTTTTATAAGAATTTGTCTTGGACTTCTCGATTTTCCAATGCTCGCGTGTTTCCCAATCAGTTTTCTTTATTTTTTTTCGAAAACTAAAACTCTTAGGGCAATAATAGCTGAGCGATGAAAAATTCTGGGTGCTTGAAGTCACAAAATGATACCACATTAGTTATCTTTTCTTCGATTGTATCTCAAAAACAGGGGAGGAGGAGCTAAACAGACCCTGTACACCACTCCACATTAACACGAACCTGTTGGCAAAAAATAGAATTTTGGATATTTTCTTGATCTCGTCGACTACAACGAAAAGAAGAAATGCATATAATTTTCAAATTCGTTTCTGTACACCCCATTTACCCATTCTTGGAATTTTTTCAATCCCAGGCTCCGACTCCTTAGATATTTGAAATTTGTGTTTTTCTGTGTTTTTTATTTCTATCAGTATTATAATTTTTTACACCTGTCGTTGGCACGAATCACTGAATCGAGATGTCGGCTAAGGGATTTCAATATTACAGAATTCAGTTTCTATTCTCTCTTATGATGAATCAAAAATTGTAGTATCTGAAGGGAACAGGAGCTCAACATTTTCGGAAAATGCAATAGGGGAACGTTTTATAGGTTACTAGGTTTGACAAAGTCGATGTTAATGTCAGATTCACTTTGCTTTGAAAAATTGTGACTTCTAGGAGTAAAAGGGGGAGGGTTGTGACGTAGGTAGTTCCTGGCCCCTTGACAAAAGGATTCTGCAGTTCAATATGAAAGTGCTGAACCCATTCCCATTTCAAAATTTGAGAAATATTCTTATGAGAATTTTGAGAGGGCTTGGCTAGCTGCTACTATTTTTTGCGGCCCCTTATGGTGATTCCCGTTATGTTAGGGGCATCATATTTGGTATAATTTTGTAGGAAATTCCACACAGAATCTTTATAATGCAATCGCAAGGGGTCTAAAGCCTAAGCCCGCTGGCCAGGGCCGGTGAAAGTTCAGTTGCACTGGAGCATGTGCACCAGGCTGTATTTTTCACTGGTGTATTGCTCCAGGTGGTAAAATCTATATTTCTTAAAAATTTTATTTTTAAAACTTATTGGTATATTGGATCTTTTTTGTGCTTCAATTTTATTGGGGGAGGGGGGGGGGGTTGTTCCATGATTTTCTATTTAGAAGTTTTGCATTTAAACAAAGTGAAAAAATTGAAGATCGCTGGCCCTGTACTCGGAGGGTGGGGGCTATACTGGGTTGAAAATTGAGTGTGGATCAATTTTGACTGCGGATTGTATTTTATTTTTCTCGGAACGATGAATAATTTTTACCAATTCCGGTCCGGAAGCTTACTGAAAAATGTTTCGCCCAAAAAATTCTCATGTAATAGAAAGAAAATGTTTTCAAAATTATCAAAAAAACAGAGATAACTACCGATTTTTACTCAATTTTGCTCGCCGAGTGCAAATTCGTTGTCTAAATTTTGCGCTGACCTTTCGTTGTTGAGATACGATCAAAAATTTGGTATACTAGAGGGGGTAGGGGGAGGATATTATACTGGTTATTGAAAAATGCGGGTGTATCAGTTTTGACGACGGATTAGAATTTGCCTAAAATGTTGAATAATTTTTACCCGGAAGCTCGCCAGAAAATTTTTCGTCCAAAAATGTCTGATGGATTATGGAAAAATTTTCAAATTTTGTTCGAAAATCCAAAAAAAAATTGAGATAACTACATATTCTTACTTAACTTTTCTCGCTGAGTTCAAATTCGTTGTCCCAATTTGGCTCTGATTCTCCGTCACCGAGATACGATGAAAAATTGGGTTGTACTCGAGCAAGGTCGGCGAAAGTCCAGTTGCACTCAAGCACGTGCGCCAGGTAGAAGAATCCTTGTTTTAGAAAAACTTATTTTCTTAAAATTTATCGGTACTTATCAGATGTTTTTTGTGTTTAAGTTTTGTGGGAAAGGAAGGATGTTCCAGGCTTTCTTATTTAGAAGTTTTGTGTTCGCACAAGGTGAAATATAAAATTGCCATAATTTCCCCTGCATTGCGTTTTAAGATTCGCAGTTTTCTAAATCAGCATTTTTTGGAATGAATCACTCTACCTACGTGTTTCATTTTCATATAGGTTTTACTGTGGGTTCTCATTACGCCTGTTAACTGATTGGAAGTGATGTTGAAGATTACTGAGGGGAGGGGGAATAATGAGATGAACAGTATACAGTATAAGTGGCAGTTTCTATAAGAAGGGACAACTTTTTGTCGGTAAGAAAAAAACAAAGAAAACGGAAAAAACTAAAAAGTAGAATTTTTAGCAAAAAAAGAATCGATTTTAAGATTATTATGGATTCTTTTACGAAATTCAGTAATCTTTCACACGAAGAAAATCGCATCCTCCAGAAATGTCAGCAAAAGTAGTTCTACATCTTCGACCATCTTCGCCAAATTCTGAATTTTTAAAAAAGTTATCCTGCATTGAGTAATTTTTTCATCTCCTAGATACGTACAAGTTCTCATAGTCACAATAGCTCTGAAACCATTAATTATTTACCTAGGCTTTGGCTGAAAAACGGTCTTTTTGACAAATTAACGAAAAATGAAATTTTCCTAACATTAATGTTTTTAATGCCTTCAATCTTGAGAATAAGCAATACATCGTACTGACATTTTTTCCATCCGAGCCAGTACTACCAGCCCCACGGAGTCAGATTATTTATTCCTTCAATTATCATGTCTTGTTCATCCTCTTGAAAATTGTGGTTTTTTTTTTGTAATCCTTAAAACGGCGTAGCTCCTTCAACTTGATCACAGGCAACTTTTCGTACTCAACTGTTTTATTTCTATCGAGTATAGTTTTTTTTCCGGCAACCAGTCCCGAACTTTCTTCGGTGGCTCAGTGTATTGGACTATGTACATAGAAATAAAAATTTATCATGTCACCCCCTCCACTGTCTTACATACCTTCGAGTAGGGGACCTCATATTTTTAAAACTACATAATGCACGCAAAATACTTTTGTCTGTCTGTTAGTCAGTCAGTCAGTTAATATCAAGTTTGCCTCAGATTGCATCTTGTCTCCTTTGATTTCACGACACTTCCTTATTAGCTTCCATCTTCCTTCCTCGCGTGCCACTTCGGCAACACACCCGAGACGGGAGGGTTGCTCCAAGTAGAGGGGGCCGCCTCCTTGGTCAAACGGTTACCATAAGACTTCAGGTCTCAAGTTCTTCTTGTCGCTTCCACATGGTTATCGAGTATACTATGCGCACCTAGCGGGTTCTTGAACGAAGTCAGGACACGTTGTATAACAGTCTATGAAAGAGTTTGATCTTCGACAAGAAAATCAAGAAACTGTATTCAAAAACCTTGAACGCGTTTTTCTCAAAATCTCGTTTTTCGAAAATCGCAAGGTACCTCTTTTCTATTGTTGGTCGCCCTCAGAAAAAAATACGTGGTTGGTCGCATGGTGAGGGAATCCCCGCCATGTTCAAAAAATGAAGTTGTTGGCATATATAGATGAAGGGGGTCGAGATACACAAGAAAAATGTAATTTCAGTTTCACATATAGCATATCTCGGAAATATAAGGGGCTACCATTCTTGAAAAATGCAAGTTTTCCGAGGTAAATTTAAAGTATATTAAATTCTATGCTTCAAAATGGAATTAGTGGCATATGTGGATGGTAGAGGTAAAAATATAATTTAAAAAATATTGCATATCTTGAACATTGCAGTAGTTGTATTTTTTTAAATGCTTTTTTTCGAGATAAATTCGATTACTGAAGTTTCTACACGGAACAGGTAACCAGTGTTACTAAACATATCGAGCCCTAAATGTTTCATAAATTGATGGCCTAACCTCAAAATTGAAGGGACTACTATCTTCAGAAATTTGGTTTTTGTCTGATTTCAGCATACAGAAGTGTAGACTTATCCAAACAAATTGGTAGTATTATTGAAAATATTATTCTAAAGATTTTCAAAACTATCTTTACCGGTTAGCATTTAGAATTTATAGGTTCATCAACACTCTAAATTTCAATCTAATTTTTTAAAATGTAAAAATCTTGACATTTTACCTTGTTATTTCATTTAATTCTCTAAAACTAGAGGGCTTTGCGCCCTGGCCGCTTTCAACTCACGAGACAGAATCAGAGCAGAGTGCCGATGAAGTTGACGGGTTGCCCCTTAACGATGACGACATTTATTGGAAAGATACGTGAATTTTTGAAGTTTTATAATAGTTTTTACTAAAAACATAAAATGAATAAAAATGGGTAAAATTAATACCAGTATACCATATAAAAATTAATTCATCGTATTTATAAACTCCGCCATTTTATTAGACGATGAGGTAAATGAAAGGTGGAAGAAAGGATGGTAGGAGGGTGCAGAAGTGATGTACAAATATAGTAACGCCTCCGCTTAACAATACACCTTCTCCGGTCCCCCAATCATCACATTCTTAATTGAATCGGTTAGAACTAAAAGGGATTAAGTCCAAAAATCGCACTTTTCAGGAAGCGCAAAAAACTGTTTTATTCGAAAATTTAAAAATCGTGGAATACGTCCTTCAGGGTGTTGGTAGAGGGTCACAAGAGACGAAGAGACAACTAAGCCCGGTCCCGTCGAATAAAATTTTGATGGGCCGGAGCTGGGGGGCTCAAAGTTTTTGGACTTAACCCCTTTTGGTTCTGAACGATTTTGTTGCAGTTTTACGGTTCGAAATTGCGCCCCTCCCTGTTATAGCCAGACATAAAGGGGTCACTTTAGTCTTGGTCCCATTCCAATCGAGCAAAATCCCTGCTTGTAAGAAAAAAGGTTCTGAAGCTGTATTGGAAAATTGCGATTTCGTTTTTGAAAATAGCACTTTTTAGGTATAAACATGCAAAAAGAGGGGGTGGGCCGGAATTTTTTATTTATTTTTATTTTTTATTCTAAGATACACCAGTTTCGAACAATTTCTGGAAAAAATGCATTTTTTGAAAACATTTTATTACAAAACATTCACCGAAAGCGATGTTGCCAAAAAGCACTTTCCCAGCCGTTTCGCGAAATTTCAACCACGTAAGCAGATCCGCGATACTTCAATACCCCAAAATCTGTGAAAAAAGCAAAAACAACAAAAGTGGACTTAACCCCTTTTAGTTTTAACCGATTCAATTCGCTTTTTATACGATCATTCAACAAAGAAAAACTTTTCCCTACTCCCACATGATTGAAAAATTTAAACGGAAATTATTATAGACGTTTTACATGGAACGACCTGTTACCAATGTTGCCATTAATCAATAATTTGACTAACCAAACGTTCCATTTTTTAAATTTTGTACGAGGTATATTGAAAGAATTAACTACGGAGAATTTAGAGCGATGTGAAAAGTCAAGAGCAAAAATCTGTATGAGAGGACAAAACAAGCACACTAGGTACGAGATGGAAACATTTGTACTCGTATATCAGGTAGTACAGTTTCAGAAATTCTTTTATAATCAAAATTGCGGACCTATTTTAGAGAATTAAATAAAGTAACGAGGTGAAATGTTGAGACTTTTTCATTTTAAAAAATTGGATTGAAATTTAGAATCTTGATGAACCTTTGAATTTGTAAATGCATACTGGTACAAATAGTTTTGAAAATCTTTTGAATAACATTTTAAATAATACTACCAATTTGTTTGAATAAGCCTAATACTTCTGTATGCTGAAATTAGATAAATACCAAAGTTCTGAAGGTAGTAGCCCCTTCAATTTTGAAAGCCATCAATTTATGAAACATTTAGTGCTCGATATGTTTAGTAACACTGGTTACCTGTTTTGTGTAGAGACTTCAGTAATCGAATGTATCTCGAAAAAAATCATTTTTAAAAATTACAACTGCCGCAATTTTCAAGATATGTAATATTTTATAAATTATATTTTCACCTCTACAATCCACATATGCCACTAATACCATGTTTTAAGCATAAGTCTAATATAATTCAAAATTCAAGTTTACCTCGGAAAACTTGCATTTTTAAAAGATTGTAGCCCCTTCAATTTCCAAGATATGCTATATGTGAAACTGAGATTACGTTTTTCTTGTGTATCTCGACCCTCTCAATTTATATATGCCAACAATTTCATTTTTTGAACATGGCGGAGATTCCCTCACCATGCGACCAACGGCGGTTTAATTGATGTAGAGCGATGAATATAGCAAATAAGAAGCTGGAAAAGGTCTTATTTTGTCAGGAATTGAGTCTACTATATAAACGTGTGCTTAACTCAAAAATGATCTGACCGACAAAGTTGACCCTTTTTATAGAATTTGCCACATGAATAGTTTTTTACTCATCATCATCTTAATTCCACTTCCAAAAAATAGTCAATACCAAGGTTTGAGCTTGTTTCTGCCTCCCCCCCCCCCTGTAGAAAAATGAATTCCGCCGTCGCTGCTCCCGTACAATATTTTATTCTCAGTCCGTATATGACTGACAATATTAGACTAACGACTGAAATACTATTTCCGCCTACGACTTGCTGCAAGTACACAACCATTTTCCTCTAATCCTGTAAATAGGTTGTTTAATTAGCGCTCGAAAGGAATATGACGCATTTTTCTGGCCTTGTAGTCGGAAAATCGTACTCGAAGCACGGCTCCGTATTCGAGTTGAAATGTTTGGAATTAATTTACATTTCCTTTAACGTAACTTTTCCTCATTTTTCCGTTTTTCACGATCGCAAAAAAATGACCCAAAAAGCCTTCATTTCCAAGTCTATACGTATTATTTGGGCGAACTTTCGCTTCCCAGCTTTCTTCATTCAATTTCGGCTACGTGATCTCGAGCACGAGCGTATTCGTTCGTGTTGGCGAACGATTCACATCGAGCGCCGGTGCTCGGCCGCCGCCGATGAGTTGGTTTCGTTCGCTCGTGGAATGCGAATCAGCATCCCGACGCTGGTCCCCGTACGCCAGCGACCAGCGCCGCGTTTTCGGGCAGAGATGCTCGGCACACTCGTGATTATTTCTATTCGGTAATCTATACAGTGAACCGAGTTCAGTTTGTACGTGAAAAGCGAAAGGAAAGCTCGTATTCGGCGTTTTCCGCCAGCATTTTTCCGCGATTACTAAAAGCCCGCGCATTATCAATAGAACCCGTTATCAGTGTTTTAATTTATGCGCGTTGAAAACAAATACTGTATCTTTAACTCGCGGCTAATTATTCGAATTTAATCTCGAAATTGATATGCCATTTCTGGACGAGATCACTTGATCATTGACCTAATACCAGTTGCACAGTTTTTTTCGTGTTTTTTTTTCGATTCTGTTTTCATTTGTTTCGTCGTAGTGCAGTGTTATGCTGTAGAGTTTCGGGCGAGTTCATCGAGGTTTTTGGATCGGAGAAGAAGATAAATTTAAGCACGATGTCCGAAGAGGTAATGGCCTTATCACGTATATAACATTTTAAAGTATTCGAGATTCGGAAACCGCGATGAGGACGGTGGAAGAGGGAGCAAAAAATGTTTATCAGATATGGAACACGTCGTTACCTTTTTATCTTGCTTTAGTTATCAATTTTTCAAGTGTGTTTCACGAACTAGGGGTATATTCAGGGTAACCACTTCCTGAAAAACCGAGAAAAGTCGGAGAATTGCTATAACTGTGATCAAAATCAGGGGACTTTTTGAGAATAATGGGAATTGAAGGAAGTACACTATTTTTGGAGAATAAATGTCAGCGTAAAGCGTAATGACTTATTTACTTTACTAAGTATTCTCAAAATTGTGTTCAGTACTAGTTGAAAAAAATGTCTTATAATCCCAACCCATAAAGTAAACTTTTGGAAGGAAGAGATGAATAGGGCGCTGCAAAGCGTGGGCACAGATAGGAATCATGACACCCAAAAGAGCTATGATGAATTCGAAAAACCATCAAAATAATTGGCAGGGAGGCTCCAGAACCACCGGGGAAAGAACAATTCGATGTAGAGCTCTCTATAGAAACAAAAACGCTTGTTGATAGAAGGAAAGTGCTAAGTTTGAAAGGTCACCTTATTAAATTTGACAGGGTCGAACTAGTAGAACTTGGGAAAACCATAAAGAAAAAAATAAAGGAGGATATTCGTAACTACGAAACGGAAAAAATATTAGAAATCAGTAGGGAGTCCAGATCGATGAAAAAAGTCAAAAAGGAATTATATCCCCATAGAGGGCTAATTTCAGGTATAAAAGGAATGAAGAGGGTCTGAAAGTCCACGGAAGAGAGGATATGTAAACACAGCTACCAAATATTACAATAATCTCTACTCCAAGGAGGGGTCCAACCAGGAGGAAATTACAGAACAGTATGGCGAACGGGCCAGCAACTTAGAAACAATCCCGCCTATCCTATAACATGAAACTAACGTAACACTAAAACAAATCAAAGTAGGGAAGGCAACAGGACCAGACAGGATAATAATTACAGTAGACTTCGCTTATTAGGAACACTCTGGGACAAAGGTAATTTGTTTCAATAAAGCGATGTTGCGTGGAAAAATTGTATGTACAGTATGTTGAAAAATAACAGTTAAAAAATACGAGTGTACCATAGGTAAGTACGTATGTGTTATGCAGTACGGTGTGTATGTACATACACAGGGATGTACCGATAGGCGGCGGGGGTCGTCCCCACGTAGGAATTCTTTACTCAACAGTTATGAAAATTTTACCATTCCAGTCAGGCAAGTTGGGAAAATCCAACAAGTTGAAATTTTTTTTTTTACTTTGATACTTTGGAATTGAGTTGAGAAGTTGAGAAAAACGAACAAGGCAAAAGATTTTTCTTCTTTTGTTTTGATATGTACTTGGGAATTTTGAGTTGAGTCAGTTGGAAAAATCCAATAGGTCAAAAGGTTTTTTTTTACTTTGATACTTGGGAATTCTGAGTTGAGTCAGTTGGGACTTCCACAATTTTTACTCCCCCTCCCCCAGAAAAACTTCTTCGGCACGTCCCTGTACATACATGTCATAAAACTACAGTGGTTTGCAAGATTTATCGATGGTCGTTCGTTTCTTTCCCTCTTCTACCAACTTCATGACTTCCCGTTCATACAAATAGTGCTGATTGAAAAATGAATCATCTGCACAAGCGCAAAACCGTGATTTTTGAGAAGCGCCGGATGAAGATCACACTATCTGTTTTCTTCTTTTCTTATACCCCAGCCCGGATCTTCTTCTGATCTTGACGACCTTGTACCCTACAAAATATGAAAATAAAATCCTCGGGTATTTAGCGGCACCTTACAATTTTTTCTATTAGTAAGTAAATTTTTCCTGTGAGGATCATGGTGAAGTAAGAGAGAAACGTTTTTCGGCCTATTTTCCCTACATCTGTATCCGGTCATCAGTGACCAAAACAATCATATCACTTGGCTTACTAAACAGGATTGTCGGCGTAGTTTGCCATTGCTTTCTTCACGGTCTGTTGGCTTACAGTATTTCCTTCTAGACACACATAGTACCACACTGATCCTTCAGGTACTGGTGATTATGTGTTCTGGAGTATAATGCCTTGTTCCTGAGAATTGGCTTTGTACCAAGCCCTTGATATTTGTGATTCTGTTGGCTATCAATTTGTCTGTCATGTCACAAGCAATGGTGCCGGTGTCAGGGGACCACCCAGAGGAAGTCGCCCGCCAACCGAGAACTAGGAAAAGGTCTATCAGTATGAAAATTTTAAATGTATGAGAACATATTGGACATATTATTAAAATAGAGGTTTCATTAGTTTCCGATAGTGCATATTCAGTCGGACTTTCAATACAGCTCCGATTTGTGTATCAAAATATAAATTCTACCCTTTGTTTGAACGGAATTGAATCGATTTGAAAAAACAAACGAAGGATCAAAACACATGACTGAAAAGTTTGTGTCAAGGGAAATACAAATCTTTGTGTAAATCTTAATTTTCTCTCCCTCGCCACTAAATATTAGGTTAAAAAAGAAATTGTTATGGGCGAAACCGACTTGGGCGAAAAAATTGAAAATAGTATTAAAACAGTTTTTCTTGTTGATAATTTTGAATATTTCATCAAATTTCTTATCTGGCCCCAATTTGGGCCCGTAGAATTAAAATTTCGTGATAAAAATAACGATTTCACAATTTTTACATGAGTCATCTTTACAAACGTTGTTATTAATAGCTTATGTGAAGTGGAATTAAGTTACGAGGGAAATTGAGGATCCTTATACTGGATCGCGTGAAGAGATCGCAGAATATAACTTGAAATTGACAAATTTAAATCGACTAAAATATGAAAAACTGTCGAAATAGAGACTTTTTTAGTCACTCATTACTTTGATTATTGAATGAAGCATTTGATCTGACTTTGAGTTTCCAAAATAAAAATTTTACATAGGAAGCGCAACGTTTTCTTATATTTTGGCTCTTTCGATGGAGCCCGGTGAAAAAGATGAATAAAATTTCAAAATTAGTAGCAACGGAAACACCTTGCTACTTTTTTTTTTCAATTTTTTAAGCGGGAAATGTCGATTATCTTAATTTTTTTATTCAACCAGCTACTCCTTGAAAGATTTCTTTCTTTAAGTGTAATTTCTCCCTTTTCTTATAGATTTCAATACACACCAAGCATTTCAAAGGCTTATATGAAGATGCCATCTGAAGTAGAAATATCACTTTCAATTTATTCTTCTTACAAGATAAACAAAATATACATAGAAAAAATGAAACATTTGTAAATAAAATAGAATTTTTTCGTTGTAAATTTTAGATTTAGAGGTTCCCATCCCGAATTGAATAAGGATATTACACAATAACATCCGAAATTCGTAACCAGGATCTCTAAAACTTTGATGTTATTTCCTCGATCCTTGAGGTCAAGTCAGTTTTATCTGTCTCAAGTTATCTTTCGATTTAATGTGAGAGGTGGGAGGAAAGAGAGTTTTTTCCATTTGGAATTTGAAAATTGAGAAGACTATAAAGGGAGATATGGATTTCAAGGGTCGACGAGTCAGTTAAGGCACGAAACTAAAATTTGCTGCATCATAGAAATCAGTGACTAAAAACCTCAGTTTAGATTTTTTACCCTTCATCACTTTTTCAGATCTTATCCCATTTGACATTGTTTTCCCAGCAATATGTAGAGCTTTGAACTTGAGAACGTAATAATCGTAATTTTTCATTTGTTTCCGACTCCTGAATTGAAAATTTGATGGGAGTTGACACTTTGATTTTCCACATCAAGTCAGCTTGTCTCCTCTCAAAAATGAAATTTCGATTTTTCGGGCTAAAATCGGGAGTTGATCAAAAATATAATTGTAATCTTCGCAATCAACGAGCCAAAAACCTTTATTCCGATAATTTGTTCTATTCTTAAAACCAAGCCACTTTTGCTACTCTCGCCACTTTCGCCACTTTGAAACCTAAAATTTTCATTTTGGAACCTGAATCGGGGATTGATCAAACATCATCTGGTAGGATGTTCGGAATCAGTGAAGCAAAAAACGAAACAAATTCTATACGTTATGCGATGCGATAACTTTTCCTTGGAAAGAGTATAGTTGGTAAACCTCTCAGCATCTGTTAAGAAGCTTAAATTGAAGCTTGTTCAAAAATTTAGTCCGACATTTAAAATCAGCGATTAATAAATTCCCGACTCGATGCTTATTTCGTATTTCTTAGTAAAGTCAATTTTTCCAATTTCAAATGTGATGGAGCCTAACTATTAGAGGCGTAAATCAAATTTTTGAAAAAATGTTGGAAATTCGCAATCCAACAAATCAGTAATTCAATGAACCCGTACTCAGATATTTTGCTCTATTCATTTTAATTCAACCCGGTCCTTTGATAAAGTTGCTCGATGCAATCTCCAGAGCAGTCGGCCCAAACTGGGCAAGCGTGGCACAAGATAGAAGAAGATGGAGCAAGGTGACCGAGGCATCTGCCCCACGGTGGGCGTCGCCGTCGGGAGTGTAGGATCCGAAGGATCATATTTTTACTTTTGTACTACGTCATTTAATTTAAAATTTAGAAGTTGGCGACGTCTTGGCCTTTTTGTGGCGGGGGGAGGGGGTAATTTCCGCAACATTGTAGGTTTATAGAATACTGAAAAATGTTTCAAACTGGTTTCTTCCAAAAACGGTGTTTCCAAAAGAAAGTTTTAATTGGTATTTTTAAAATGAAAGACCTGTGTAAAGTCCAACTTGCAGATTATGCGGAATAATGAATTGTATTTGGTCATTGCTGACGGTGAGGCGTTAGCAGATCTCTGTATGGTGCCTTGGCGAGTGAAAATTTGTAATTTAGAAGATGAATCTAGATTTGCGAGAGATTTCATTTAATTTCTCTGAAGATGTAAATGCGAAAAGCTGATTACACATACGTACTATGTACGCGTAGGCCTTTTGGAAAAAGGACTTTTAGCTCTCTCGTGTTCTTCAAATTTTAATTCATTCTTTGTGATATTCTAAAAGCGATGGGTAGAATATAGTCTCGACGCCGTCGTGCGTCGCATTGTTCGAGTTTCCCAGCGCTCATTTATTATAAAAAGCGAATTTGAGAATATTATTTTAAGACGCGAATGAAAATGAGAATTTTGGCAGGGAATTTCTATATACACAGCTATAATGAGATGAAATGCTGACTGTTTCGCAGTGCCAGCGAAGTAACATTTTAGTATAATTAATTTTTCGTCCAATTTTGTCCCCTCATATTACTGGGCCGGGCTCGCTTTTTGGCATATTAGCCAAATTTTCGTTTACATAGTATTTTCCAAGTCTAATTTTCACCTCGTATTATAACCAATTCTCTGAGGGATTTATTGTATGCGTAGTCATCGTACGTTTTTCACGAGTCACCGGAATCAAAGTAATCCCGTGTTTGTAGTGCTGACGGAATTCAAACTCGCTTCTGATGTGACGAAATACGTTCCAAAATCTGGTGAATTCTTTGCGACCCGCGTGTTTATTCATGCACTCATTGGGAAGGTCGGGCTAATCAAAATACGAAGGAAACATCTCATAACGACCGAAAAGTGAATTACATTTGATTTATCACTGTACAAAGGCTTTTTTGAGGAGGACGAGGAGGAGGGAGGGAGGAGTCCCAATGGCCCGCCAATTTATTCTGAAACATACACTTGGGCTCATTGCATATGTTCGATTTTCCAGAGCGGAATGGTTGGAATTCGAGACGAAATAAATTATCTCGGGTGGGAGGAGCGACTGTAGGTTTTTAGCAAGGATGCAGAGGCTTGACTCACTAGCGAGAGAGAGCGGATGAATCCGACCCATTCTGAAAGTACCCGGACGCCGGGTCAACCTCCGTACATTCATAGAAGCATTGAAAATGTGCATACAAAAATTTTGTGGCCTTTCTTCGGCCTTTTTGAATTAATTTCTGTTTACGCCCTTACAAGGATGAGTGCCAACGATCTAAGATCGTAATTATAAGATAATTTAAAAATTTGAGAAAGATTGCGAAATTTCCTATCGTTGTTCTGTAATGTTAGACCTCCATCTCTTTGATATTTCCCCCGTTACCTCCAATTAATGTAATCAGCTCACGATGTGTCTGGTTTTAAGATCAAATGGGTAGCTCAGTGTAAGACTGGTTCAGTAGATTTTTCTGCAGTAATAGACTACGTCAATTATCATCCGGTATGGTCTCGGTCAGCATATTCTGTAACTTCGAAATAACGACTCTACCATTTCTTGGTCTCTGTCCTCCGAATGATTTCTCATCCTCACCTGATTCTGATGTCGCTAAGACCTCCTAGCCCTTCTCGGTGGGATGGGGGCATGGAAGAAAGGCAACCTATAAACTGAATGTATTACTGAATATCATGAAAACATAGGCCAAGTTCTGTATAGTTCCGGAGGTAGGCATTTCCATGAGTGTTGCAAATATGTCAAACCTCGTCAGTGTCTTAGTTGCTTTTTCATATTTTAGTAACGTTCTGCCTGTTAGTGTTGAGGTAGGACCTCACAAAATTGGCCAGGATTTAGTCATGTTGAGAAGTTGGAGTTTAAAACTTCAGAAAATGAAGTATACTATCTGTTGATGATGAACCCCATATTACTTCTTGGTTCTTGCCTTCTGTCAGTTCCATTTAGATACTCCGTAAACCGTTTGAACATATTTCTAAGTAAGTCATGAGTTTTGTTATTATCTGTTGAGGTTTGCAGAATTGAAATTTTCTTTATAAGCTCTTAGTTTTACAAATTATGAGATTTTGGCTTATAATGACGCATATTTATTTGATGTACCCAACCTGTTCTACCTGTTGGCGAAGTGATGAAATATTGACTGTGGTCTTTCTTTCGTGGTGTAGGTGGTGAAGCTTTTTGGGGAGGGAGAGGGGTAGTATGTTTAGTCTAAAAACTTAGTTTTATTATGAAATGAAGATTTGGCAAAACCCGTCTATGCTTTTTGCAGTCACATCTCACCATCACTCTTTGAAATTAATTTCATATAGCGCTAGAAATGTTTTTCTTTCTACGTTTCTAAAAGGACTGAGCCACTCACGAAAATTTTGAGTGAGAAATTACTCTCTTATCCACTCAATTAAGTCACTTGTTCTTTATGGGACACCGTACATTCTAAATACCTGGTCATCGCCGATTTTTTTCTCTGTAGGAAATGAAGAACAAAAAAAAATGTTCGAAAACCTGGATCTTAGTTTTTCATCTAGTAAGTTGATGACTCTTAATTGTTCACCTATGCGTTTGCTTTTCGCTATCTATAGTAAAGATCTATAACAGTACGAGTGTAGAGACCTGCCATTTTTTATCCAACCGCGTCCGTCGATGCCGAATTCGACTATGCAGAGCGTACCGCGTAGTCGAATTCGGCATTCACGGGCACTGTTGGATACAAAATGGCAGGTTTCCACACTTGTATGTGTTATAGGTCTCTGTCTGTAGGTATTTCCGTCCGCCATTTTGGTTTTTCTTGATATCATCACTGGCGAAATTGAACGTCATATATCACTTCGCGAGCGTGACTCGTAAAACGAGACTAGAAAAAACCGAAATGGCTGACGGGAGTACCCTCTTTTACAGGCTCTTAGTAACTACATGCTGTAACGTTGAGTAAGTGACCCACGAGATACACGTATGGAACATGAATCCTTCAGATACCGGTGGTAACCTGTTCTGTGAGTATAATGCCTTGTTCTTGAGATCTGGCGAGGGACTACAGAGTCAAAGCGCGCTGTCTATCCACCTTCCGAGTACTGCGGTCGCTCTGTTCGTTGGGATGTTTGTGGGGTGAAATGAAACCTGTTCACTAACTTTCTGCTGCTGGGAATCTTATCATACGAGTTAGGCATGATACCACTCAGCCACAAAGAGAATTATTATCACTCCAGACATCCTGGCAACACCTGGTTGTCCATCATATCTAGTCTGAAAGCTCTCTCCATTTATCGCGATCTTCTGCTTCGCGGACCGCTACTCCGAAGAACCGACCACAGCATTCTCTTAGTTGGTCTGCCCATTGCTCAGGTGACCGGCCTCGCCTTCTTCGGCCTTCTATTTTTCCCTTCGACTACCATTTTCTCCAAACTGTCGTCTGGTCGACGCACGATGTGTCCAAAAAATTTTATAGACGTTGGCTACACATTGTGGGCTGCTGCTGTTGTTGTTCTTCGAGCTCCGCCAGGATCGAATAGTTCTTTTTGTAGTCTAGGCCACCCTCAACATCCGCCTGTACGCCCACGTTTCAAGGGCCTCGATTCTGTGTCTATCTTGGGCTCTGGTTGTCCACGTCTCAATTCCATACATAAACACGGGAAAAACCAGTGTCTTCATTAGTTTCAGCTTTGTGTACCTCGTAATGGAACGGTCTTTCCAAATGATTGTGTCAGCCTGCCTACCGCTTCTTTGGTCAGCATTATTCTTCGGTAAATCTCCACTGTAGATCCGCCGTCTTTGTCCACAATGGAGCCCAAGTAGAAATATCTGTCCACTCTCTCATATTTGTTCAGGGCGTTGTTTGATGCCAGTGTACCAGCTCTGTCGACGATCATGATTTTTGACTTTTCTTCGGTTTTTAGGGTGTGCCTATTCACTTTTTTTTGTTTCTGCTGTCCATAGTGCTTTCGGCTGTTAGGCCATCTTCAGTGGAGTTCCCTACCATTTCTTTTTGTTGGTCCGGTATTTATAGTATTGCGTAGTACCGTATGGTGAACCTATTGGTGTGTGTTCCTATTGGTTGTCTGTGGTTGTATTGTCTGTCCAATCGGAGAGTGATATGCTATTAATTTGTATAGGTTCTCGCCTTGGAAGTTGTTTGTTGTGTTTATTAGGTTGCTTTGTTTTTGCCTTTATTATCTCTAGCTGTTCATTTAATTTTCTTTTCCTTGTGTTTTTCTCTATGTGTGGAATCTTGAACTTTTCTGTCAATTTTTGGTTATTATGTCCCTGGTTGTTGCAGTATTTTCCAAACAGTGACTTGTTATCCTTAAGCTTCTGTTGGCTTGTTTAGTGGGAAACCGCATTTTTGACTTTCTTCTTCTACCCTCAATAGTAGTTTTTCCATTTCTTCCAGCGACTTGGCACACAAAGTGGCATCGCCTGCGAATCGCCAGTTACTGATGAGCTAGCAGCCTATAAGTGTTAAATTAGTTTTAATGTGTTTTACGAATACTCAGTAGGAGATTGGGCAGCCCTGAAAAATCTTATTCAGTTATAACGCCAGGTGAGCAGAGAGGTATGGGTTAAACTTTCAGTATATGTATTATTCAAGGCTCTGTACCCTCGATTGTTTCCTGCCTCCCACACCTCTGTCTCAGCCAGGTTTGAAAAGCCAGGTTGCCGCTTTGGGTTCTCCAGTCTGTGCTTTCGGGTTGGAATTCTAGCGTTATTATTCATGATTAAATCACGAACCCGACAAATTAAGTCTGTTGCATGTGGTATTGATCAGCGAAAGAAACGGAGGTGGTTGAACTTGGCATCCCTAGACCATATTCATTTCCCACGAGGATTTGCGGTGTATACATTATCAGGGTACAGCTTTCGCTGTTCCCGTAACTTTGTACGTGTTCTGACTCCACAAATGCCGCCTTTCTCGAACGAAGGAATTCAAACGATGTACGTATATTTCCAATCTATTGCTTTAGTAATGTTCGGATAATGTCCCGAACATCTCGACTATACGTATTAACTGTGGTTGGCGCCCCGGACTTCTCTTCGTATGTGTCGCCATCAGTATTGGAATGCGGTACTCAGAATTTGTAAATGCCAGTTCTGCCCCAGTCAATGTAATGCACAACACATGTCTGTAACGAAGCTTTCAATTTTCCATCCCCGAGTAAATACCCAATTTTCGTATAAACTGATCGACGTTTTCTACGGAGAAATGCCTCGCGGAGCAAAATGTCTCAGCCGAGTACGCGGAAATACGCCATTTTGCGAAGCGATACAGAGCTGTACGGCGAAATCTCGGCGGAAATAAAATATTGTCGTATCCCAAATTACGAGGATAACGAGAATGCTCGGGGGACACGGGTACGTATACAATACATTGACAATATCAGCTCTCAAACATAGACTGTATAGCCTCGATATTTGAACTGGCCGTGGAATACTGAAAAAATATTACTTTTGATGAAAGGAACGAATCGTTTTTGAAGATGTCTTAATCGACTCTCGTTGGAAGACGAAAAATTCAAGATCAGTTAAAGCGGTTCTATTCTATTTTGCTCTAGCTTAATTGGACTCTGATCTTCTACTCAAGAAAAGATAGTGTCTAACGTGTATCGTGCACAATTTTCATCGACCATTGTGGATCTCTAATATATCGCCTCTCCTCCTTTTTTTTTCTTACTGTACCTTTCGTCAAGAATAAAATATGTTTCTTCAGCCGATGAGGTTACTGACCCGACGAGGAGGTCCACGAAGGGAGGTTTAAAGCAAAGTCTAATCATTTTTCGATATGGTACAGACCATAGACTACAAGATACGCCTAGCATTGGTGATCGTCCTGGAACTTCAAAACAAAAGTCTCAGTTCTGGTGGAGAGTCCAAGACTGATTAACGATTCGAAACAAACAGTCCAAAATTTCTTCTTCAGGCGTCGTATCTGATGCCGGACATTGACGGTTTTGGTTTCTGACGCGCGTCTCTCCTGGGCCGGTTGGTCGGGATAGTTTGTCGTTGCTTTCTCCTCGGTTTTGTTGCGTTAGAGTTTTCCTTCTCTGTGTCGAAGAGTGTGCAGCCGCAGTTCGCTGACTAGCCATGTGTTTCAAGACGTTGAATTAGCGGTCTACGACGTGTACACGCACTGTACCAATCTTTCTGATCTGGTTGTAACACGCCCTGCGATTGTAATACCTTATTCGTGTGAACTGGCGGGGGTGACAAGGTGCGCTGTGTTTCCACCTCGATTGATACTGCTAAGATTTGGTTGGGGGGGGGGGTCGAATATCATTAGCCTTCTAGCATTGGTGGGGGACGCAAGGATTGCGAAACGGACATGTTACCACTTGGCCACATAGTCCAAGACTGGTGAATAATAAATGATGAAACCTTTTTCTCAGGAGGAAGGCAATTCAAAAACGTCATTAAATCTTTAAAATAAAGCCTCCAATAATTGAAAAGCTGTGTTCCAAAGTGGTCTAAGTCAGTTTTTGGCAGTTCTGAGATAGCAACGCAATCTGGCAGAGAATATGATGAAGTACAATCTCGTCGTGATTTGAACCCTCTATCTATGTTAGGTTTGATGTTCTATGCGTTTTACCTTGAAGTTTGTTTCCAAAGTGGCCTATGTGTATGCTATTGCAAACTCTGATAATAGTAATACAACTATATATTTATTTTTATTGTGTTAATGCAAAATATTTTATGACAAAGTGGCCTCAGCTAAGTAGGTCACCAATTTTAACAGCCTCTCACATTTTGACAAATGGTAGGATGACAAGCAGGGCCCGGAGTTTTAGGCAAAAACTTTTTTTTTTTTTTCTAGTCTATCTTATTTGGTCTATTGAGGTTTTCCGAACAAATCAGGCAATTCTGAAGTCAATGAGCTAACTTTTATACGGCCTCTTTTGGACTATTTTCCCTTAAAAATGACATTTTTGCCTATTTCGAGTAGACCAATTTTCGGGACTATTGCCAATTTTACATTTTTTAAGAAGAAAGATTTTCAATTTTCATTTTTGGAGAAAAAATAAGTCTTTAAATCCATTTTATTTGTGAAAAATGATCGTAACAACATTACTAATTATTGCAATAAAGTATTTTGATTCAACATTGTTACGTTGAATATACTTTGGGAGAAATAGAAATATGAAAATTAAGTTCAGTTTTCCAAGACCTTTAATTTAATACTCATGAAGCCATAGTTTTATAGCGACTTTCTAGGACTCTTACTTTTTTTTTTTGAGACTATTCCACTTTTATAGGAACTTTTTTTTTGGACTATTTAGATATTGTTAGAGACTTTTAAACGGTGTTTGTTTTTTTCTTGTTTTTAGCATCTAAAAATTTGGGCTATGATGATAATTTCGTTCGCACTCGATTACTACTATCATTGCCTGTCGGTTCATACGAGTATCATTTCCGCCTTCTTTATGGGGGTACAAACTGTTTTTATCGATTCTCTCTGATCAGCAAATATTGACTTAGGGCACTTTGGAAAGAAGCTATTCAATTACTAAAAATGCTCTTTCTTCCGTGTTATTTTAAAGGAAACAAATGCCCTCTTTGTTCCTCGGTGTTATTGCCTGTATTCATCCTCCGTGGTTATGACCTTGGAAGAAACTGAAAAGAATGACTAGGAAGATGATAATGTGACGCGATTACTTATCAGCTGCGTAGAATGAAAGAAACACCATTATCGAAACGTTGAGAGCCCCTCATCCCCGAAAAATTATCTATTTGATGAGAAAATGAAGTAGTCGAGAATTTTTCATATTTGGTTCGTTGTTTTAATTTACTACAAGGGGTTAAGGTTTCGGAAATCTTACAATTATCAATTTTTGACTCATTGTTCATCAATCGATTTGTCTTGATCCCCCCCCCCCATATGATACTCGATTTAGGCCCATAGAAGAGAAATTAGTTATAACTGTAAATTATTTTAGCCTGATTTTCTGTAAATAGAACAAGTTGATGAGAATGGCAGTTCTCGGCAAAGGAACAAAAACGTTATGCACAAGTCTGGTTGCCGACGCAATACTCGAAAGGATTGTTTCCGGGGCCAGGGATGTGGTGTTTGGGGAGCCACTTTGGCATGCGTACACCGCCATAATATGTTTCACCAGTGAAGGTATGGGCCTATACTCAAAATCGAAGAGTCTATAAGTCTTCAAAGTTTTAAAATAGCGAAGTTCATTGCGAATGGGATTAGGTTCTCATTTTAGGCAATTAAAAATTTTATTCAAAGTAATTTTAATAGTTAGTAGGTATAATGTAGAGGTAAAGAAAAATCTCGAACTGAATTGTCTATTATTTATGTTGAAGGGGCTCTACCAGTTTTAAATTTCTAATCATAAAATTTGAATAAAACTGATGAAGTACACAACTTTTTTACAGCTCCTTCAGTTTTCGAGACAGACCACAGACGATGATAGTAATTTTGTTTCTCTCTCAAAGTAGCTCCAATTCGTAGTCATCTTGGATAAGAAATGATATTTTGCTCGGTAAACTTTCAACAGTTTTTAAATTTTGCAAATTTTGGAATTATTGTATTTCGTGCATGGCAACTTCTTTGCACCCTGTTTCAAAGGATAACCGTAGATACGCTGAAAACGAAAACAAAGTCCCCTTCAATATCAAAGGTAGATAATTCAGACCGGTAAATTCTTGTTATATTTTTGATGTCCCATCAATTGATTATCTTCGGGGGGGGGGGGATCTGGCTTAAAATTAGTAATCAAACTCGTAGATATTCGCTATTTTTTTAACGCTTAATGATTTGTAGCCCCTTTAATTTTTAGTATGGATCATACATGTAAATAACGTTTTTACAATACATGATCAAAAAGACAATGTTTACTTTAGTATATTTTGCAAGTTAAAAGTAGCAATTTTCATTGACAAATCAAATACAAGCATAACCTCAGCGTAAAGTAAACGTGCCTCAGTGTAAAAACTAAATACATGAGTCACATTTTTACATGCAGGAACGTTTACCAACCGACACAATGGAGCGACACCAAGAATACCGACGGATGCCGAGAATGGCCGACTAATGCCGAGGATGTTATTACAACGTTGTGATGGCAATTGTTGCTTCCTAATATTATTCGCTATTGGAACTGTAGGTTTCCTTTTAATTGGGAAAATGCAAATGCTGAATTTTTTAGCATTGCTTTTTTGACAAGGCAAAGCGGTTAATGTTTTCCGTTTCTGATCATGTATTGTAAAAAATATCTTACAAAACAAGAGCCAACAGTGAGTTTAACTGATAATAGTAATACGAGGGTCGTTCAAGGGACAATATGACTTTTTCATTAGCTCGCATATCGCCTTTCATAACTGGCAAAACTTTTCCAGTTTAACTCCCTCACATGGTCAAAAAAACATCATCAGTATTTTGAGCTGTCGTTGGTGATGTGTTGAAATATTTACATATGATTTATTCGTACGCTCATGTAACTAATTCCGCCTTTTACTGGCTTGATATACTCAGTTGAAACACTAATGCTTCAACATGTTATTTTATTTCAAACAGGACCTTTCAAGGAGGGATGGTTTTTGACTCCCCCCCCCCCAAAAAAAAAGGTTTCTTCGTTCCACTGTAGTGTTGTATTAGAAGAGAAACAGATTTTATAATGAGCCCCTTTAATTCCTCGTAGAAGAATGAAATCTGAAGAAATGGTGTTATATTCATATACGGACCGCTAGACTTTTTTCCACTGGGCAAGATGATTCTAGGAGGAGGGGCAAAACCCTTTCTTAGAGGGAAAAACATGCCTTCTTTGGTGGAATAATGCATTTTTTGAAAATCCAATAGGACAAGTGCTCCATATGCCTCTCCTTTATAGTGACACCACGCATATTTAATACCGGGTTGACAATTTATTGTTTCAAATTTGAAATCATGAGAAACTACTTCAGAAAGATGTTTCGAATTACTCTTTATTCTTTATCTATCTCCATAATAAAAAACTCTTCTCGGTCTACACATTGCCTCATAGGGAATAAACAACACGGGATGAGTTACCTACCTGGAATCCAAAAACTTACAGAAATAAATCTGTAACCCCAAGTTTCCGAAGCTGTAGTCTGATAGAGGGACAGTACGGCAACCAGCCCGGGAAACAGGCAGGCAGAAAGGCTAGCAGGAGATAGGCAAGCGGGAATTTAGATAAACAGACAAGAAGAAGGATATGTAAACAGACAGACAGGTATTCGAACTAGCTAGCATTAGATGTAGCTAGATAGGTAGAAGAGATGTTGGCTTTCGACTCTTGACTTTAGGGCATGCTTCACACGGGATTTGAGCTATGGGAGCTAAACTGTGAATCACCATTCTTCGGCTGAGTTGAGCAAGGTTAAATCGTCGAGGAAAGGTCGATTTCTTTGCGGTCGGCTTGTAGATATTAGTAACAGAATTTAGCTAAGCGACTTATGTTTTGAAAATTTGCCCTGGAATGACCAAAAGGTTGTATCTCGGCTGGATTAGCATACAAGTAAACATAGCACATATCCTTCAGCTCCGATGTGCAACGGGCCTTACTGATGGTGAGATGGCAGAGGCCACAGATAGAGAAATAGAGGCTGAAGGAAATTTGAATGGGCCGAAAATTGGACGGATGATAAAATAGATAGAAAGACACCGGTATATTTCAACTAGAACTAAAATTATCAGGGTATATTTCACCCTTGATTTTGGTGGAGATCCTGCAAAGTTACGTGTAATTTACGGAAAGGAAAGCCGAACAGCAGAGCCGTGAGGACCCTTAAGAAGAGCCTAAATTGAGGAAGAAATATTGATTTTTTTAAATTTCTGTTTTCATTGTACAAGCTTAAAAGATTTAAACTTGTAATAGAAACTGTGACGTTCAACTTTTTCCTTATTTCGTATAGTGTAAAGATGGGAGGGGGTCGAATATAATTTAAGAAATTGAAAGTTAAAACGATGTTGCTACTCTGGTAGTCGGTTAATTGAAAGAGTCCTTTTGGACGTTTGCTCCTCATTGCTATCCGATCTTTCTTTTTTGTTTCTTTCTTTCATTTTCAAACCTCATTTTTATTCGGACTAAATGAGACATAACTGATCAATACAAATGGCGAGGAAGTCGCCCGTGTAGGGAACGAAAATCACGTCTCATTCTGATTACCAAAAGCTTAATGGAGAAACGTTGTTTCACGTTGGTGGCTAATTTTAGGCGAAATTTTTCTTGTCGATATCGTAATAACGGATTTAGCTTTCTCGAGGGTTATAATTTTACAACTCAACTTTTTTACGATTGTTCCTCTGCCATTTTTTATTCTTTTCATTTTTCATTCCGTGTCTGTATTTCTCTCCACCTTGGAAGATTTTCCTTGCTCTCGTGTTATTGATTAGGGCTCGTATAACTGACGAGGGAGAAGTCGAACTCGCACACAGCCGAAGTTGTAAGCTCTCGACCTCTCGAGAGTTCTGTTAAATTCGCTCGTTTATCGGGTTATGTAAGGAGGAGAGTAAAAAAAACAACAAAAAAACAAGCTATTCGTCAACAGTTGGGCTTTCTGGCGTCGGAATGATTGATTGGTATCGGACGTAATGTGCAATTTATTTTCGACCCTTAAGCGTGGAGCAACTTAGTTGCGCTGACTGCGAGCAGGCGGTATTTTGAGCTTGACAGGTTCACGTTTTTTGGCCTGTTCAGCTAATTTGCGGTTTATTTGCACAGTTTTCTGACACAGAAACCTGAGCGACTAAACGAAGTGATTGTAGTAGGCACGAGACACGTCAAAAAGGTGACCGAGGTTCCGGAGTCTGCTATTCGAGGAACTGACACCTGTTTAAACGTGAGCGCTGCGATCTGCGAACAAAGCTATGTTTAGTTGGCGAATTATCATTTTGGCAAAGCAGGAAAGCGAGTTAAGCGCTTATTTGCGGCGGAAGTTTTGCGTACATAAGAAATTTAATATACGTTATTAGTTAGCCGACTTCGAAAAAGATAAATTTAGGGTCGAGTTTGTGCGAATTGAAAACGAGGAAAGAGGGAAGCATGAGAGCTAAGAAATACCGAGGGCATTCTCTCTCTCCCTTATGACGGCTTCAGCTTACAAAATGGATTCGATAGGCCAGCATTCTCAACAAAATCTCTTCCATACATTTCGAAATACAGCAGGAAGACGTATCCTTGATTTTTCAATTGCTGAATTCAGATAGAATCGGCTAGAATTAACTTACGTTTTCGCGACTAATATAAATTATGTGTGCGTCAATTTTCAATCAATAAATTTAGTGTGGCAATAAATTTGAAAAAGTTGACAGATCAAACGAAATTGAGAAATGTGAGCTCATAGGCGGTGCACAATTAAGCTCCCATCGATGATGTGTGTATTTTGTATTCGCAGCAACTGGACGGGCAAATGTATGGGTTGAAGATAATTGGACACCCGTTGGAAGGTTAATGGAGCCTAGCCATCGGTTTCTATTTACCGCTTGGACAGTTGGTTACGGAATTTTCCGAACATCGCTCAGAGAGTTAGAGTTAAAAGAAGCAGAATTCTTGGAAACCGCACCATCAGCTGTACATCTCTCACTCGCATAATAATAAGATCACTGTCATTGGTGATACTCCAAGGCTAAGATAATGGCGCTACCGTACTTCCTGATGTAGAACATGCTGATTAATGCTTTGATTTGAAACGGATGATGAAACAGTTCCAAATGGGATTCCATTGGGGGTAGAGATCGACCTCAAAAACTGCAGTATTATTGGGAAGATTGTGTGTTATGGAAAATGGTGAAGTTGCTGGTATTCTTAGGACGTTTGATAGATGCTGATAAACAATTTAGTTTTCACATCTATATATTTAAAATATGTTTGAAAAACTGGGTTCTATGAAGTTCAACACTTATATCCCAGGCCCTAATTATTGCACAATGCTGGTTAAGGTCTTAAAACACTCGGTGAATCAAGCTCCTTATGAATCTTTTTTGATCACTCAAATCCGTTCAGTCTGAGGAGAGTTATAGGGTAACGACCAACTCAACCTCACTACTCACACGCTTTTCTTCCATTCATTTGTTCATTACTCATGAACTACGTGACCTACAAAGTTCATCTTAGTATAAGAGCACTCAGTGAAGCAACCTCTTTCATACGCTTTTTTGATCACTCAGATTCGTTCCATACACAAATCGGCAAGATTATTGTTTTGGGTGGAGATTTTAGGCAGGTTCTGCCAGTAGCTCCACATGGTTCAAGAGCTGCTACAATTGCTAATTCCATCAAGTTTTCTCCTTTATGGCCTATGTTCAAGACGCCGAGACTGACCCAGAACAGGCCAGCGGAAGCAGGAGAAGAAGAGTTTTCAGAATTCTTGCTGCAGATTGATAATGGTACTTTCCTTCATTCTCGCTCTGAAAATGGGGGCATTATAGAATTACTTGCAAGCATAATTTCTGAAGACATTATAACAGATGTCTATTGTGAAAAGTTTGACTCTCCAGAGGATGTCCTGAAATTTTCTAATGTTGCAATCCTTGTACCAAAGAATGATAATTGTCAGAAGATCAACGACAGATTTTGGACTTGATTCCTGGAGAAGCCAAAACCTACACAAGCGTGAACAGACTGATCAGTGAAAATGACAGTGAAATTCTGCAATTCCCTGTTGAATTTCTGGATAGTCTGGACTTGACAGGTTTACCACCAAATAAGTTACACTTAAAAGTTGGTGCGATTGTTATGTTGCCACGTAATATGAATGTGGCACTTGGACTGCTGAATGGGACACGACTAATTTTGAGAAACATGTACACGAATGCTCTGGATCTGGAAATAATAACTGGGGTGGAGTGCGGTCGAGGGATATTACTCCCAAGAGTGGACCTGTCGCCAGCGGATTCCACCTTGCATTTTTAATTCAAAAGGAGACAATTTCCAATAAAGTTAGCCTTTTGTATGACGATCAACAAGGCCCAGGGACAGACGCTGGAGAAGGTTGGGATTTATCAACCCGAGTATGTCTTCTGTCATGGACAATTATACGCAGCTCTGTCGCGGACAACTTCATTTAATAATTTAAAAATCCAAGTACAACCTGTAAGCTATAAAACTGCAAATGTGGTGTGGAAGGAGGTTCTGTAATATGATAACTTCATAAATTTTTGTAATTTTCATTTTTTCAAAATACTTATATAGAATAGAGATATGTGGTGCGCTACTTGGCAGCGCGAAGCGCTACTAGAGCCCTATAAACACAAGTACTCGCATACGCCATTCTGGAGCCCATCGTGCCCGTGGATGCCGAATTCGACTGTGCGGAGCGTACCGCGTAGTCAATTCGGCATCGACGGGCACGATGGGCTCCAGGATGGCGTATGCTAGTACTCATCTTTATAGGTGGCTTTAGCGCTACTAGTCAATTGGAATTTAAACTCAAAGTAACTGACATCTGGCGGCGGAATATGTAACTAACGAAACCAGGATCTTGGTTCTCATTTACTATGCTGTTTATGAGGCAAAGTAATTTTTTGAAAAATTGTAGTTAATGAGAATTATAACTTGGTGTGTAAGTACATAAAAGTCTTTAGAATTATGAAAATAATAAATCCAAGCGGAAAATTACTCGGGTGATGTGTTACTAGCATCTAAATGTGCACAGTAGGTTTTCAATGGCATTTCTTTCTACGTGATCCCGGTTTCATCTTATCAGTCTGCGCTCTCTATATTTAGGTTTAAATTCCAATTGTAATTTTTAAACCTATTATCTGAACCGTTGATTGTTAACAAGACTTATGTAGATGACGTAAAGACTCATTCTAATTCTGTTGTGAGATCATGATTATTACAAATTAAAACTCATTTACGCTTCCTTAGGACTTTTTGAGATTCTTCTAGTTCCCTCTTAGGACTTCTTTAGAACTCGTCGTAGACATTTGAAAACTAAAATTTGTTTGAGCCTTGTTACGGGAGACCTATTTAAATTCGTGTATGACTTTGCACTCTGTTAAAACTGTCAGATTCCTTTAAGGCTTATTCCATCTGTTAACACTGATTCAAACCCTATTAAGATGCTTTGAAGTCCATTTATATCATGTTGAGACTCATTAAGGTTGACTTAAACCATGTTGAGACTTATTTAAACTCTTCTTGGACGTATTAAGATTTATCAGACTCTTCTAATACTTATTCAGACTCTGTTGAGATTCCTCCTTGACTAATTTAGACCCGCTGGGACTTCTTTAGACTTTTAAAACGCTTTCTTATTCAGCTGAACCATTCAGCTGCCCTAACATGTTGAAATTTACTAACACAATTTACTCATAACTCAGTAAGACAGAACCGGCTTCTCTAAACCTTATTCAGACTTATGTAAAACTTATTCAGATTCTGCTTAGACTCACTCGGCTGCTATTGGAACTAGTCAAAACGCATCAGGGTTTTTTGAAAACTTATTCAGACGCTTCTGAAACTAGACTACGCTGAGCACCTCTTCAGTTTCTCTTTCAGGTCCCGTGAAGACTTGGGAAACTACGATAGAATCTGCCTGACTCTTTCAATTCCTGTTAGGACTCGTCAAGAATCATTTTAATTCTGCGGAATTTTATTCAACTGCCCTTAGAAATAGTTGAGTTTCAGCACATTCTTTTGAAACTATTCAAACACTTCTTAAAAACTTATTATTGACTCTGCTTAATCTCCGTTAGATTCTCTCCGCACCCGTTGGGATTTATCAGAATTTTCCAGAATTTACTCTAACTCATTCGTAACTCATTCGAACTTTGCTATGTAGCCACTGTTAGAACTGAAGAAGACGGATTTTTTTGAAACCAATTCAGACCCTTCGGGAACCTGCCTAGACTGCCAAGACTTTTTCAGCTTCCTTCTAGACTAGGTAAGACTCATTCAGATTCAGAATACCTCGTAGTTCTCTTAAAACTCTTTTGGCTCCTCGACTTATTTTAAAATTTACACAAAACATTTCAAACTCATTCAGACTCTACCAAGACTTTATTTAGTTGCCATTTTGGGACTTTTCAAATGGTGCCAGGATTGCTTCTAATATTCAGACACTTTTGAAAAACATTATCAAATTCAGTTTCAGACTATTATGAAATCACATTCATCAAAACTCATTTCATCTCTGTTAAGACACTTTTAACCTTTCTTAAGACCTGGTTATTCCTTATTATATTATTGATACCCCTGTGTTCCACCCAAATTTGGACTTCGCGGCTGGTTCATTGTACATACAGCGAGAATTTTGAACTCTGTGTTGTTGCAGTGAAAATGAGAGTTTCCTTTCAGCAAATTTAAATTACATACATACGCAGCTTAGAAATTTCTCAGCACTCCTAATTCTTCTTATGTAACTGCTGAATACTAAATAACTATTTCTCTGTCCTGCATTGCCTACGCCTCTCGGGTTAGTCGATATAGAACGGGGAGAGCAGTGTTGATTTATTGGCGGCTGAAAAATCTTCTACTTTTGTTACTAGTTTCTCATGCTACGTGCTGGTTACTCAGGCTGCCGTTACTGTGTGTTTATGCTTTAAAAATACGTTCGTGACAGTATTCACTTTGTTTTTGCTGCGAATTGAGGAAGGTAGTTTGAGAAATACGAGTACCTACATTAGCTCTGTGAGTGAAGCTAGAGCACCTGGAAACACCAATGTATGGACACACACCATATTTAGTCGTTCTATGCTCGATGATATATATGATTCAAAATACAGGGATTTTTCATTTGAATTCTTTATTCTCCAATTATTAGATCCACAATCTTTTTGTGTGTGTGTGTGGGGGGGGGGCTTCTCTAATCTGACTATTTCCTCAGAAACTTTGGCTGCGCTAGTGGCTACTAATATGATGTTGAAATCAATAGATCTTTTCACTTTGTAAGTCGCGGAGCTCATTAGAATAAATAAGCCGTTTTTCTTGTGTCTTACAATTTGCCATTCGAGATACTATAGTTTCTTTTTAATTTTGCTCTCAACTCGAGCCCTGGGATCCGCCCTTTTCGAGCATTACCTCAGAGACGTCGAGGAGATTGTTAAGGCTGTCTTAGCCCTCTTCTCTTCTTGCCGAAAAACTGGCCTAGGTCGAAATGTAGCGAGTTGCTACGTGGGCTCGAACCCGGGACCTCCAGATTGCGAAACCAGCGCGCTGTCCACTCGGCCAGCCAGACCTTTTTTATTGTGCCTTAAGTCTCGAGCTACAGAATGAATTCCGGACCCCTGGAATTAAGCTGATCAAAATGGAGCTTTCTTTCCGTTCATATTTTTACATACAGAAATTGACATATCACACAACGATCGTCTAACACTTGCAGAAATCTGACAATTTCAATCTACTGAAGATAATACCTCTTAGTATGATATTGGCCAAAAAGCAGTGCTATTGAATTTTGTCCTGCCCGTTCCAAAATTAATCTGTAAACAAATTGGCTACAGTTACGTTGATGAAGAGAAACTATTATCGAAATTAGATGTAATTTCTGTCGATATTAGACCCCCGACAAACTATTAGCGGAGACGGCGGTTGTCCCTTGTCGTGGCTGTATCGTTCACGGGACAAGAGCAAAAGAGGGGAAAAGAGACTAACTCTTCTCGAAACACCATTTTGCATTTCATGAACGTATCGTGTGTTCTGCGAATCCTTAATATCCTTCCATTAAATTCAGATAACGCCCCCCCCCCCCTATATCAACTATTTATGGTACTGCGATTGGTGCTGTTTTAAAATGAATTATTCTGATCACTCATCGCTTTTTTCGCATCACATTTACTCGACCGTAGGAAATAATAAACTTGCCTATTTAAAAAAAACACATAAAAAGTGTAGCCCACTTGTTTTCAGTTTATGAGCTGTTAGTTACTACAGTCACGAATAATTAGAGGTGTACTTTTTTATAGTTTCATGATTCCATTAATTATAATGTGTTGTAGAGCTGTCGCTGTCATACGTAAATAGTAAAATGTAAAAACAGTACATACTTTCTTCAACTAGCAGGATAATGAACATTACACTGTTGCGATGTGGAAATAATGGTGGTTGTCTGTCTATCTGTTTGTGTGTTGTCTATCTATTTCTCTCTCTCCTAGGACACAAACCTTTTTGGTAGTTGCTCAATGGAACTTTAGTCGATCGTTAAAGCTTTCCATTCGATTGCACAACCTTTTTATCAGTCACGCGAGCTTTCTCTTAAAAAGTTCAGCTTTATTTTCTTACTGTGTTTATTGGTGTATATGCAAATCGTTTTATGAGTCCGGGCAAATTACGCCAAAATGCGAAGATGAAATTCAGCTTAAATATTGTATTTTTGTATTTATTTTCTTTTAGTTTTATGTCTAGTTCTTTTGATATCCACGAATTTGGCTAATATGTGTCATACAACTTTCTAGGCGGAGTAGTTGCGGTAGTTTGCCATACCTTTTTCCATGTCCACCAGAGGCCTGCACGATGCGTTATACATTGTACAATGCCGATTATAGTAACTCATAAAACGATTGCAACAATGCCAGAAATTGTAACTGTAACCGGATAGTAGTAGAAGAACAATGCCGATAAGTAACTAGGTATATTGTTCGCATCGTGGCATTGTCATTTATTTCTTATCGCGTTACAGGATTTTGCAGTGCTATCCAGATAACTTGCAGGATGACGTACTTTTTACTTTATCGTTTCTTATCTTCACAATGCCTACGATGCCTGGACAATGCGTACTCATTTCTACAATGCCGGTTACAGACGATTACCATTATCAGCTGTTACAGATACATACACTCAGTTACTTTTCTCGACGATTACAGATGATGCCAATTACAGACAATTACGAGTATTGATTGGCATTGTTTTCTTCAATACTCGCCAATTATGTAACCGGTTACTTTTTACTTACTTGTGTAGGGCTCTGATGTCCACAACATTGGTAAGCGACTTACAAGCAGACTTCCTGAACAACGCTGTACAAAATAACGCGTTCTTCAGAAGTCCATTTGGGAATGGGCGGCTTTTGCCTTTGTTTGTCATATTGGGTGTGTTATTCTGTTATCATTCCTATTATCAGTTTGTTAACAAACCCAAAAACTGTTCGTTCAGTTTCTTCACGTTTTGTTCACAAACGCGGGTTGGAGAAGGGAGGTGAAGGAACAGCGTTCGCCAGTCTGTGTTTGCAACAGAGCCCTGCACGAGTAAGTAAAAAGTAACCGGTTACATAATCGGCGAGTACTGCTGAAGGAAACGATGCCAATCAGTACTCGTAATTGTCTGTAATCGGCATTTTGTCTGTAATTGTCGAGAAAAGTAACTGAGTGTATCTGTAACAGCTGGTAACAGTAATTGTCTGTAACTGGAATTGTAGAAATGAGTACGCATTGTTCAGGCATCGTAGGCATTGTGAAGATAAGAAACAATAAAGTAAAAAGTACATCATCCTGCGAGTTATCCGGGTAGCATTGCAAAATCCTGTAACGCAATAAGAAATAGATGACAATGCCAGGATACCACAATGCGAACAATATACCTAGGTAGGTACCAGAGCAGTGCACGATACCGATACCGAGTAATACTCGATCAGGAATTGTTTTATGATTAGCGCTGTATTTTAGGTGGTGCAGTAGTGATGTCTTATCAGTGATACTTGTTATCGTCAATACCATATCACGAAAACGACTACCTGTCGCTACAATAACAAGTAGGTATACTCGGTATCGGCCGATACTATTCGGTATCGTTTTCAGCGATACGATACCGAATACCACATGAGTATATACTCGTATTGTGCACTGCTCTGGTAGGTACTTATCGGCATCATTCTTCTACTACTATCTGGTTACAGTTACAGTTCCTGGCATTGTTGTAATCGTTTTATGAGTTACTATAATCGGCATCGTACAATGCATAACGCATCGTGCAGGCCTCTGGTTTGCAAATAGAAATTAAACTAAAGAACTAGTAGATCATTTGTGTCTTTTGTTCACAAATAAAGAACAGCAGCGTTCTCATTCGTCTTACTGAAAGAACAAACGCAATGAACGCGAGTTCTTTTTCTTTTTCTTTTTTGTTTGAAATTTGAAAATTTAAACAAGCATTGATCTATTCTGAATGTTTTATAAAAACAGCTCTTTGCAATTTCTTCATATCTGCCCTCCTAACTTTCCAGCGAATTATGAAAGCAGCAGGTATGCTAACCATCCCCGCACCGGTTTCTGTAGATCCAGATTTATCTACCCATTCCTGAAATTCATATTCCCCCCTTTCCCTCGTTTCTTAAATACCGCACATCTAAAAATGTAAATGTTTCTGTTTTAGTGGTTTAATACAGGACTGTGGTACTTTTGGAGCTTTTATTCGTAATAGGAATATTAAAATTGAGACAGTATCAAGGAGATGGGTAGGACTGGAATGGAAAAATTTGAAAAATACAATATGGATACTATTTTGAAGGATTTCAGTGTGGCTAAGTTTATTCTTGACAAATTAATAACTGTGCAACCGGGGGGAGGGGGAGCCGTCGCTCCGAAGGGAAAGATAGAAGTTTAAGGTAGGTTTAGCTTTAACGTGTATGCATAAGCTTTTTCTTTCTCTTCAAAGCGAACGCTCCACAAAATGAAGCGTGTGCTTCAAAGATAACGTTTGTTCAAGTTGTTAACAGCCGACATATGTGTCCAAGAAACTTCTTCTAAATCGAAAATCATTCAAAGAAGCGAAGACAAAGATGGTGGTGGTGTACAGGTGGAAAACGCACCAAACGTACAAAACGATGAAATAATTTTCGGGGGAAATCTCCGATGATTTCCGAAGAATTTCTTCAAAAATCTTCAGGAAAATTTTCCGATAATTTATGAAGAATTTCATCAGAAGTATTTGGGAAAAAATTCCGATGGTTTTTGGAAGAATTTTATCGAAAATCTTCAGAAAGAATCTCCGATGATTTCCAGAGAATTTTTTCACTGGAAATCTTCGAGGAGAATCTCCGATGGTTTTCAAGGAATTCAATCGCAAATTTGTAGGGGAAAAAAATTCCGATAATTTCCGAAGAATTGAGACTATTTTCCACTCATGCGATGGAATCAAAGATATTTCCTAAAGATATCTGATGAAATTTTTCGGAAATCAGCCCACAATTCCCGAAGAATTCTATCGAAAATAATTTGAGAAAAACCTCCGATAATTTCGAAAAAATGTCATTGGAAATCTTCGAAAATAATGTCCACTAATTTTCGGGGAATATCTTCAGAAAAAATTTCCAACGATTTCCGAAAAATTGTATGAAAAATCTTTGGGGAAAATCCCTGATCCCATCGCATGAGTGGGAAATACTCGTAGTTTCAGATCTTCGGGAATCGGAATTTTTTTCCAAACCTTCCCGATGAAATTCCTTGAAAATCATTGCAGATTCTTCTCGAAGATTTCCGGTGAAATTCTTCGAAGATCATAGAATATTTTTCCTGAAGATTTTTGATAAAATTCTTCAAAAACCATCGGAGTCCCCCCCCTCGAGTATTTCTTATGAGATTCTTCAAAAATTATTAAGAAAATTTTCTCGATGAATTTTGATGACATTTTTTGGGAAACATTGACAATTTTTTCTAAAGACGATGAGATTCTTCATTAATTACCGATTTTTTTTTTTAATTTCCGATGAAATTCGTGAAAAATTATTGGAGATCCTTCTTGATTTCCAATGAAATTATTCTGTGGAAATCATCGGAGATTCTTCCTGAAGGTTTTCGATAAAATTCTTCAAAAATTCTTGGAAAATATTCTCGAAGAATTATGATAAAATTTTTTGGAAAACATTGGAATTTTTTTCAAAAGATTTCCAATGGGATTCTTCGGAAATTTTCTGAATTTTTTTCCAAAAATTTCCGATGAAATTCGTTTAAATTCATCGGAGACTTTTACATTTCCAGTAAAATTACTATTTGGAAATCATCATGGATTTTTCCTGATAATTTCCTATAAAATTCTACAAAAACCATCGGATTTTTACAAAATATGTGACCTTCCATACTAAAAGGGCACTTTAGTCCAAAAAATCGATTTTGAGATTGTGTTCGATTTTGGTAGGTCAAAGGGTACTCTTCAACACTGGGAACTCGAAAAGGCGAAAAAAAATTTTAAACGAAATTTGCGAGGGTATAAAAAACTGTAATTTGCAAAAATCGAACTAAGCACAAAAACGGAGCTCCAGTCTCCGGATAAAACTCCGGAGATGAAAATCTCCGCCCTTTAACGTTACAATCTTACGTGATAGAGCGCGAAAGTGCGCGTCAATAGGTTACCGCGTTCTCGAGATTCGCGTTTGAATCTTTAAAAGTGTCTCCTGTAAAATTGATGTTTTGACCGACGTGCCCTTTTAATTTGGACGGTCACATACTTTTGGTAAAATTCTGTAAAAATTATCGGAAGATTTTTGAAGAAATTTTTCGGAAAACATTGGACATTTTCTGTGAAGATTTCCGATAAAATTCTCTGGAAATTATCAGAGATTGTTCTCAAAGATTTCTGATAAAATTCCTTGGAAATCGTCGAAGATTTTTCCCAAACATTTCTAATGAAATTTTTCGGAAATAATCGGTAATTTATCTCAAAAATTTCCTATGAAAATCTTTGGAAATCATCGAACCTTTCTTCTGAAGAAATGCTTCAGAAAGCATCGGAGATATTTCTCGATGATTTCCCATAAAATCCTTTGGTATTGTTGGAGATTTTTCTTAAAATTTTCAACAAAATTCTCCTGAAGTTATCGGAGATTTTTCTCAGTGATGTCCGATAAAATTTTTCGAAAATTATCGGAAAGTTTTACTTAATATTTTCGATAAAATTCCTCGGAAATCAAAGGAATCTTCTCGAAGATGAATGATAACTGCATGTGTTTTTCAAAAAGAAATCTACTCGGGACTGGATGCATTTTTTCGCGAGCGAAAGCTTCACTTTTGAAGTTAACACTCCTCTTTATGCATACAACTCGAAGGGAAACCTTTTTCCCGAAGCAAACGCTGTCTTTCCTGAGCACAAGCTTCCTCTTCACTTTTTTATGCATACACTCTGCAGCTTGCACTTCACATAATTTCCCAGTGTTGCCATGTGTAGCATTCGCTACACCCGCTATACAGAAGTTGCCGGCCCTGCACTGTTCATTTTCGGATGCTAAAATTCGTTCGATTCTTTTAACGCAAAGTTTGCCCTCTTTTGTCAATATTATCCTGTTCGAGTTTATTGACTTTTCTGTGTAGTTGCAAAGGTTGACAGTTTCTTTTCTCGGAAAATACGTGGAATGCTCAAATATTGTCCCAACATTGACGGCGTCTGGCGCTGGCGGTCCAGCATTAATTTTGGTCGAAACAAGACAATGCTTTTAAAATTATACGTACCCGTAATATAAACGGCGTATAAGTTTAATAACACGAAGTGATGTTTATGCTGCGAACAGTTTACGAGTTAACGATTTCCCTCCATAAACGCACGCAGTACTAGTGCTCTCTCAAGTTTTTCTCTCTCGTCTCCCCGGAAGCCCAAAATAAAAGCTTAATTCGAGCCGCCGAATCACTTTATACGTACCATCTGCTTCGGGCTCGTTATTCGTTCCTCATTCCTCATTCGAGTCAAAGGAGCATCAATTTATTCGCTGTATAACTGGAAGTTCCTCGAAATGGAACGTTCGCATGGGAAGTTGAAGGATGAGTATAGTAAAAGCAGTCTGAAGAAAGGAAGAAGGAAGAAAAAAAAGTTTATAAAAAGGTTAAGTAGAAAGAGCTTCGCGCCATGTTAGCTTTGTGCAAATTTTAGACAAATTACGACGCGTATAAACCCGACTTTGTTTACGTAGTCGGCGTATAAACTTTCGTATTTTTTTCTCTTGTAAACTGTAATCTGTTTTTCAAAGTCGCCTCGTCGATTGTTGTTCTGCTGCTTGATACGTGGTATAAAAAAAGATACATGGAAAAATTTGGCCTTTAAGTACATATACGAATTCGATTTCGTATACGTATACCTAGTTACACAGCCTGTTGTGGAAGAAAGGTAAAAAAAAGGAGGGAAATGTCAACTCGTTCGTAACCATATAAATCAAATTTTTTTGCTTCATATTTACGATGTATACACTAACTCTTATGTACTTATCGATTTTCACCCTCTGTTGTCGTCGGTTACACGGCGGTTCTAGTCACCGTGAAAAATCGACCATACATGCGAAATCCGATTTACTCGACAAATTCACGTTTGAAAAGTTTCCTGTAACGTTTCCAGCACAGTGTAATCGTTTACGACATTTTTGGTTGCATTTTGTATTTTCGTGCCGATGGCATTGTCAGCGTAACACCCATCATTATTTGTAATGGGAACAAGCAATTAATATGATGGAAATGCTGTTACGAATTAGTGCTGGGGGAGGGGCTAATTGTTATACGTTGTCAGGAAAGCTGCAATGGCTCACGGCACCGAGACAATGGAAAATTTTGCTGATGGACATTTGATACTTTCGCAGCAATACAGGATGTACGAATGCGTAGTGCTCGAGTTTTGGAAAATTTTGTGTTCGCCGTGTAGACGTTACGATGTGAAAATGCGTAATCGAAAATACTGTGTGTTAGCCGCCGGTTATCAGTCCAATCTCATTTCGAACATCGTGCGAAATTTGAAAGTCGTGGTGGTTGATGATTGTTTTGTGTTTAATAGACGGAGTTTTCGATTTCAACGGGGTGTCACAAGTGCTGCTCAGGTGTCCTGTCCTGCCAATAAATAACCCCCGATAGCTCATGAGCGTCGAGCTTTGAACGTGGCTAAAAGTCCCGTTTGTCTTCGCCAGAAATGAAGACACTTGGGCAAATTGTTGGACGGGAGGTTACGTGATATGCGAAGTGGTGTCATTTCTGATAGTAAATGTAAGATGTTTCGTGATTGTTGCCCATCTCAGCAATCAGTGGTTTGGCAACACATTGTAGAACACTGTGTAGTAGTTTGCCTACTTTCTACCTTGAAAGAGTTGTCAACAAAAGTGACCACCGCGAGGAAGTCATCATCACCCGCTTAAGAATTGCACACACACGCCTCACATATACGCATCTTCTTGCTAACCTTTATCCCCTCAACTGCCCACCCTGTGATGATGAAGGCTCTCTCACCGTGGACCACCTCCTCTTATGCCCCCCCTACTCGTAACTCTCACCGCGTCTCCCATAGTCGAATTTGGCCCTCTCCAACTCCCACAAGCGCATAAACAACACCCTTACCTACCTTTCCGCTGCTGGATACCTCTACGACTTACAGACAACTGCCGTTTTCGAGCCCATAGCCTGAGAGTGTAGCTCCGTTGCTCAATAATAATTATATAAAAAAAAAAGTGAGAAAAGTAGTTTAATGCAAAGTGATGCTATTCAAATTTTTTTTTTCTCTTCAAGTGCTCTTATGCAGCAGACTTGACAGAGTATTGAAAACAAGGAGCGGCGTAACTGGTTGAAAACATTAGCTCAGATACAGTGTCCTGAAAATCAGTCGTAAAAATTCTTGATTCTATGAGGAAAGCCTTTAAAATCTTGAAAGGGAACCTTTACTTTATTGAACGCCAAGTCGAATCAACGAGGAAGAGCAATGAAAGTCTTCCAGAGCAATGTCTTGTGTCCTTTTAAGCGAAAAATTGCTTTATCGAGCAAACCATCGAAATGGAGTTCTTCTGATCGTTGATTTCTAATGTTCATCAGATTTTTGACATGCTTTCAGATCCATGATTTGAGTTTCAAAATTTCAGTTACCTATTTGAAACAGATTACATAGGTATGACTCTGAAAATCGAACCAAGTTTCGAAGTGTGGGTTCTGTGGGCTGCTTATTCAGAATATTCTATCGGATTTTTGATCCGGCTTTGATTGTGGCTCCCAAAATCGAAATTTTATCCTTAAGAGCGGACTAGATAGACGCCTGGAGAAATCTAACGAATTCCGAAATGATGGATTTTCAGATCACTAATTTCGTATACGTTGGATTCTCGATTCGTTCAGATTTGAGTCCTCAAAATCAAACCTTCAAACAGGGGTACCAATGACTCAACTTCAAGAATTGAACAAGTTAAGAAGTATTGGTTTCTCGGGATCGCTAATTTCAAATATTGCTTCAAATATTACATGCAACCCCACACAATCCTCGAACTCTGACCCAAATTAGGATCCGAACGAAAGCTAATGAGTATTCCATACCAGCGACCTAAAAAACCTCGTTTTTATACTTTTCAGTTTAAGTTTGTTAGGTAAATAATTTTGTACATTTCAAGACTGACATTTTAATTTTGGGGCTCCAATCTGAAGGCTGGATCAAAGTTTCGAAAATTCGAATTCAACTATTCAAAAACAGGGATAGAAGCCGACCGCATTTTTCAGTAAAGCCGGAACTTGAAAAAGTTATTTATTGAAGCCGAAGTCCGAAAAAATTATTTGCTAGAGCCAGAGCTCCGGAAGAATTATTGGCTGACGTTGGAGCCGGAGCCAGTTTCAGAATCTTAGTGGAGTCCAAGCCGATTTTTTACTCCGGCTCTGGCCCTTCAACCTCCCGCCTTTCTTTTTTTCTCACCCATTGACCTTCTCTTGCATTCACCATCCTTCCCCGTCTCTGAAACAGGAGCAAAAACCACATTTTTGGTGAAGCCAGAGCCATCAAGAATGTTTCGCCGGAATTGGAGCCGGAGTCAAAGCTCGTTAGAAATATTTGCTGCTAAATCCAAATTTGCTGTGGAGACAAAGCCAGCTTGAAACAGTTCTGGTTTTGTTGGTGGCTCTGGATCCCCGTATATAGAGGGAGATGAAGTTCGCCGCGCAGTTGGAGATTAAATAACCTACGATGATAGACTGCACAGTAATTTACCATAAATTCCCGGCAAACGACTTATTTTGAATTATTTGACTGTTTAGTTCACTATTAAAATCTGTTCCTGATGAGACCAAATTATTTATATTGACTATAAATTACGGTAACTTATTATAAATTACGATGGAATATCTTAAGTCACCACAATTTTATTTTTATCATTTTGTGTCATGAATAAAATATGATGGCTATTCATTGGTAATTTATTAGTAAATTACCGAAAATTCTGAAATTACTGTAATTTTTCATATCTAGAACAGAGGGTAGAAAGTTGCCAAATTTTACTTGCTATCGTAGAGCATTATTCGACCTCCATTGCCTGTTTTTGCTTTGTTGAAAAATTCACCTAACCAACTTGAGGAATTTGTTCTGGAGCTGCATTATTAATAGTGGCATTGGTTTTAAGAACAGTAGTTAGGTGTCCCTAAGCTGATCAAGAGTTTCGTGATTCATTGCATTTTTCATCATACTTGGGTTAAGGGTTGATTAGTATACAATTGGATGAGTATGGGGAAGTTTTCCTGTTGGTTAAATGACGACTGCCTGGGAGGGGAGGGGGGTTGAAATACTCTGGGCCCTGCTGGGAAATATATGATCAGTCAAACTCCTTTTTGCCTGTTGATTTCTAAAATTTTCATTAGTTGCCAAGTTGAATCCACCTTCGCGGTTGGCAGCATTTGGATCATGGAGGTTTTTGGCTGTCTTTTCAACATTTTTTGAGCTAGCAAACTTAGCGCGTTTTATTTAGAAATAGTATAACTTCTTCTCCGTTCTATTTCCCCAATGAAATCTTAGTGTACTTCTCTTCTTAGCTAAACCAAATTAAAGCTTAACTCGCTCCAAAGTTTTAATTATTTCATGGAATTTAGAGCCATCTGATTAAATACAAGGCCAATGCTAATAGCCCTTTCTAAATAATGTGCAAATGTCACTATGTAAACAGCTGAACATTTTTGCGATGGGGGAGGGGAGAAATATTTAATAAACTTCACCTGATAACTTTAACCAGAATGAGACCTAAAAATGAATTTTTTGTTTTAAATTTCGGAGACGGCATTATTTCTTTCGAGAATTCTAAAGGGGTCTCTCTCACATTATTTTAATGACCGCCTACTCGGTTATGTATAGCAAGAATGTTATATTAGGTACTAAAAACTAAATTATGAAAATGAAAATTGTAAGTTTTTTTTTTTCATCCTATGTTCAGCGCCTCTGTCCTAAGGAAAGACCCAAATTTCCAGGCCAATGAATGTAAAGAAAAAGCATTGATAATTACAGCTAATGTTTGTACCTTGAAAACTTTCCATCCATAAATTTAACAAAATTCCTTTTTGGTGTCAGATTTTTTTCCGACCCGTAGATCTTGATCCAAGTCTTCGATCACTATATGAAATGGGTCAGAAGATTGCAGGCCCGTATCGTCGGGCTGAGAGGCAAATGAGTTCCTTGTTTCCCTCGAGCCAACGGTTTTTGTCCCTTAGCAGAAATGTCGGAACCGATTTTGCTTCTTTTGGACTACTTACTTTTTTTCCCGCTCTGTTCGTGAAATATGCAATTTTGCCCTCAGTTGCCCCCCCCCCCATGGAAACATGGCAATACTACGGCCTACAAGATTATGATTTATTTGCCAGTTCAACTCAGAAGTTTCCAGTTTGTTTAATTATCGTACCACATATATCTTTGTTTGCTTACAATACATTTTTTTCGAAAATTTCTGTCAACTCATTCTGTCTTGGCATCTTCGGGGTTGTGAGCAAGCGAACCAATGTCTGTACATCATCTTGAAAATGTTGAAGTGAAAAATACGATTTCGGGACATCCCTCAATCTTACAGAAGTGTATTACAAATCGAATACGTTCAAAATTTAGTCTACTCTAATTTTGCTAGAAACTATTCTTGAGTTAAAATTACGAGGTAACGAGTAACAAACGAAAAACTAAAGTGTTTTTGGTCTTGACCACAAAACCCTTGCCGCGACGCTGATACCATCGAAGAGGAGTGGAAGTTTAGGGGGATTATCTTGTATTCCGAAAGACTAAGTTCGAATGCGCTGACAAAATTTTAAAGAGCTTAGGATGGCTTAAGACCCCTCTAAATCACAGTCATGGATGCAATCCACGCCGTCGATAGAAGTAAAAACGAAGTAAGTTCGTGTAAACGAATTTCTTCTCCTTTTTTCCCCCTTTTCTTTCTTTCTTTCTTCGATGGATTTCATTGCGTCGCAGCCAAGTGCCGACCTACAGCTTTTCATTTCAGTATTCAGGTACAGCGCCTTAATTACGTCTAATCACGTTCATTAAACATATTTTTCTTTTTTGTTATTTAATTAAAACCAGTTGTCATTTCAAATGAAATGAAAAAAAAAAAGAAAAAAAAAATCGTTTATAATTTATTCCACTGTAGTACTGGCTGTGTAGCCAGTCGTACATAGAAGGCGACATACTGATCGCATATAATACTTATACATATGAGCATGAATCACAATAGTGACACTGAGACTGTCAGTATGCCAGCTCCGAGAGTAAACGCATTTTTTCATAAAAAATAAATCGCGTTCTAGTTACCCTCGCCTCGCCTTCCCGTCCTTTCGTTTCTTTCACCGGCACAAATCGCGATCTTCGAAATTTCTGCGTAGCTCCCCGTAAGACTCGCAAAAATACCAGTTGTGCAGACGAAGAAAATAATGAAAAGTTGTTTGGTGGGGGAGGGGTTGTAAGCTTGTCTTCTACTTCGGAAAATGTTCAAGACAACGAATCAGAAAGTACGAAATTCATCAACTAAATAACTCGTGGAATTCGACTATGTGTGGACACCCTGGACAGTAGCTTGGGGAGGGGCGCCTGTAATTTTAAAAATTTCTTCCACAGCCACACAATGGTCATTTTCGGTAGAACGTGCATATGGCCAATCATATGAGAAAAGAGAGATTCGATGATAGTGGGGCATATGGCGAGGCACGCATGCCAAATTGGTCCCGGGACACCGCACCCCCTATCCCGGAAATGCCCCGATGGGCCTGCGTCAGGATAGAGGGGATCACTTTGAGGTAGCTCCTGCTACCTCGATTTCTCCTTTCGCCACTTCACGACAACAAATCTACGGCGTCTTCTTTTTCTTCGCTGTCCAGTTGTGCCGGATCGTCTTCTTCGTCAGTTGTTGGCAGCAGCGACGTCGTCGTCGTCGTCGACGTTGGTGGGATGGCGAGTGCCGGCATAGGGTGCTGTGTCCGCTCTCTTGTCTCTGCCACTCCAGTTCCATCTTGCGGCCCAATGTCTTCTTACCGAAGGCAGCTGCCTAATCCCATCCCGCTCTACTCTTCAGCACTGTCGGGACCAGGTTCTTCGGTGTAAGTGGCTTAATGCCCGCGTTTCGAAAAGCGGCCGCCGCTTCTTCCCTCTCTTGGTCGAATGCCGGGCACTCGAACAGGGTGTGCCAGGCATCATCTCGCCTTCTTGCTGCGCAGTAGGAGCACCACGGGATTCCTGCTATGCCCATCTGGTACAGGTACTTGTTGATGACACCATGGCCGCTCATTACCTGCGTGAGGTAAACGTTCAGCTAGTCATGGCGTCTGCCTAAATACGCGTTGAGGTCGCGTATTAGCTGACGGGTCCACTCTGCCCTAGTACTGCGGGAGAGCCGCTCTTCCCACGTGCGGAGCGTAGATTGCCTAATATCCCGCTTGACCCGTAGTGCCGCGCTGCTCTTCAGTGTTATCTTCCGCGTCGCGCTGTTTACCCTCTTCCGTTCGTCCCCTAGTGACTCCACTGGCTCCCTGAAGACAGTGCGATAGGCACTGACACACGTCAGTGCAGCCTTCTATTAGACCCTTATCAGATCGGTTCTTCTGTACTCCCTGGCACCGATGGCGTCGGGCCAGATTGGAGCCCCATAAAGGAGGGCCGACATGGCGACGTTCGCCAGCAGCTTACGGTTCTTCTCTGTCGGCCCCCGTGGGTTCAACGTGAGTCGGCTTAATCTGGCTACGACTCTCTCTCTGCTTTCTGCGTTGTCCTCTGCGTGTGTTCTCTACACGACAGCTTTCCGTCAAAACACAGCCCGAGGTACTTCAGGCTGTACAGGGCGCAATTCCCGCTCCCTTTAGGCGAGAGGAAGGAGGGTTGTACCGTCAACGGCGTGTAAACAACACCAGTTCTGTCTTCTCGGTTTCTTGGCCCAACCCTGTCAACTCGATCCAACGGGTCATTGCTTCCAGTCCCGCGTTCACCTTGCTTTCAAGCGTGGCTATGTCGTCTTCGACTGCTACCACCAGAGTGTACCCGGCGTAGCAAATGATGTTCACCCTTGGTGGTACCTCTGCTCGTAGGATGCCGTCGAACGCGATGTTCCACAAGAGTGGACCTAGAACTCCCGTAATAGTTTCCGCGAGAATTATCCGACCACGGGAGTAGTTCTGCGTTCTCCAGCATCTCCAATATGCGCGTCCATGGCATCGTATTGGTCGCAGAAGACGTATGAAGGTATTTAAGATTGATTTTTACGGAGTCCGAAAATGATGTCTTGAAGAATGCGGGCAAACATGCATTGTGCTACACGAAGAATACCCTCAGAAGCGGACCAACTTTTGCAGACTTATGTTGGTTATGTTTCACTCTGAGTTGAAATCTGTTGATCGATTTTTCCTTGAACAATGTTGATACATTGATTTGGAGATTTAATAATATTATTGATATTAATTTTCTTTTTAAATTTATTAATAAATTTGAATTTAATTTTTTATTTAAATTTTATTGGTTTTTTTAATTATTTTTTTCATTTATACTAAAAAGTTCTCAATTTCCTTTAAATTTGTGATTACCTAACGTATGTTTGAAAATGACCTCTGAAGGAGCAAAAAATATCGTTAATGATGTTCTATAGGCGCCTTTCTGAATGAGGTTCAACTCGGAACAAAGTTTAAAAATACTTGTTCGTGGATCAGTTTTTGTGTAGATTCTGGATGAGGTCTTTGAATGTGCATACAAGATATTTTCGGATACCAATGGCCTTTAAACTTGAAATACGCAGTAAGGTCCCGTTCTACACTTTGGATATCACTTTAAAAAATATCGTTTTTCTAGACCTATTCTGTGTGCTGATTCTGAATCTGGCCCTAAAATTACGATGTAACTACTTTTTTTACCCTGAGAATGGGCTGTTAAGGGTCAAAAATGTCAAAACACAGATTTTGGATATCGATATCTAAGAGCAACTTTATAGTTTTTCCCTCTTTATCCATTTTTGAGGTATTGGACTCAGTGGGTAGCGAATATCAAGATTCTTAATTTAAACTACAATTTGTTATCGTAGTAATGATTATATATGCATTAGTATGAGCCAAAAACAAAATGTAGTATACATGTACCAAAACGCATGCCCAAAACTTATTTTGCCTTCTGAAAAAACAATGAGAATGGCATACTATAAAGTTGTCCTTAAGTATCGATGTCGAAAACAGGAAGTAGTATTCCAGAATCGAATGTCTGCGCGAATTTCGAACCTGACTTCACAATTTCAATGAAAACTTTTCACCATGCTGAAAATTGTCTAGAAGCTAAAAATGTTGAAATTCAAATGGGAAACAGTTGTTATGAAGATGTCACGATCGTGTAATCAGTCCACAAATTCAGATGAGTGAAAAGGTCTGTTGTACGTAAAAGGTTGAATCCGTGTGTGCTTTTTGGTCGCTTATAAAACTAAGTGTTTTTTGTTGTTGGTTTTCTGAAATTGATATTGACATCACTTAAAAATTTGAGGGTACCGATTCTCTGCCGAGGTGATAAACAAAATTAAGAGTTGAATATGCGGTTTACCAGAAATTTCCGTAGTAGTATGCGGTCTACTCATAGCACGTGGACACCGCGCATTTTTTCTAGTTGTCGTACCTTCACATTCAGTCACGTCCTCCCAATGCCCTGGGTATGGGCTCCTCTGCCCGGGTGCAAGAAGTTTTCATAGTGGTTTACAGTTTTGGTATTGGTATCCTAATTATGTTAACCATCTATACGTATGTATACGATGGCCACTCGTCAGAATACTCACGTTATATGATGGGGGCGAGGGTGGCTTTGTCCCGGCGCTCGACTCTAAAATATCAACGATGCTTTCATTTTCTCAGACCAAAGACCCATGGTCCGTCAATTCGGCGTCCATGATTTCTCTAATTCTCCACCTCCGCGTCACTGTCTTCAGATTGTGCAAGCTCGTCCCCATCTAGCATTTTGCTTCTGTAATATTTCCGTTTCCCCGCGAACCAAGCTTCATCAGTGGCGAATCTAGAAATTTTCCAAAGGGGTTGTTTTGAAAATAAACCTTGTTTTGGTAGTCATTTCTCAGTTGATTCTTGATTAGTGGTCTCAAATAAAGGTCATTTTTCATATCGATATTTATCGATATTTTTTTAAAATATCGATAATATCGATAATTATTGATATTTTTTAAAAGGCTGTACAATTTTTAAAAATGAGTTATGAAGCTAAAAATTGTGAATCTAAGTTCGCCTAATCTTCTATTATATAAATTGATAGCCCGCAACGAATATTAAGACAAAATTAGATTATAGAAGGATACAAGAATGAACAATGAAAACCGCAGTATTTTTCATTTTTCCCTCGTGCCGCGTGCTCGCGTCCTTTTCGTTTCTCGTTTCTTTCTTCTAAAGCAAACTGATAACAACATTATCAAAAATATCGATAAATTAGAAAACCTATCGATATTTTCAATAATTTTTTATATCGATATTTTATCGATAGTATCGATACACTTGAGACCACTATTCTTGATATATTTTGAAGTCCACACAGGATTACAGCACTGAAGGTGTACACGTTCACTAAATTGTTGTATAATGTGCTTTCGCAATGTTTTTTTCTTCTTCGGCCCGAAGGGGGTTGTCCGACTCCTCCCCATAGATCCGCCACTGAGCTTCATCAATCTGTATTGCTCCTAAATGGGTACCAATAATAGACCGATGTACTACAATATGTTCTATCGATACTATCTACTTTTCTTTCACAAATATGTTCATGATTATTCCTGTCTTCCTTTCAATGTTTCATCGTTACTCATGCACTTTCAACTTCGGTAGATTGCTACAAAAGATTTAAGCCCGTGGACCATATTGAACCGGTATCAGTTTGAGATTCAAAGATGAGCTTATTAAAATTCCCAAGTTTATTTGATGTAAGTACATAAAACACGAGAGCTATAATTGTGGTTCAAAATTCAAAATAAAAATTTCAGTCTGCGGTAGTTACTGTTCAGCTTGTAGATCTGTACTTTCTGGCTGGAAGATGAAATCTATGTTCATAAAATGACATTTCGTTTGATTTGATGTTAAAGGACGAGCGCAGCAGAGGCACCGGGGTCGAGGCTTTGAAAAGTATGACCTGAGAAATGGGTATGAGATATGAATAAGTTTATTTTGGTGCGTGTAACGTGTGTGGAATTACCATGACACGGGGAGCGGCATGTAATCTTTAGGATAGGGTTAATTCAACTTCACTTTGTGGTTTAAATTTTTATTAGACCCCTTTTCCAAACCGAATCCTGTGATATGAGAATTTCTTGCAAAATTTGAGGTCGATTAGAAAGACGCAGGCCCGGCGCTAGGCCCGGGCAAAGCGGACCCTTGCCTGGGGCGCCCAATTTGTAGGGGCAGCAAAAGAAATTGTTGTGACTTGATGTGTCATACTTGGTCACAATGGCCAGTGGGCTGATCGCGAAGGTGTGATTGGTGTCTCGTTTCTTTTGCTAAGGGCGGCAAATGTTCCTCCATTGTCCGGGGCGACAAAATCTCTAGCGCCGGGCTTGGAAAGAGGAAACACATCACTGCAGACCCGCTCTTGGAATTTTGTCATAGGACACTACGGTGGATTAAATTTTTGATGATAAGAAAGTAATTTTTGTGAAATTTGTTAACGACGTTTTCAAGTAGTATTACCAGATCCCAGTGGAATTCGCATTAAATTCCAGATTAGATTCAGCATCCTTCAGACTTTACCAGTCAAATCAAATTTTGGAGATTTTTGTACAATTCTTCTTTGATCTCACGTATTATACCCGTAGTTTCTAAACCAAGCTCTGGAAAAATATTATTCTTTAAGAAAGTCACGAAACCTTTCCAGAGAGCGATTTTCAACTTTAAGGGCCAGAAAATTGAAAATATCAGAACTGTGCGAGCAGTCAAAAGGAAGGGGGCTGGCCCTACTTGTTACCCCTCTTCTAATCGATTTGAAAAATTCTAGGAGTTGTATCCAATTTTATGGAACCTACTTACGTCAGAGAAGAGGAGTTCCATGGATAATTCGAAAAAATGCCACGAAGAGTAGGACCATCTTTGAGGTTACTTGAAATTTCGTTTGTAACGCACTTTCGAATCTATAAGATCACTCTGTAGGAAAATCCACAGATATCCGCAGCTGAATCCTTTGGAATCCTGCTCCAAATAAGTTACATTTTACCACTGTTGTTTCATCGCGTGGGAAGTTCTACTTCATTGAAATCTAAAGCTCTCAAAAAATAGACTATAAAATTTTTTAATTTGAGAATTTACGTACTGTAATCAATCTAAATGAAATAACGAAATACCCTGATTACCAGGTGAACGTACGTGAAGTCTGGTCCAGTTAAGAAACTTAACTGGCTACCCGCAATACACATTGATAGCATGGGCATTGTGAAGTTGGAGGGGAAGGACGAGTTCAAGAACACGTTACCAGCGCCGTGAAAAAACTATGTTTCTTGACTGGACCAGACTTTACCTTTCTTATCCATATCCGTATTCTGAGGGTGCAAAAAATCTCAATTTGAACAGACGCTACCACGCACCAAAATTACATTAATTGAAATCGCGACGTACGACAGATAAATAAGAAGACCAAAATATGCCAGACGTAGCAAGACATAGCACGTGTCTTCAATAGTGAAGGGGATGTGGTGAAATCTGTGCTGCAATGTCAGAACCTGGTATGTCACTTTTCATTAATCGTCGGAAATTGCAGTCAGAGTTCAGAGGCATGTAAAAAATCGAGTTACTGGCAGCATTTATTGTTTAATTTTTTTTAATTGAATAATTTAAAAAACAGTCAAACAATTCTACCAGTAACTCGATTTTTTACATGCGTCTGAACTTTGAATGCAATTTTCGACGACTTAATGAAAAGTGACATCAGATTCTGACATTGCACCCCAGAAATGAAGCGTGAGTTAGTTGGGGCTGGAGTGTCCACTGAACACCTCCATCCCTGAAATTACTTTTAACCTTCAATGATGTATCGTGGGCAAGTCTAACCAAGTGACCATTGTGCGCCGCCTTCAAAGTAGATCACCAATTTCTCGCCCTCACCTTGACCACCGACACCTTTTTTGGAGAGCTGCGAGCGCCTTGTACTTGCCTTCAATGATTCACCTTCCCGCTCATCAGGGGTGGTCGGCTTGGAGAGAACATCTCGTTTGGAGAAGAAATAGAGAGGCTGGCAACACCTGTGATATGACTAGAGATTTCTCATTTGTGGTTGGCTCCGGCTTCCTGTACTTCCTGTACTTGTACATTTTACTCAATGCTCCACCTTCATTTTTCGTCGGAAAGTTGAGGACGAACAGCATGTAGTGAGAAAATGAATGAAAATTCCAGCTATCGTCGAAAACTTTTGATCGTCCGTTATTAATCATCCGCAGCTAGTAACGTAATCTGCTCTTATACTCCGGCTTGCTGTACCTTGTCAGGCTGAGATGCATTAATTCTGCTCGACTTCGTGCTGAGTTTTTCAGGACTGCTTTCGCTTTTGTTGGCGTCTCACTTCCAATATTATCCATTTTTATACACAACAGTAACGGAGCGGTGTTTCGTAACTATTTTTGCGTCAAAATTGCCGGCCAGAAAATCTCAGCAGCTTTGAGTTTTTTGCATGTACCCGAATGGTTTTGTGTGTGTGTCTATAAATTGCGGTGGTAGTTGCGTCGAGAATAAATCAATCGTATGCAAATTCGACACGCTACGCCGTGCTACGGTCAGATCGGGGCCGCGGTATTTTGAGAGCCGAGTCGGCGTTATGGTCTTTACTTCCCGTATTTTCTCTTTTTTCTGTATCAACGAGTGTCTCTTGCGGATAACTTTAAATCGTATTTTGTATTTTTCTTTCGAATCCATCATTCCCTTACTATCATGGTGGATGCCGGGAAACTTAGTTGCGAACTTTTTTTCTTTTCTTCGTGAGATCGTAAGATCAAGCTTGGACCTTCTCTCTGACTGTGACTGAATAAAAATCAACATTTTCCTTCGTGTTTTGCAAAAGTGCCTGGTCGATTATATTCTCTCTTGACGCTTTTTTCCTTTAACGTTTCGAGGTTTCCTTGAGTACAAGATGATATACTCATGCATTTCTGTATTGGACTTAATAGATTTATATATTTCTATCCTCGACGCGATGGGTATATTCATGTCTGTGAGGAACTGTTAAAATGGACCATGCGTACGTATCTGGGATTTAATAGAATCTGGCATATCGATTTAATGCTCGATAAGGGCCTGTATATTTACTTTGTACGTAGCTTATTCCTGATAGAAATCGGTATGCCCATCTAGTTCTTGATCAGATTTTGTGTATGTGTAGGAATCTGCTTACCTAAAAATCTACATACTTCGTATGTAACAAGATTGGCATAACTACCTTCTTCATGATCAAATTTTGTCTGTCTGTAGAAATTTGTATATCTAGCTGGTGCTTCCTATAAATCTGCATGTTTATCTGTTATTATTTATGGGAATCTAAATACATATATGGTACTTTGTAGGACTTGGCATGTATATCTATGTGGTACTTGGTAGGACTTGACATATTTATCTATGTGGTACTTTGGTAGGACTTGGCATATCTATCTGGCACTTGATGAGAATATGCATAGGAATTTGTATACCTGTCTGGTATTTTATGGAGATCTGCATACCTATCTGATAGTACTGGAAGGGAATCTGCACTTCTATCTGGTACATAATAGGATTCGACGTACTTCTTTGTTATTGGATAGAATTATGCTTATCTGTCGAGGACTTGATAAGAATTTGTGTACTATGTTCATAATATGAATCTGCATATCACATGTATGGTATGAATCTACATACCTATGTGAAACTTGATAGGAAAATGTGTTCTTATCTAAAACTTGATAGAAATTTGCGTATTCACCCTGTACTTCATGGGAATCGGCGTACCTATCCTTTTTACAGTAAGATTTGAAGAGCTGATTCACAAAGTGCCCATAGTTCAAAATTACCATTATCGATTTTTTTGCGCCATCTGGTGGAGAAGGTCATTGCATATCTCTCAGATGTTACAAATTATTTTTTCGTACCTGGAGCAGGATAAAACTCGAATTTATGTACGTTCTAAGGAGAGCTGATAAGAGTGAAATCGCACTGTTTATATTTACCAAGCTAGATACTGTAGACGCATGAAATTCGTATAAGTGAACAATGTTTTGGACTAAGGGCAGTTTGTGATAGGAAGACATGTGAGCTCTCGGTGAAAATTCCATGATCCGTCGAAATACTTTGCATGTAGGTACGTGCGTGATCGAGGCGTGGGAAGGGTGATGCAACTTAGTATAGCCAAGGACATGTTTCACATGCATAATCCGGACCGAGAATACGAAGATTTTCTACTGTCGGGATGATTTTGGGTCGACAACGTAGAATTTTCACCGAGAGCTCATATGTGTCTTTCTATCACAAACTGCCCTCAGTCCACGACTTTCCCTGTTTTGCGGCTTTACAGCTCGAAAACTATAAGATCGACAGTTTTCAAACTTTGATAGGGTTGCTGCTATATCCTCAACTTCCCATTAAAACCATCAAAACAATATTACCAACCTTGCATAAAGAATGGGAAGTTTTTTTGTTTTTTTTTTTGATTTCCTAAACTTTACTGTTTTGGACTAAGGGAACTTTGTGAATCAGGTTTTCAATTCGTATACCTAGTCGCTTACTTATCTGGTATTTGACAGAAATTTGCACATGGGTCATTCTTCAAATAGTAGGCATTTTATGCCACGAGGGTATTACAACATTAATTCGCTGTATTTTCACAAATTTTAAAAATTGTACTATGCATATTTTGACAGTTGAATGAGTCAAAAGTAAAAAAAAAATCTCACTTCTCTAATCCATCATTTGTCATCAGTTTTACTTTTTAGAGCCGTGCTTGACTTAAGCACATGTTTTAGAACTAATTTTGTATAATTCAAGAGATCATATTTAATCAGATATTATTTGGAGAAAGAAATACTGGTACCTGTGGAGAGAGAACAGTGACAAAGAAGTTCATAATGTCACTATTTTTCTACCTCATATTAGACAGTTAGGTGCTGTAAGCAGATAGCGTTTGTAAACTTGATTTCGCAGAGTTTACACTGCTGTTACATTACTGACAATTTATTATGTACTTAGAAGAAAACTGACAGAAAGGCAAAAAAAAAGTGAAATTTGAAGTCTGAAGTGCCAGTTTTGTAGAAAATGACCATACCAGTCTGATACCTGGTACATGTCGGCATACCTATAGGATTTGGCATAAATTTTTAATATCTAAGGGATTATGATGGAAATTTGCATACCTGTCAGTTATTTAATTAGAATTTGATTATCTGTCCGATACTCTGAAGAATTCTGCATATTTATCGCATGCAAGTCCCCTGTTTGTGTGGTACCGTGGTGTGGTAAGGGGGCTTACAGAAAAACTAAAAACAAATGGGAAAAGTATAACTCCGACAGATAAACCCTGATGAAAGCAAGGGGAAACAATCTGCAAAATGATGGGAATCAGCATACCTACTTGGTACTTAGAATCGGCATTATAAATTACTTTATAACAGAGATTTGCACGCCTATCTGAAACTTGATGATTTGGTGCTGTATATTGGGTACATAATAGAATTCTGCATATCGCATATTATCTGGAAGTTTGTACATGATGAGCATTGGTATTGTAATTTTCTGGTATATGACTGAAATGAGTATACTTATCTGATACTTGATAGAATTCTGTATATCAGAAAGAACTTGTCAACAAACAATTTTCCTGGCAAAGAATTTACCCAGAACAAATTTACATATCTGTTATACTAGATAGGTATTACCGTACATATCTAGTATTTAAAAGAATTCTGCATATACATATATCATCTGATAGATGTCTGCATACCTACATATCTGGTGCTTGTTAGGAATTTGAAAATCCGTTTCACATTTTAGGAATCTACATATCTATCTATAGATTATAGAATATACCTTCACATTTAGTACCCCATGAGATTCAGCATAACAAAAATTATTTTAACAGGAATCTACCTACTTAGCTATTTCTTACTGAGCATTAGGATATCTATCTGGTACTATGTGGAAATCCGTTTGTGATATTATCAACACGCCTATATCCTTTGTATAATAGATTTGTGCATGTCTATCTAATAGGAATCGGCATATCTATCTGGTACATAATAGGAATTGGCATAACTATCTGCTATGTATATGATAGGATTCTGTATACATATCAGGTACTTAATACAATGCTTTATGCATACATAGTACGCAATAGGATTCTGCATTTTTATTTAGTACATGATAAGGATTAGTATATCTGGTACTTATAGGAATCTGCGTATCTCATGGTTGGAATGTGCATACTTATCTGATATTTGAAAGAGTTCGTAGGAATCTGCATACCTATCTCATTCTTGATAAATTTCTGCATTGGTACTCCGTGGGGTGTTATACTCGTATAGCTATCTAGTACATGATGAGAATCGGCATACCTATTGTGGGACCGGGCAATGGGATGATGCCTGGTCGACCATGAGGGGATTTGTCTCCTTAGAGGGGCCCTTGTCCTCCGCTCAGAACCGCCGGCCGGTTGGGAAGCTTCGTTCAGCGAGTATTCGCCGCAGCCACCAACCGGGTCGCAGCGCGCCGGCCCCTAACGTTCTCAGCGATTACTCAGCCGAAACGGGGCGCCACGAGATCGGAAGGGGACGGGTTGCTGGAGTACTCTGGAATGCACCACGTCGGTCAATTACGCAAACAATTACTAGCACAGATAACGTGTATTATATCAAAACCTTGCGGTAGTTACCGGGTTGTTGATGCGAGGTTATTAGCTTTTTTCTAACATACTTTATCTGCGAGTAGTAGCTGCTAGGCGGCACGCCACACCTATACATCTGATACTTAGTAGAAATCTATGTCTATCGAATACATGATACGATTTGGCATATACCTTTCTAGTACGTGATCGAACTGTACATATTTATGTAGCTCCAGCTTTACTAGAGTTACTTATTCTGTTTGCTTCCTCTGTTGTGATGCGAATGGACCCCTATTGAAACAGATATTATTTTCGCTCCGCGTAGGAACATGCGATCGATATTGGAATATACGTTAATTAATCCAAACCATCTATAAACTAATAATGGCCTTAATAACAGCTATAACGGAACTGCCTATATGAAATCGTAAAATTTGACGGTACACTACACAAATTTCCGGAGCCGAATTACTTATTCATTGGATTTCAACCTTATGCGTTTAGTAAGTAGTTCTTGTTGGGGCATTAAAAATAGCCTAGAAGAGTGAAAAAAAAGAGAAGTTATTGACGGTACTGCCTTTGTGATTCGAGAATACGAGACATACATTGAACATGAACTGACAACTATTCTAAAAATTAATGATGTATACATATAGGAATTGTATGTAAATGTTCTTTCCAATTACGCTCTTTTTGAAATCCTCTCGAGGGGTTCTTAAATTCACAATATGTACGTACATGATGCGTAAGTGACCAACTATTGAACGAATTATAGGTGTAAAACTACACATCAAGCAGGCCAGCTCGGCTATCTTTTTATTTACATTGCCAAGTGTGCTGTAAAAACGATAACTGTATAACCTTCGTGGTATTTTCAATAGTCCATATCGATATAGGTTACTCGCGATATTTCTGGGTGTCAGGCGAATAATAGCGCGACTGTGATAACAATAAAATAAGGTCATTGATATAGTAAAAATTTTAAGACCGATTCTGCGTCTACACGATATAACGAACGTGTTTCTGCTATGTAAATATGAAAGTCAGCTACCTGGAATATTCTTTTCAAAGAACCTCCAATTCAAGTAAGAAAAATTATGACACTTCATTCATTCGTTTCCACCAAGTGAGTGCTTTGGTTCTTGAACATAAAACTTCCTAATTACTATGCAATTGACGTTTGCTCGCCTCTCTCAAGATCTCTAAATTGCTAAGAAAGTGTATTTTATTCTAATGACTACTGAAACAAAAGCCCCTCAAAAGTCTCCGTCATAAAATGATGATAAAGAAATGAGAGGAACGCTTATGCTTACGCACAAACTTTGAAATCAGAATTTTCCTCTCCTCCCTGAAAAATTCACTTCAGAATCGGATATTTCTTTCCTGGAATGAGGAGTACCCAGTAGACCAAAAACTAAATTATAGAGAAAATTGTAACGAAAAAAAAAAAGAATGGTCCTCACTCTGTAAATTTTGCCAGTGGATGCCCAGAAATCTCATACTTTTCTTTCTTGAGTGCAATTTTACCAACTTAACAAGTTCTATGAGAAAAATTTAAAAAGCTCTGAATTTACTCTATAGGGTTTAGTTTAAATACGTTATTACTAACTTCAAGTTGAACTCTTTAATTACAGAAATTATGGACTTCTTCAAAAGCTGCTCATGATTGACGCAGAGTGATAGAACTGTTTTTGAAACAAGTTAGGTACTTCACGTTTGTATTTACGGGCGCCGATGCTAATTTCTATAAAATTTACTGTGAATAACTTGAAAAGAACACGAATTATTTTTAGCTTCCGGAAGGTCCTTCCACTTCGTAACACATGGTAAATTAACAGATGGTTGCATCGTGCTTCCTTATGGTGCTTTTCAACGCAATTACCTCTTTTACTCATTTGCGTATCATCGGTCAAGAAAAATAATTCGTCATTTTCTATGCACACATAAAACTTGCAAAATGTAACTGTTTTTGTTATCGACAATAAGTATACGTCTACCATTTGAAAGCTGAAAAATATTTACGTAATGTATGCAACGTAATTTGATTGCTGTCAAAAGCGAATGAACTTGTGAATTTTGCCTTAAAACAAAACTCTGGGTTAAATGTCTGATCTCAGCAAGAATGCCCGCATCAAGGCAGTGACAAAATACAGACTGGTTTCCTCTATTCAGCTTCTGTTGAAAAGACGAAAAAAGTGGCACATAACTGAATATCATCCCCAAAAACTAAAGCAAAGCTAGACCACTGAGATGAGGTTTTTAAAATTTCGAAATGCCTGTCACGAGTATACCATTCTTTTATGTGTTTGGGAAATCCGGGTTGCAAATTATAGGAATAATACGCTTCAGTTCGGTGCGGTGTATCCAGAATGGGAGACTTAAATTTAACTTATTTAGATGCTTAAATTTTATCAGCTTCAAATAGTTTTTAAAAACGTCGATGGAAAAACAGAAAAATGCTGATCGTTTTAATTCACAGCTTGGCGAATTTGAGAGAGAATTTCTCCCTCTCTTTGGTTCGCTGCTGTAAATCAGCTCTGCCATTTTCAAAATTCCTTTCCCCTTTTCTTCCTCTAGTTACTCGATAATTAGTTTTAGAAGGGACTGGTGACCGGGTTGCCTAGTTTTACTCAATGACCATTTTACTTGTGAGCTGTGTCCTTGGCCCTAGATACCTTAATTTCTCGAATTAGTCGAATTAATATGGAAAACGAGTTTCATAATTCGGCAACTCTTAGAACTCGAGAAATTATTCTGTATCAGGGTGCCATTGTTTTATGGAATTTCGGATGTTGAGTGGCTACGGGTGGATTTTATTCCTTTTGAGGGGATGGTAATATTCTAAATAATTGAACTCGATCGGATGTTACTACTAAGTAGTACCAGGGTGTCATAACTTCCTCTATTCTAATAAAAGAAACACTGGATTTTCACTGCTATAACAAGAACATTTTTTCTTGGCCGCTGATGTGGTTAAAATTTTGTTAAATTTTAATTTCATTTTATCGTAACCCAGTATTGGTGGACAAGCTACAGAGATGTTGGAGTATTCGTCTGTGAGAACGAGCAACTTTGTGTACAGTGTAGACTTATGGCACATTCTCGGCCTCTGGAAGTTTAAAACTCAGAATTCTCAATGCAAATTTTTATTTTGAAACTAGATCGATTCCTCGCTTGCTTTCCTTCTGAAATTGGAAGGTCTTAGTCGACGTACTCACTATCTCATCATATTTCATTTTCACCTTCAAGCAGTGTTTTTAGTGATGGGGACCGGGAAAATTGTAGGTTCGCTAGCATCGATTGAAGAAAAACGGATAAGGAAACTGGGTCGAAAAGGTGGGGTTCAACGCAGCAATTTATGGCAGTCTTAATGTTTTTTGAAAATATCTCGAGAATCAATGCGGTTAACGGAAAATTGAAAAGAACATGCCTTGTAGCAAATAAAATTTATTTTCAGATGAACTCATTTTTATCGAAATCCGAGTGATTTTTTCCGCATAAAAATAGCATTGCATCGTTGTTGTTGTTGTTGTTTGCCCGGCCCGAATTCTGGCATTTTCTAGGTCTGCCACCGTTGGGCGAAGCGCTTTCATTAAAGAATGCCTCGTTGCACCAATCTATCAATTTTTCCAAGTTGATTTTTCCCGTGATTTTCTCCCAGATTTGTCCGCATTTCAGTTTGTACGATTTTCTGTTAGGAAAGATGATTTCAAATTTCTGGCAACGGCGAATCCGGCGTGTCTTCGCGGGTGCATTTTTTCGCTCTTTAACTTGGCATCGCCGTATAAGTTTGCGTGGAGCGGACTGAGCGAGATGAGGGGGCAGCAGAAAACGAAATATTTTGGTCGCACGGACGTGGAAGCGATGTATTTTAATTTCGCATTGTCGGTCCATGGGCGAGGATTACGCGACTGGCGTGTGAGTCCACTCCGAGGACATTCACCTCCCCTCTGGCCGGAGATTCGGAAATTATTTTCGTTCCTCCATTGGTGGGACATCTGTTCGCTCTTAAATAATCCTTGAAAATAGGTTCAGCGAGTATACACTCCTCTCGTGTACACGCAACAGATAAACGATTTTGGCATGAAGCTCGTAATTTAGATACGAAGTAGGTGTAAACTGCAGGAGGAGTGGAAGATTTGGTGCTTTCGTGCCGTATCATCGCCGGAAAATTTTCGAGTGCCCTGGGCAGTGCCATGATTTTATTCGAGTCGAGTGACACGGTGACACAAAATGGTACCAGCATGACAATGTCCATCTATTCTGCCTCATCTGACGCCGCAAATTATAGTGATGGTATCAATCCCTCATCAACTGTATATGCAGGGTGGTGCTGTTGACTCCGCAACAATGTTGAATGCTATTAGAAAAAGTATTACAAAATTGCTATTTCAGTTCTTTGAGTTTAAAGCTGGAAAATCGATAGATGGGTCTCGGCTACCTCCGGTAGAATTTTAACAATTTTTTAGTCTCCTGTTCCCGGAAAATGGAGATTCTAATTTTAGGCAGAAAATAAAACTTCAACCCCAATACCTCGGCCACTAGAGAAGCTAGATAAGCGCGACAAACAAAGTTAGGGTCAAAATTTCATTTTCCGTAAGTTACTGGAAAATATATTCTCCAGCGGTTAATTTTAGTAGTTCGATTGGAATTATCTGTGGAATTTCAAACAGAATGTTGGGCCATGTAGTGTATTATTGAGGGCGATGTTTTAGACTCTACATTCTACAGGGTAACATCGTCGGAATTCCTGAATCTCGGGAATTCCATCCGTTTTTCCAGCGCTAACACTGGAATCGAGATGGGGAAACGAATTTTTTCTGCCTCGGGATGGTCCTGTGGCAGCAAATTTCAAATGTGTATGTCTGCTAAGTATTATATGAGCTTTTTTAAACCAATACAGTTTTCCTTTTCATTATTGAAATGAGAAAGTGACTCAAATGATGATTCAGAACACTGTTAAGAATATTTTTAAAGCAAGGTAAGTAATTGAAGATAATCTTCCCTAGACCGCAATTTCGTCAGCTTTACGAGGATAGGAGAATGGTCAAGAACACAAAAAATGTAATCATTAGGCATATCAGTCGATTTTGCAAGACGAGATAGTCGTCATTTCTTAATTCCAGAAAATTTAAGCGATTTCTTCTACATTACACTGCGAAAAATGTTACGAAGAACGATTTGCTTAATCATCATGTCGAACGTTTTAGCAAGAATCGAAATCCTGTTTTCCTTGTGGAATAAAAATCTGTAGAACAAATTTGAAATTCCGGGCACATCGCTGCTTATTGTAACTAAAGACTGACTGTCTCTGTTTAATGCTGGGCAATTGCCGAAATTTCCTGGAAATGAGAAATCATGACTTTTAGGAAGATGTTAGAGCATAAAACACCCGCTTCTAATGATTTACTACACGATCTCATACTCAGTTGCAATTCCAGCAACAAATTTAGCAAAAAGTCCAAAACTGACCACCGGATGTGTTTTCCAGTATTTCACAGAATATTGTACGTTGTTTTGAAATATATTTGACGCGCATTTCTGCCTCCTCCAGTTGTCGAATGAATCTGCGATTAAATTTTGAAGCTTCAACTACGAACTTTTTTCCCGTGAGCAGGAGGACCACGAAAATTTCAAAATATAACTGGAGCCATCTGAGGCCATTCACTCTCGAATCCTGGTCCCAAATGCGGTAAATTGGAAGAAAAACTTCCTGTAGGATTTACTATTACTATATGGATCAAAGTGGTAAAAAAACACGATTTTTTCTTTCAAAAAGGTTGCGCTCCCAAGGGTTCAATCTGTCAATCTGTTCTAGTAGGTGTAAGAACAACTTAGCGAACAGTTTTTCTTTTTGAAATTGAAAAACGTTTAGTGGTCGCACACCTGGGGTGAAGTTTAACACAGATTCGTATAAGAAAAACTACGGTTTTGCTGTAAGAAGCCATAAAAGTCCATTATGATAAAAAATATTAGTTTGACTCAAAAAATTGTTCTCATTAGTGTACTATTTGTAGTTGAGTATCTAACCTCGAACCGAACGTTTATGAAGAAAAAATTTTCATGGTCAGTGCCACTCGTCTAAAATATTGGTAAAAAGTGTATTTTCGCAATTTCAGAATTCTGGCGAGGATATAAAAATAAATAAAAATGTATGCGAATCAGTTTTCATGATGGTGTACTAACTTCATTTTTGAAGTTACTTTTTACCCACCCCATTCAAAAGGGTCTACAAGGAAGCAGGAACTAAAAATTACCACTAAACACGTGAAGTATATGAAATTGAGGATTTTTAGGTCGGGTATTTCATTTTTTGAGGTTGGTTTGGTCCCAGGCTTCGTCCATGTTGTTCTACAGACGGCAGAAATACAAAATAGTGAAATTTTCGCATGTTGGAGTCAAATTGGAAACTAGGATTTTCTTAGTCAGTGATCTCGTTTCTGATGTTCTTCTGTGTCTACTTCCACTTCTTTTTGAGTCAGTAGGCAGTTCAGGTGTAGTTTCAAAGTTTTATCAATTTTCAATTCATCAAATTCATTTTTCCCCGCCAAAATCATGTATAAACGTGAGAGGTCTACTTCAAGTTTTTTTAAACTCATCTCACGTGTATGCGCTGAACAAAATAAATAAACTGCGAGCCTAGTTGAGTCTTAGAGGAAGTTATCGGCTACTAATTTATACAATTCTTAACCTTTCTCTGAGAAGCTTGTTATTTCACATCAGAATAGGTGGGTATTAATCTTAAAGTTCTAAAGTCTCATTGGCATTCACAATGCAAAGAAAATAGGCTCCGTCCTTTTATTGTGGTGGTTGACTAATTTCAGGCTCCTACAGACCAGTTCGAAGGGTGTTGGGACCAAAACTGGAAAACAAAATCCCCGTCTCAAATACCCAATTTCAACCTATTTGAGGCAAACGTGTGTAAATTTTGATATGTCACATTTCAGGCCCCTGTGGACAAATATAAATGGGTATTGGACCAAAACAAACTCAAAAATAAAATCCTCGACTCCACAAACCATGGGGTAAAAGGGGATGTTATAGACGGGTGGTGGTTATGTCCAAGAAATACTATTCAAACTATCGTGGTTTTTACGAATCAGGAAAAATGAAATCACGTTGTAACACTTCCATGTATTTTGCCATACAGAAGAAAGAAAATAAATATTATTTGATTTTGCTGAATAAGAATTTAACTTTTCGAGTTACGAAAGTTGCCTGTATTATTGTGAATATTGGAGGAAAATAGTGCTGCATAATTGACAGATTCAATATTCGTGCTGAAGCTAAGTGTTATTGTATGAATACAGTCGAAAGACGAGTACAGGGCCTGGGAGGTTTTGGATAAAGGTAGTGCAAGAGGTTCCAGACACTGTCATTTGAAAGGAAACATCTTGTTACATCTTTTTAGATCGTACCACATGCCGTCCATGCCTCGTGTTTACCCATAGATGGCAGACATAAGTGCCTTTTCATTCTCACAGATCATTTGTAAACTGAAAAAACTGCAATCATACGATAATCAGACGACTTTCTGTTGTTTAATGTGAGCGTAAATAACTTGTGAGCTAAATAATTTGTGAGCCACATCAATTTCGATAATACATGCATGAACATGGTATAATTTTTATTTACAAGTACAAATTTTGTTATTTTTTACGTCGAGAAACCTGAGAAATAAAACTGTTCAGAACATCCCACCATAGGAATAGGTTATGGACAAAATTTGGGGTTCTGAAAAACCACGATATTTCACTTTCTGAATCTGGATCATATAACTTTAATGTATGAAAATGTTTAGAAACGTCTACTCTTTTAGCGAGTATTATTTTTACTTCGTCGCATAATTAAAGTAACCTGTAAACGAGAAAACTGTGCTTAGTGTCCGTAACTTCTCCGTTCCCTTAATTTTGGTATATTTTGCGTGTATAGTGGCAGTTCTTAGGTCCTGCCCCCGTGTGACCTTCTTGGACTGGGGGCTGGCAAAAAGTAACCTTAAACATGAAATTAACTTCAGAAATTATGAAAACCGATTTTTATACTTTTGTATGTATTTTTATATCCTCGCTATGGAATATAAAGATGAAAGATCACTTTTTACCAAAATTCAAGTCAGGGTATTGACCTTGAAATTTTTTCTTCGTAAAAATGCAAATAGGTATTTAATTGACACACTAAAATGAGAATAATGTTTTTGAGTTAAATCAATATTTGTGGTCATTCTAGATTTTAAAGATTTCTTGAAGCAGAATCAGACTATTTCTTATGGGAAATCTTATGTTGATCTTCACCCCAGGTACACCATCCGTAAATATTCCTCGATTTCAAAAAATCTTGACTGAGGTATTTCTACACCTATTAGAACAAATGAAGGCCTTGAGGGCGCAACTTTAAAAGAAAAGCCTTTTTGTGGATCACGTATGTCGCGTATAGCCGAAAATAATTCATCATAATTAGCGTGAGCACCGGTACACCGCAAAATGGTTTACCCCACCGTCTCATTTTGTTCGGGTGACGGGTATCAGCCTCGCTTGTCTGCGTACAACAGTAAAGGCCTATTTGGGGGCACATCCACCGAAAGCGGATTCTTTCCATAATTAATTAATCAGAATAGATGCGGAGAATTCGCTTTTTGTGGAATGTCAAAAACGTTTTGAGCGTACGTGACAATTCGAGGGGGTGACGTCGACGTGTCATGCCGTCATTTGGCTTACTGCATGTACCCCGGGTGCTCATCATTTCATCAGTCTTCATCAATCTTCCGGGTAGTCCCCGAAGCGCTGCTGCGCTAACTTGGCTGGGTAAGCATAATTTGCTCCTCACATTCATTGACCATCCGAGTGTAATGGAATTGTACTTCCGCCATTCGGTTTCCGAGCATATTGTTTATTCGATGGGCGATCACGATTCGAAATTCACGGTGGAGTTGTTAGCGCGGACATGTGAAACGGAAAAACGAAAGTGAAAATAGAGTTACTGGCTACACGACCCCATTGCTGAAACTGCCTGCTGGAAAATGCGTGACCCGTATTTTGTTTTTGGACGCGGTTACTGTCGAAAAACTTGGAAGGTAAAAGGCGAAAGGGAAAGCTCATCATTTATTACGAAGGTTGAAGCACCCGGTGTACTTCGGAATTGTGACTCATTCCCGTGCATATCCATCATAAAAATGTCAGCTGAAACCAAAGTAGAACATCGTGTAGCGGCACTCTTTCTTTAGCTCGAGTAAAAGTTGGTTTCACTGGGTTGCATGTCTGAGAAACATAAAGCGTTAATCTCGAAAACCTGAGACATTTCAAACTTTAGAGACTATGTGCAGGATTTTGTGAGTTCAAAAGAGGTTGTCATTGTATATGGACCATTTCATTTAGTCGTAGCAAGATCTGTTCTGTGTATTGTGAGCGTCTAGCAGCCTTCCTACACGGGTTCAGCTCCTAAGGCCGAAAAGCTATTGAACCGGTTTTCTTTCCACAGACATCCTAGCGAATAAAGCGATTGTACGACTGCAGTACCGTCGACAGGAATAGATAGCGTGCTCTGTAGTCTTCGTGTTAATTTTCAGGTACAAGGTATTTTGTTTGCAAAGGACGTTATTATCAGTATTTGAAATACCAGTGCAACGTTGTGTGTGTCTTGTGGGTCACTTACTCGGGATTGTGCGACACGTGGCTCATAGCAATTCAAGAACACACGTGTCTTTGGTATAGAGAAGGAAATACTTTAAGGAAACAAACTGTAGAGAAAGCAATGGCAAACTACCCTAATTACCTTGCCTAGTTAGATGTGCGACACGGTCGCTATGCCGACAACCCGATGTGGATATAACACTCGTAGAAGAACATGTAGAACGGTGGAAACATCTACAGTTCTGCAAAGTTGATCTGAAAAACTGAGAAATAAGCACCATCCTAATGAATGCAGACGTTATCGACAAGGTCTTCATGTTTTTTTCTTGTCATCCCATGGATACCAATTGCCCTCAGTCTGATTTTTAGGGTCGGCGCAGCCGAGCCTTATACAATGGAAATAATTTCAATAATAATTCAGGGAAGAAGTAAACTCCAAAGGAAAAACATGGTGGAATAGTCAGCTTGACAAAATTAAATATTCCATAATATTATGGAAAAAAAGAACAGAAAAGTACTTTTATAAATGGAAAAGAGCCACCCTCCTTAGTACTATAAATAAATGTAATATATCATAACTACAAAAAAACCTTAACCTCACTAACTCGGAAATATAAATCACTTATGAAAGAATGTAAAACAAAAGTATGGAGAAGCTTCCTTTAAGAATACACAGCATGGGTGCCCGCCCCTATAAAATAGTAACTGGAAAGTATAAAAAACTAGAAATGCCAGTTTTTGAAGTCAACAAAGTCCATCTTGTATCAGAAAAAGATGAGTACAAATATCTGATGAATGAATCCTTTCCTACTATAGACAACCCCTTACCAAACTATGACAATGATATAAACTTTTAACTCGATAGCAATAATCTGGATCAGTGGCCTAGTGTCGGGGGGCGGGGCATGTGTCCCTCCAATATTTCTACATAGTCCTCTAATGTTGGTGATTTTTTTAAAATACCTCAATTTTTGACTTTTTCAACCTTGAAAACCTTATTGTGCCCCCCCCCCCCCCCTGGGAAACCCCTAGCTACGCCACTGATCTGGATACAATCATAAAAAATCTCAAAAATAAAAAAACAAATGGTCAAGACAGAATATCAAATAAAATGATAGAAATTTAGCATAGCATATGGCACAAATAAATGGTAGGTATCTTCATACTGTATAAAAAAATGCCTTGAATTAGTCTATTTTCCAGCAGTATGGAAAAAAGGAAAAATAAAAGTGCTAAATAAACTTTGTAAGAAACCAACTGATGCAAAAGCGTTTAAACCCATCACATTACTTCCAGTGTTAGGGAAAGTACTTGAGAAAATAATAAAATCCCTGCTAGAAAAATGATAGAAAATAATTTTGTTCTCAATGATAATCATTTTGCATAATATAGAAAATCTAGAGGCATGGAGTAGGCCATCAGTAAACTTACAAAATATGCAGGAAAATTTAAACAAAGAAATAGACATGTCCTGTTAGTCAGCTTTGACATATCGGGGCCTTTGATAAGGTCTTATAGTCAAAAATAATAAATAATCTACGTATTAATCTTATCCCATAAACAATAACAAAATTTGTCAAGTTATTCTTTTAATACAGAGAACAATAGCGCACTACACTGACAAAGGAAACATGATCTGCTGTAGAGGATTATATTGTGGAGTACCGCAAGACTCAATGGCATCTGTACTAAATGTTCCTGTGGCCAAAGTACACAAAATTCTGTAGTATAAAGACACAGCAACACTCAGCTATGCAGATGAGATACTCAGTGCCGATTTATCCATTAGACAGAGGGCCTAGGGCCTACGAAGCATTGAACTTTGTTTTTTTAATTACTTACTGAAATCTGGCCGTGTGGCATGCAAACATTCGAGAAAAAAATATTGAAGCAACTAATTGTTTGGGACCTACAAAAATCTTAATTCGGCACTGGACATACTCCTAATAGCCGGATTAAATACAGATGTAAATGATGACTATAATAAAATAAATGACAGTATCTCCATGGTGAGCAAAGAAGTTATAGAAGCCGGTCTCGAATTTAACGGAAATAAAACTCAAGAGTCTTCTAATCTCCAATAAGCACGACAAAAACTTGATTAAACATGACATGGAATCAAGAATAAAAGTCAGTGGAACAAAAATAAGCGTCAACTCTGAACTTAAATACCTAAGCATAATTCTTGATGAAAGTCTCAACTTTGCTAAACACATACAATACATGAAAAGAAAAATACTCAAATACTTCAACCTATTTAAAGCTCTTTATGGAAATAAATACGGACTAACATATAAAAACAGGAAAATTCTATACCAGGCTGTATACAATTTGATAACGATGTATTGTTCACTAGCATATTTCCCAAAGCTAACTCAAATTCAAATGATGATGATAAGGTTATCAGTCTTACAACTGGGTTTGATATAGCTCTCCACTTCTCCTTATCTTGTGCAAGTTATTTCATTTTGTAATAACACTTACATTGTTACATTTGACCAAATTGAAATAAACGACTTAAAATCCCTTCAACGCAAATTACTCATAAACATCGCTTCGGGTTATAGAACTATTAGCTTCTCAGCCATATACTGTATTACAGGTGAACCTCCGATCAATATCAAAATTGGGTATTGAAATGAAATTAGGGAATTGACAAGGAATGATGAAAATATGGAGAGGTCTGAACTGAGAAATGGGATTAAGGAAATAACACAGAAAGCAATCGAAAGATGGCAAGGAGAATACAAAAATGCAGCAACAGGCAGGCACACTTACAAAATAGTACCTGATGCGAGATATGTATACAAAAACAAAAATTGGAAAACAAACTTCTACATCACCCAAGCTCTAACAGGACATGGGAATTTTGAATCTTACCTTGAAGAATATAAAATACTGAACTCTAGGAATTGTCGAGATTGTGGGGAGGAAAGTGACAGTCCATGGCATATCATATTCAAGTGTAAGAACTACGAAAATGTAAGCAAAGCTTTCGGCATAAAGGATGAGAGAGACATAGTTATAAGTAGAAAAAATAGAAATAATAACATGACTAATGTTCTAGAATATTTTAATGTGCTAATGAGAACGATGTGTAAAAAAATATACATAAAAAGTGTAATGCGTTAAAAATTAACTGATAGCACTGTAAATTGTTAGTTGTATACCCATAACACCAGAAAACAATTGTAACAGTGTGCTGGTAATTTTTTCCTTTGTTTTTCATTTTCATTGTAATAAAGAAATATAATGTTTAAAAAAATTGTGCCGCCTCGCAGCTTTTCCCCGCAGGTTCAACTCCTGGGGCCGAAGAGCGCTCTCTCTCTCTCTCTCTCTCTCTCTCTCTCTCTCTCTCTCTCTCTCTCGTCTCCATCTGCGTCTCCGTCTCCGTATCTGTCTCCGTATCCGTCCCCACAGACATCCTAGCGAATAGAGCAATTGTACAATTGCAGTACAGTCGACAGGTATGGATAGCGTGCTCTGTAGTCCTCCTGTTAGTTTTCAGGTACAAGGCATTCTATTTGCAAAGCACGTTACCACCAGTATCTGAAACACCCGTGCTGCGTTGTGTGTGTCTTGTGGGTCACTTACCCGGGATTGTGCGACACGTGGCTCATAGCAATTCAAGAACACACGTGTTTTCGGTATAGAGAAGGAAATACTTTAACGAAACAAACTGTGGAGAAAGCAATGGCAAACTACCCTAATTACCTTGCCTAGTTAGATGTGCGACACGGTCGCTATGCCGACAACCCGATGTGGATATAACACTCGTAGAAGAACATGTAGAACGGTGGAAACATCTACAGTTCTGCAAAGTTGATCTGAAAAACTGAGAAATAAGCACCATCCTAATGAATGCAGACGTTATCGACAAGGTCTTCATGTTTTTTTCTTCTCATCCTATGGATATCAAGTGCCCTCGGTCTGATTTTCTTTCTTCATGACTGTGCTTCCCAAATCCTGGAAATGCTTCCTCTCACTTCCAAGCTTAGTATTCTATATGGTGTACAATGTAAATTCTTTTATTTTTTGAAAGCAATTCTTTAGTAATCCTATAATGAGCAATAATTTGACGATATTAATTTGATTATTAATTTTGTTTCAGGTAAGTTGACTTTAATATTTCAAGAACTTCCTGCGGAAATACAATACTTGGTATGTCAATAATTAGTATAATATTTTGCCGAGATATATTTTGACTGGCGGCATTAGCTGGATGAAGTAAAGCTGGTTTATAAGCTCAATACTCGTACGCGATGAATTGTTCATTTTATCTTATCAGGAAAATGTTATTGCAAAATTTGGGGAATCTAATTGGTTAAACGAAAAGAATGGTTTACGAAAATTTTCTGCTGCGTCTTGTAACGCTGTGATGAAAACACTTACCTATTATTTCCCTGTTCAGCCAAATCCTTATCGTCCCGCCTCTACCCTGGTATTTACATTGCGTTGTGGCTGAATTGTTGAAAATTGTTCGACTGAAAATTGGGAATATTATGATCTGTGTGAAAATTGTATTGTTATTTTTTGAGTAAACGTATCTGGGCTACCCGCCTATTTTTCAGGGGGAGCGAGCTGTTCGTTTGGTTTTCGGAATTGCGTGTGCGAGGTGAAGTCGATTAATATTTTAAAGCGAGTAAATATAGCAAACCGCAATCTGGCCACGAAAGTAATAGAAAATCGGAAGTACAAAAGCACATTCTTCCAATGTAGATATTACGTTTTCTGTTCCACGTCGTGCCGCATGCGGTTGTATTAACAATGCCGTGAAAGTGCGAAAAGTTGATATGGAAATTAACTGATGACAATGGAAAGAAAGACGGAAAAAATTTTGCGATCAGAATTGTCTTCCTGCAAATGAAAATCCTCTAAATTATACTCGTAAGCGCGGATATCCGACCTATAGTGGGGGGGCTCATGAGGAACTGACAAGTTAATGCTGAAACGTGTTTCACGCGTGTAATTTTTCAATTTTTGGGGGTCTTTCAGTATAATTCCGGGCGAAGCCTCCCTCCATTTGTGCCTATATTTATTGTTCAACTCGGGGAAAGTTATGCCTTATGTACTTCGAAAATTATGGAAGCGCGTTGTAGTAGTGGTGGTGGTTTGAAACTTATGGCATTATGGCAGGGTGTCCAGTCTGGAGAAATCAGGGAATTTTGAAAATCTGGATAGTCAGGGAAAAGTCAGAGATTTTAGGAAATATTTCTGGAAAAACATGACGCATATAAAAAAGCTTCCAAAAGTGTGCTTCCACGTGTTGTCCTTTGAAGTAGTTGAAGCCAAAATGAAGCAAAGTAATTAAGTTTTCTTAATTTTTATATATTATTTTGTTTTTATGTTTTTATTCTTCGTAATGAAGTCTTTAATAAAGTTGCAAAAATTTGAATATTACGGACGTCTTTTACGCACGCTCTGTAACTTCATGTAGCCACCCTTTGAACCGCTCTCAAACGTGTCTGGGAAAGTTGAGGAACTCCATTTTAGAAAATAACCGAACACCTTGTGAGAGCTTCCACAGCTCAGTCAGAATAATGAGGTCGAGATTTTCCAGGATCACGACAAACTAAGAAAAAAATAATAATAAAAGTTCTGTTTTCCTCAATTTTTCCTACTGAAGCTTAAGTTGGTCTATTGATAAAATGTCTAAAATGAGCCCGTGGTAAAAGAAGTCACGAAATTTATGCTGCAACAAGACGTCTGCCTCAATCCAAAATTGAGAAACTTGCTGGCTTTTTGGATAAATTGATTTTCAGATTTGTGTAATCAGTCATTGGCTCTCTCTTCTTGAAAATAGTATTTTTGGGATGGCCGTTACTTCTGTTTTTGAGGTCTAAAGGGGCCGTTTTCAAAAGTGAGAGGTCTTTTGTAGGATGGCGATTTTTTTTAATGCGAGTAGTGTGAGACTTTGATAGGATTTGAGGAAGGTGCGTGGGTCATTGACAGTTTGTGCGTGAAATGTCGCACCGTGATTCAAGAGAATTGTGTTTCGCCAAAAAAACTATGTAGAAAATTAACAACCGTGGAGATGTGAGAAAATGAGTCGATGATGTGTCAGGGAGTCCAATGTACTCATATATAACACTGAGGGAAATATTATGGTGAAAATTATTAGAATTCTGGCAAGTCTTCGACGTTAGCAATTTCACTCACGCTTTAACAGAATACTCTGGTAATATTTACTGGATTCTTGCAACAATTATTATAATTCTACCAAAATTTAGTAGAATTGCCGTTATTATTGCCAGAATCTATACAGTGGAAATTGTCAGAATCTTCCGTTAAAAGGTCTGTGAAATTACTGAACATCAGAAACTTACCAGGATTCTACTAATGTTTAAAATAAAATTTATCTCAGCGGAGACTTTATTATGAGTCAAGTGCACACTTTAAAATGAGCTGAAAAAATTAAATCACTTTTGGGATCATTAGCGCAAATAGGCCTCAAAATTTGGGGGGGGGGAGCTTCAGCCTTAAAATAGATTTAAGAGACCGAAAATCCTTGCGAGTAAAGGAAAAACCAAAATTTATCTTCTTTTTTTAGAATTTTCAGTGCATACTGATGCAGGCCATTTCTGTCTTAATTTTTAGTGATTTCTGTTTAAAAATTTATACTCTTTACTTTTTGATGCTTTATTTGTAAATCGATTTCTGACCATACGCTTTGTATCTGAAGGTCCTTATGAATCAGATATTAAACTAACAATTAGTATTAGATTGAACAATATCAAATAATGTGATTGATGAATAACATGTGATCTGTCTGCATTTAGTATATTCGATCGTATAATCAAACTAGTGGCATAAGTTTAAAAATAGTATTTATAGAATTTCGAAGAATCCTAGTGGATTTTACTGGGTCTTAATGTGTCTTAAAAGAGTCTGCGTTGGTACAGAGAGTCTTGAGCGAATTCTAATGGGCAGTGGCGTAATTATGGAGGGGGGAGTAATCCCCCGAAATGAGGGTCTGGTTGGCCGAGTGGATAGCGCGTTGGTCTCGGAATCCGGAGGTCCCGGGTTCGAGCCCACGTTGCAACTCGCCAGGTTCAACCTTGGCCGGTTTTTTGGCCAAAAGGGAAGATGGCTAAGACAGCCTTAACAGCCTCCCTGACGTCCCTGAAGTAATGCTCGAAAGGGCGGATTCCAGGGCTCGGGTCTAGAGCAAATTAGAAAAAGAAGAAATCCTCCGAAATTATAACACATTTTTCTATCTATTAAACTGAAACATTCGTAAAGAAGATTTTCGAAAATTGACCCTCCCCCCGGCTCGAAAAATATTGGTGTAACTACGCCACTGCCAAGGAGTATTTGTCTGGATGATGTTTTATCCTAAGGTGTTTTAATACATTTCATTTGAAGTCTAAACTAATTTGCATAAGTTTGTACAAGTCTGAATAAGGAATAAGGCTTAAACAGTTAGTATTTGAAGTATAGTCAGTGATCTTGGTAATCGGATCTTGATTATTTTTGATACGTCATCACGTCTTCATATAGTCTAAATGTGTTTCAATTGCGGAAAAGACCCCAGTTCACCCGCTTGTCTTTCTGTTTGTATGATAAAGCCCATGGATAAGGGACACGATTTATTTCAGTCTTGTTCTTCGGATTTGTGACATCAGTTTGGCGTAACTGAGATTTAAAACTAAACGTGGAGAGCATTAATGCGAGTGTGTATAATCGACGAAACATAAACCTATTGAAAGGCTGATCAAATTAATAACTCTCATAAAAAATGTGCAGGCGATGTTTAATACTATCAAAATTCTTGAAAATTACAGTTTATTGAAGATAAGTTATCAATTATCTATAATCTTCAAACGAAATTGACGTTTAAATGTTCGTAAAATGAGACGGATCTGCGCGGAGGTCCATTCCTGAACGAAAAAATACTTTATATCTGTCTTTTCTCTATTTTCATTCGAATTTAATTGGCCTAAAGAGATTGCTGGTTAGAAAAACTGAAACGCAGTACTTTTTTCTGCTCTTTAATCTTCGAAAGGCGACTAAAACCGAATTCTTCCCCTCCCCCCTCCCAATAAAAGTTGGCTTGATACCTCCGGTATCGTTTTATATGATCTGTAAAAAGAAAATACTTTTGATTTCTTTTTCGAATATATTACTTATAATTGCAAAAATCATTAGTGTTTTGTCTTAGCTTCTTTTTCGTTTTATACATTTTGCTCCAAATTTCGAAGTCGTTTGTAGAAAGCGCTTGTGTTGAGACAATCGAATGAAAAATGATTTGAATTTTCGGAAATGATTGTTTTTGGAATTATAATACTTCTTTTTTCATTGTTTTTGGAATTATAATACTTCTTTTTTCATTCTTTTTTCGGATGAAGCCTATGATAAATCAAAAATGTCTTCCATTTTGCGAGGCAGTGATATACATAATACAGCCTTGTATAACTCATAATTAAATTATTCTTCTATTTATTCATTGTTCTAATTTCACTATCAGAATAGAACAGCATCTCGCCCGGAAATTAAAATTTATTGCGTTCGCTCTCAACTTGATTATGTAAATACTGAGCCCAAAAAAATCATTGTTATAACGTGATTTTTTCAACAAGAAACGAATTCATTCGGTCGAGATTAATTTTTAACCAACTCGGGAAACGGTTGGGTTCAGTTGCTTCTAAGAGTGATGGGGCATACAGACGTCCCTTCACTTTTTTCTAAATTATTAATATTATACATACCTATTTGAATTTTCCCCTTCTGTTTCACTTGGGTACACAGTTTAATAACATGACCTCTTCCCTCAGGAAATTTCTGAGTATTTCGCTGGAATGTGCGTTGCACTTACTTCTGTTTCATTGGTTCAATTACAGAAAATCATTCAAGCGAAGTGAAAAATATATACTCTGGAGACTGCTCTTTGAGATCTAGATCCGAAGGCTGCGGAAAAGTTATCAAAAGAAAAAGCTTTTCTCATTTTCGAATTCGGTTAGTGAAATGAGCAAATATCGAACTTATCAAACACATTACACACGTCAGAATTCTGTCTTCCCGACTCACAAATCAGCTCGAACGAATCTATTTCCTGTCTGTTGGTAATGTAACACATTTTGTTATAATTTTGACTCTCGCTGCATCATCAATCAACATCTCTCGTTTTCTCGAAAATATGATATCATCTCGAAAACATACAACAGGTAACCGACGAGGGCATTTTTCAAACTTTCATCACTGTAACAGTTTTTATCTCACTGCTTGAAACTCATCAATTTTGGCTGTAATCGGAGCACCTCATCGCCGCGCCGTTGAATCACTACTTCAAAAAGTTTAGGTAATGAATGGACTCTCCTTTCCCCAGGGCGATGTTATATGTGAAACATTTCGATGTCTCGAAATGAAATCAGACGTGTATTCTGAATCGCAGAAAACTTCTTTTTCGTTTTACGAAGACGTGGAAGTGAAAAGAAAATAGGGAATGTATCCGCTTCGGTTTATTTTTGATAAATGTTCGACGATTTTCACGGAACTGGGAAAACTCGAATACTGAGAGAAAAAGTCTTTTCCCTTGTCGGTCGACGGTCATCGTTCGCATGAACGAGCTTGTCCTGATTATCAGTGTATCGCTCATTGAGCATCGTCTCTTTATATTTTGATACCAAGTGGCCGCAAAAACTATATTATGTGTAAGTGTTTCCTTTCCTTGCGAATTGTTCGCATCAGCCGAGTGAGATGAAAATTGTGACAATGATGACCAGCCCGGTGAACAGAGGCAGAGGGTCGCGAGGAATTTTCGAACAAGTCAATTTTTCAACTCAGCAACTATTCTGAATCTAGAGAAGACCGCGAAACCTATATCTCCACTCTCGGGTTGGATGAACCTCACGCTTCAGTGGGCGCCTGAAGCAGTTGCCAATTTCTAATCAGTTACTGTGCTAACTGAAACATGATCTGTTGAAGAAGTAGTCAAACTTAGTAGATCTAGTAATTCCGAGGAACCCGGCGATCATTCTGAATCCAGGGAGAGCTTCGACACGCGTATCTCCACTCTCGGATTGGACGCCTGAGCAATTACCGATTTCAAATCAATGTGGTTACTGTACCAACAAAAACGTGATATGTTGAAAGTTAGTCAAGTCAAACTTAGCACGTGATACAGTAGTGGATCGTGAGCGTAATCCTTCACCTTACCTTAGCCTCTCCAGGAGCATCTCATCAGGTGCGTTTGAAACGTGTGAAGTTCCGCCCGTAAAGAGCCTATTCGATCGAAATGGAGTTAAGACCAATTTTATATGATAGATAAAATTACCGTCAATCTGAGTCAATTTGGAGCCTTGTAACTTAAAAATTCACTCATGAAAACCGATTTGAAGTTTGAGCTTTAAAAAAGTGAATTTTCAGAAAACTGACTTAGAAAGAAAAGTAAATAGAAATATGGGCCTGTTATACCTCAACTTCATGATGGCGTATCTCAACAATAGAAACAAGTATTCAGAAGCGTTCAGTAAATTTCAATAGAGAAATATATTATTACATATATATTTATATTTTTAAAGGGTTATTTATTGCCATGATAATCTATGACTATATCCCCAAAGTACAGGTATAAATTATGGATAATAGAAGTTAAGTATAATTATACATCTAGATGTAACCGGTGTCGAACGATGAAGAGTAGGTTCCGCAGATCTTTGGGAGTGAATTCAGCAACGTTTAGGTCTCTAAGTTTGGTACAGGATGAGAGCATGTGTTGAACCATAAGGCGCTGGTCGGTACAGTGAGAACACACTGGAGGAGATGTGATTTATCGAAGATGTATTGGTGAGTCGCTTTGGTATGTCCTAGAAAAATGCGATTGACGCAGGCAGGTTTTAGGGAAAAGTACAGCACTATTGATTACATCCATACTTTAGGGCAAGTTTCTGAAAAGTCGAAAGAATTTCAATGCAAGGTGGCAGTCATGGTTTCTCTTTTTCTAATTTTCTCTCCACCCGAGTCCTGGAATCCGCCCTTTCGAGCTTTACTTCAGAGACGTCGAGGAGGCCGGATTCCGAGACCACCGCGCTATCCGGGTTATCGAAGTCACTGCTTTCAATTCTGGTAGCAGTTTGACCTTGAGTTGAAGATTGTGGTATCACAGAAGAAGGCGGATGATCAAAATACCGTGAAATACAATATGGGTATCTAATTCTAGGTTGTCACTGAATTCATTTTCGACATCGACGTGACTCAAACTGTTACCAAAAATCATCTTACCGATCCTGAAAACTTCAAGACTGATGATATACGTACCTCTTGTAGTTTTCAACTCTTTCAATTTCAGTTTCCCCCTCCAGGTACCCTAATTTTCGAACTTGAGTCGAATTTATTGTAAAATTGTATTCAGCGATCTTAAAAACCTATGACTGAATACCCATAAGTTTTGTATCTTAGGACTTTTTGATCGACGACCTCTTCACCTGGTACTACAGTTTTCAACTTAGGGTTAAACTGATATCAGAAATGAGCTTAGCCACCCTGAAAACTGCAAAAATGACATCCATATTGTATATTTCAGATATTCCATTTCGGTCTCATTGCCTCTCTTCTAGGCGTCAATTTTCAAAATTTGGTTAGACTGATATCAGTACAGAATTCAACAAACTGGAAAACCTATAGTTAGATAGTCATATTGTATTTTAGGACATTTTAATCCTCAACCGCCTACCCTGCTATCACAGTTTTCATTTTACAGGGTTTTGAGAAAAATGTGGGTATAAATTTTGCATGTTGCAGCTTTTTACCATCACAGCGATCCGTCCCTGTGAACTGTTTTCTTTTCCCCCAGTCCTCTGATACCGCTTGTAATGTAATCGTGTTTTTATATTCCAATTACTTGGAAAATAACTGTCATTATTGATTTTTTTTGAGTTTCTATAAGTAGGTAAGGAAAGGCGGTCTGATTGGCCGAGTGGATAGCGCGTTGGTCTCGGAATCCGGAGGTCCCGAGTTCGTGCCCACGTAGCAACTCGCCAGATTCCGACCTAGGCCGGTTTTTCGGCCAGAAGGGAAGAGGGCTAAGACAGCCCTAACAGCCCTCCCCCCGAAGTCTCTGAAGTAATGCTCGAAAGGGTGAATTCCAGGGCTCGGGTTGAGAGCAAATTAGAAAAGAAGCAGGTGCGGAAAACTCAGTTGAGGTATCAACTGTTGAGTGTTGGAGGTCATGGAATTCAGTTTCGATATAAGTTTGACCCTCAGTTAAATTCATTTTGTTGTAGAACAATTACTTGAATTTTCTTTATATATTTGACAGTTCTCAGGGTTCTAAAAGAAAATCCAGTTGGGGAGGGGGCCAAATCCCAAGAATGAAATTGGCAAGCTGTGTGACGGTGGTAACTTTGTTCTGGAAATTCAAAAGACCCTTCCTAGCAAATTCCGTTTATTTCAGTTAATTCTTGCAATTTTCTAATTTGATTGGGTAGAGTGGAAGATCTAGAAGACAATTTGAAATTTTGAACATTGTGTTGATTTGTGTTGTTTGTGCTGTTTTCATGTTTGAAATGAAAAAAATTCTTGTCAAAGTGTGTTGTCAAGTTTTTCCAATTAATTGTATTCCCCGGCTTGTGATAATTTTTGGAGTTTTAACTCATACCATCAAGAAAGAGTAGCGCTTTACTAGGGTTCCCTTTATTCTGATGAAGTTGGATTTGTTGTTTGGATGGTGGAAAAACACCGGAAAATAACCGGGACTCCGAGCCGACCTCAAAACGAAGCTGCTCCGATCTGGCTCCGGCTCCGAACGATTCAATCAAAAATTTAGTTTTTGCTCCGTTTCCTGTTATACAGTAGGAAGGGTTGATGGGTAAAAGTAAAGTCAAGGGCGAAAGGAGCGGATGTAGAAAGGAGATGTTGAAAGGTCGGAGCCGAAACTGAGCAGAAATTGTTTGAGTTCCGGTTCTAGCAAATTATTTTTTCGGGCTCCGATTCCAGTTTCAGCACATAATTTTCTCAGGCTCCGGCTCTCCTGAAAAATGATTAACTGCGTATTCTGGTTCCGGCGCCGAGTGCAGGTCTCCAGAAAATAATTGTGATGAGTGATGTAATAGGACACTCATAGTCCCCGACTTACGTTAGTAAAAATTTAACTACTCAGAAATTTCAATTCTCAACAAAAAAAGAAAAACAAAAAGAAAACAAGAAATAAGAGAATGGGCAGAGGGATTATTTTGAAGGGTATGTTCGAAGGAATCATTTTTGTGAAGAAATTGTTAGAATCAATAGAGCAGTATAGACAGAAAATTGGAAGATTAACAATTTTTGTTCAGAATTTTTAATGAAATCGATTTTGTGAACAGCCGGTTGAACTAATTCCGAGGATTTTTTTGTGATCGCTGTTAACTGTTCTCTGTGATTATCAGAGTGTTCCCGTTAGCTGTCTATCTCCTAGCATGAAGAGGAAAAAGATTAAGAAGTTGATAATTTTTACTCTTAACTATATCTCAGTTCCTTTGCAAGAACGAGTAGGCCAGCGTATATACATATGGCTGAAATATACTGTATGGGTTTCCAGTTGAAAGGAGATCATTCGAATGCAAAACCGTGTTTAACTGCCCTTCAGTTTTGAAACTTCTTTCCTAGTTGCCTGAAATTCAATTTGTGATACATAAAAGTCAGTTTGATAAAATCGCATAAAACTTACGACTTCTAAGCCGGCGACATATAACAAAGTGAGTGACTTCTCGATCTTGCTGGCTTAATCTGAAATTTAACATCGTGGTACTGGCGCTGCCAGTCAAGTTGGACGTGAACTCGTGAAAAAATTTGAATAAAATTGTGAGTCTCGGTTGTTCTTGACATTACACCATTGCGCGGTTCGGTAGGGCGGGAAAAAAGTCTCTTCAAAAACTGACAAGGAAAAGATGATTATGAATTTTCTTGATAGTATACGTGTTTGGTATTTAATACTCCTATTATATTTAAATAACGTATTATGCCTTCCATGAAGTAAAGCTAAAGCTCGACATTTTGAAACCTGAGACATTCGAAACAGTTTTTTTACACTTTTGAAATAGTGAGAGGATTTACGGGAAGAAGTTAATTTGAATGGATATTAATGTAATTCCCACGAAATTAATCTGATTGCGAAATAAGCTAGCTCGATTAAAGGCGGGGTACTGAGGTGGATTCTTCTGTTGTCATTTACTCGTTTTTTAATTATAGCCTGCAGCGTGTTCGTTTAGAATCAACCCGGAATTACGGAGTACTTAATACTTCGCCACTGTATGTGGTATAATCGCCAGTAGGTCTTGTGTTCCTTTCCAAAGAGGCCGCATCTTCATTTGTTACAGTGTAGACGAATTTCGAATGACTTGGAAGGATATTTGCCAATTCTTTGCTTGTATTTTGGAAATATGCCCTATTCTTGAATTTTTGGAGGAGTTTCCATCAAAATAAGGGATTTTTGAAGGACTAAAAGATTTTTCTCAGGATGGGAAACTCTTTGGAGAATTGGAAGATTTGGAGAGCTTGGTAAGCCGGCAGACAGCCTGATTAAAAAAAATTTACAGTTCCTGATTCAAACGTGCTTCAACCCTTCTCTGTCCCTCTACCAACGCAACCACCGATTCTCGAAATTTCATCATCGAAGGATAAAATAATGAAATGTAGGGATTTAAACACGTATCGTTTGACGTTCATATTGTTGCTACCTACGCTTTCAGCTCTCGATCCCTGCCTGAAGTGCGTTTTCAGCTTCATGATATGCTAAAAATAATATCGAAAAATGAATTTAGTAACCTTGGAAACTTACTAAATTGATGTTCGTATTGTATCGTATGACGATTTCGGCCCCCACCCACCAAGGTTTAAAATAATATCGAAACACGAATTCAGCTACCGTGCGAACCTACTGTTTGAAAAAATGTCTATTTTTGGCGACTCGTGGTCTTAATTTAGTCGTTCAGGCAAGAATTTTTTAAATCGTCATTTATTGATTTTGCATGGCAAATTCCTGTAATTGAGAGTTACAATTGATTTTACGTCATTTGTTTATTTTTACATTTTTATCGTATGGAAGAAGAAAAGAAAATGAAAATTTATTGTAAAAAATTTTTCACAGTAGATTTTTCTTCGCAGGACATCCTAAATGACGTACTGAAAGTCTTTGCAATGTCCTGGGTATCATTGGCCCCAAAAGGCTGAACGACTTAACCACTTTAACGTCTTTCAGGAATCGGATTTCCCCCAGAATATCGAGAAATACAAACTTTAGGCGGAAACTCTTCTGACGAAAATTGTTGCTCAGTAAATTCTGCATAAAAGTGTTCCCTTACAATTTTTTCGTATAACAACCTTGGAAATTCTGAAATTCGGCGGTGGAAACTGACTCCCTAACACCGGCGTTATGGAGGATGACTCAGAAAATTTGACATGTTCTTAATCTTAGAAAGTTCAGTGCACAGGAAGAATGCTGATCAACCCTAAACCCGTTTGTCTACCTTTCCTCTCTCTTGCCTTTAGGTAGCATGTTTTAATTTGTATTTTCCGTGTTTCATTAGTACCAGTGAAGAATACAACTTTCAACATTTTCAGTATCTGAAATGGCCTAATCAAGATATTCGGGTGTGGGAGAGAGGTCACAGAATTCAAGTTTGATCTTGATTTGGTTGTTGTTTGAAAATTATGGTATCTGAGAAAAGAAGGGGTTCAAAATTTTCATAAAATACTATAGGTCTGTCGTTTTGTATGTTTAGAGGATGGTTCGCCACTTGATTCTTATCAGCAGATCGTGATTCCTAAGATGGAAAAGGGGGCTCAAATTTGGGGATGTCAATAAATATAGGTCTCATTTCTTAGATTTAAAAAGGTGCTGAATTCATTTTTGGCCTGTAGAATGAGTGAGGGAGGTGCCGATAGTTGAAGATATATCAATATATAAGTATCATGAGTAAGGTGCGGCATGATATGCAAATCAAAAAATGACCCAAATATGAACAAATATGCGACTTTGTTACCCCAAACATGGCCAAAATATGCGTTTTTCCTAGAAATATGTAAAAATATGTAAAATCGATACGGGTATCATTTTACAGCGTTTTGAAAGCCCCATCCATAACACTACATAACAGAATAAAAAAAATAGTATAAGATTATATGATTTTAGCTTTCAGATTTTTATGTTTTGTTACGTGCGCAGAATCGTGTTCTTTTAAGAGGATAACAAAGTTCAGAATATTCGACTCACGGAAACTGTTTTTTGAAATAATTTACTTATCAAAAATGGAAACATGGGAAAATTTTTATTCAGCCAAGTATCGTAATTTTTTCTTATATAATAGGGCCTAAATATAATTTTCCTTCCAGATTTTGGAAAGGAGGAGATTGATTTTTCGTCCTTCTCCCTTCCTCTTACCTCCGTCTTCTGTGGTTTTTATGCTGTCATTTGTGGTTGATGGTATAAATCGGTTCAGACCTTTTTTTTTTTGGGGGGGGGATTCTCCGTGGTCTTTTTGGCATATTTTGTTAGTTTTTTGTATTTTTCTTCCACCCCCTCTCCTCCTCACCACCCAAAAATATTTAGTTGATAGTAAGGAATATTCAACAAGTTTACAACGGAAGAGCGTAAAAAATTAAGGAGGGAGACGAATTTTCTAAATTCTAGCCCCCACCAAAAATAGTTCTGGTTGCGCCTCTGGCCGGCATTAAGGTGTTCTATTATGGAGTGTTAATTTGAACTTCCTGTGTTCTGGGTTTCCGAGGAAAGGTAAAAAATACCACGGTGTTAAGCCTGATGATTAAGGAGTTATGCCCGACAAACTGTGAAGGGGCCAAGTATGTTCACAGTGAAAGTTCACTGGGGCTCTCGGTCTTGACAACTTTGATATCGTAATTCATAGAGTGTCACCTAGAAATGTACATACATTAGAAAATTCCAGCGTATACAGCTAGCATCTGAACGAAGAGAGAACCAGTCTAAAAGCGAGAATTAACGGCGATTCTTTCGGTTTTCAGGACGAAGGATGGATTTTTTTTTTTTTTTCTATTCTAACTATACCCATGAACATTCTTGTATGAAATTCTTTTCCTTATCCGCAGTATATGAATTATTTCACTCATGAGATCGCAGTCAGGCCCTCGAAACTATTGAAACTAGCAAAACTGTTCTTCAGAGATAATCATAATTTTTTTTTTTCATTCGGTTGTCCTAATCGAATTTAGGAAATACATAATTTCAGAAATTCCAAAAGTGCAACTCAACCAAATTGTAATGTAACGTATAAAAACAACACACGAAAAGGCAAAAGACAAGCTGTGGGTGGTGCAAAAGGACAATGAAAAAGTAGAAGAGATGGGGAGAATCAATTTGAAAGTTTTCTTACGCGCGTGAGCTCAAGTGTCCTTGAAATCTTCAGCAGGTCTTGCATGGCTTATGTTGAATTCTACTTTAAAGCGCTCACTTCAAAGACGTAGGACAGTGCAGGGGTGGCAAGTTTTGATTTTCCCATGTGTAACATGATGTAAAACAAATTATTTTCAAAAATTGACCAAGAAACTCCTACCTTCTCCCCCCCCCCCCCCCCGAAAACATTTTTTCAACGTTTTAAGAATCAGTCCTCTACAGAAAAGCTTATGCTTATGACTTTATTTATCATAATAAAAAACATTTAAAACATCAAATTAATTATAATAAAATCAAAATATTTGTAAATAATCAACACTTAAATTTATAACTGAAATTGATCATGAATGAACAATCTTACAATTCAATTTAAATTCAGTCAATCTCAATCTTAATCCACTAGCAAACAGAAACAGAAGAATACAGTCATGAGTCATATTGGTAATTATGTAATTTTATTCATTTTGATTTTTCAGAGTGTAGCAGAGTTTTTTTGTCTATGAGAAATAATAATTTCCATGGAAATCTATTTTGACATTTTCTTGTCTTTACTTTGGCACATTCCAGCCATGGGTATAACACAAACGGGAAAAACGTTACATTTGAGGAGGAACGAGGAGTAACGAAAAGGAATGATCATTTCCATGAAAAATGGAAATCATTTTGACATTTTCATGTCTATGCTTTGGCGCGCAATGGAAAAAAACGTTACTTTGAAGCGTGGCGAAAGAGCGTTTCAAAATAATAATAATAATAATAATAATAATAATAAAACTACTGACTGGCTGGACTAACTGGACTGACTCAACACTTCATTCGCCCGCGAGTACCACACTCCTTGTATCAGCCTGTATTCCCTTATGAGCATCACGTTCCTTATACCAGCTTGCGAGCACTACGCTCTGCTAGTGCATCATCTTGCAGACGAGTCTGCAACCACGGGAAAGCATTTTCATATCTGCTTCGTGGACTGCGCCGAGATGAGAATGTCACTGTTCGCCAAACGCGGCGTCCAAAAAATGAGCGCGCCAAAAAATATGGAGCGCAACATGCTCTGCAGAGCATAGCGAACGACGACATTCTCATGTCGGCACAGTCCGCGAAGTAGATATGAAAATGCATTCCCGTGGTTGGAGTCTGCAAGATGATGCACTAGCATAGCGTAGTGCTCACAGGCTGGTACAAGGAACGTGGTGCTTGCGAGTGCTCACAGGCTGGTACAAGGAGCGTGATGCTTGCGAGAGAATACAGTTTCTTTGGCTTGTTGTTTTCATAAATGTTTGTCAGCTGGCAAAATGGACTTTCAAAATTTGTCTTTTTATTAAGCAACGAAAAAAAAAGTTGCTTCGATATGATTCTGGTTCTCAAGTATTTTTATTTAAATGTTTTGGTTGTTGAAGGAGAGGTGAAGGAGAATTTATTCTTCCTGATTGTGACAACTTTGTACGAGAAGATGTGTGAAGAAGGTTCTGGAATTTCAGATCGTGAAGGAACGGCCGGGAATACGACACGCAGTTTTACCCTGACATGGCACATCTTATCTCTCGTCACTACTACATGGCATGAGATTATTTAAATGGTAATTCCTAATTAATTGTCCTATCCAGTCTGATGAATAATTATTTCACGTTGTCGGAAGAACAGAGCTGAGATTAGGAGTTCTACGGCGTTAATCCAAATTTAGTATTCGTCTGAAGTCGACCTCTTTCTCCTTCCTATTTTTAAATTTTTTTCAAACCAAACCGAACTCCCACTATCGAGTTTTTCGCCCCTGAACAAGTCCAGTTATTGCGGAGAATATTTCAATTGTATATGATTTCTATTGTTGCCGATTTAAGCTTCACCGCCAAATAATACGAATCTGTTTCACCCTCATTATTCTTGCCATATACCATACATAGCTCTACTCAAAATGCCTACGGCAGTAATATAGAAGTCGTTTCCGTGAAACTGTCATAATAATCTTGATCTTGCTGTCTCGGTACTGTCAGTCGGTCTCGCGTCTGTATCTCAGCAATAGCATTGAGCTATCAGGATAAAAAAGAATTACCTCCATGATGGACATTTTCTAAATGAAATTATGTGAAATTGAAAATCGCGATTTTTAACGTAGAAGAATAGGGAAGCTGAAATAATCCCCCAGACATTTTCAATGTGTTGAGCGTTACTTAATTCGTGTTAGTGTGTTACATTAGCGCTACTTAAGCAGTGTTAACTTCCTAATTGAAAAAGTGCTGGTCCCATTCAATTTCAGTCACGGTGCCCCTTGTCCTGCTAATGAAATTGAGCTGCCTGATTTTGCTACTCATCTGGCAATTTTCCGATGTAGATATGTCTCAGGGGCGGATTGGCTGTATTCTGATGTAGTGCTTGGAAGGGAGAGAGAAGGAATGTAAGAACCTATTTTTGGTCATGTTCATATTCTAGGCATCCCTTGACACTGGCCGATACCTCGAAGCTGCGAACTCGGCCTGTCGGAGGAATGGACTAGGGATGATGTAACAACACACAGAGCCCACTCACACATAGGCACCATTTTCTTTTTCCGCCACGATTGCGGAGGCTATAGAATCGTATGGTCAGTCTGATTTTTGTGTGGCTGTACGCACTCGATCTTTTAGTGAACACGTGTTTTTCAATACTCCTTATTTTGTGCCTTCATTAGCCGAACTTTGAGTCAGTGTGCTCATCTCTTAAGCGGGTCACTTATTGAGTATTCATCTTCGATAGGCTACGTAGAAATACCTTAGTCAGTACTTAGTATATGTTAGGTCAGTGATCTATCGATACTACTGTTTTGTGGTCCAGTCGGTACTCGGAATGTAGTACTGAGGGGTAGTAGTACTATACAGAGTTTGGGGAAGCCAGGCTCTGGCGACGATGTGCTTCCTCTGTTGATCTCCCGATCTTGACGCTCTCTCAGGTGTACGCTGAGGGAGGATACTAGTGTCCCTTTTATGTAGCGGGATCGTCAGGACGACTCAGCTCTGAAGGGTCTGCACGGTGTGGAGGATGAGCACAGACCCCCACCGTTGGTCTGGCGTCATGCTGGATAGGGGACAGGTGTACTCGTGGATTCGTCCAGCCTCTCTCTCTCTCTCTCAAGTTATGTTGGTGGTACAGGAGATAGTTAGAGACTCAAGTATTCAGCCTTGTCTTCTTCTTCTTCTGAATTAGTGGTAAAGAGTACCGCCACGTGAGCCAGGGTCCACCTACGCTGCAGCATGACCACATTGGGCTTATGAATTGTGTGTGTATGTATGTTTAATATAGGTACTTCTTATATTTGCTCTTGGTTTCATTTCTTCAGGATGTTGTGGTGGGACGTATGGCGATGCACGCTTGCCAAAGTGGCCCCTGTGACGCCGCACCCCCGGCACCGGAAACTACCCTTTCGGGCATCGCATCAGTGCCGAGGGGTATTTCTTCAGGATATTGTCGCTGTTAGGGTAGGTCGGTTTCTCTTCCATACCATACTCGAAATTATAATATTTTATGTTATATCCCTTATCTCCCCGGGCTTACACATTTTACAGGAAGAGGAGACATGGTGGTGGAGTACTGAAAATAGAAAGTAAGGTCCATGTCGTGCCATTTCCCCGGTAGATATTTAAGGCTTAATCCGCCCTGCATGGTCTTCGATTTTTCGGCCCCCATTCACTGACTGGAAGTGTTATGGGCATAGAGTACAGCGTATAGACAGGTTTGGTGTACACGAGAGGGAACACCTTCTTTTTCTAAAACTACGTTTTAAAGGTCGAATTACCAGATCCATTATATTCTAACTCTAGAATGTCATAAGCTCGTCATATATTCGCGTATACGGCGTAGCTCGCTCCGAACAAGATTTTTCAGTTAATTACCTCGTCGGATGCGGTTTCGGAAAAAAACAAATAAAGCCGACGTGGTTGTACTCGAGGGCGCAGTCAGCGAAAATTTCGTTATTGCTAGGTCGGCTTCGGAAATTTGATCTCATTGAATGAGAGGAACGACATCGTCATCGTCATCGGTGTTTGTTGTAGCCGCGGCAAATTTTCTAATTTATGGCAGAAAACGTTTACCCGCGTTTATGTGTACAATGTCAACTCGTTTTCTATCTCTTTTTTTTTCGTTTCTCATTTCCACGTATATATCGGCGTTGTTAATTAACATTGTAGCTGCGGACGTCGTCGAAAGCGTCGCGTTGATTGATCGTATTGTCGAAAATACGATAATTATTTTAAAGGCTTATTAGCGGCGTACTATAATGAATGAGTGAAGAGGGGAGGGGGTGAAGAGCGCGGAAAATTGAAGACGTTTTTTTCGGCGAAATTTCTCGCACAGGTTTCGGCAGATTCGGGTTTTTACTTTCGATATCGAAGAAATGCTGCCCCTCAGTTGGTGGCAGAAATTTCGAGTCAGTTCTGAGACTTTCATCCGGATTTTTATTTGAAATTGCACCTGGACTTGCAGTAAATTAATGGCGAAAGCGTTCGTATCTTCTTCCCTTCTTCTCTCCCTCCCTCGTTTTATTTTATTCGATTGTAAAATTGTACAGATGCAAGATACATACTGCGGTCTGCTGCACTCTCGCTTGTAAATTTGAAACTGAAAGCATTCGTATGTACTCGCGTCTCGTTTATTATTTTATAGTCTGCCATCTCACGTAGGTTTCTGGTTTGGTCGACCTTCGTTTTGCGAATGGTGACGAAAAACGAGCGCTCCGTTTGCAGCCCTCGAGCGTGAAGGTAAATAAATGATGAAACGACGAAAACAGTAGGCTCGAGGCGTGTGAATTTCCGTAACTTTTAGGCGGTTTTGAGAAGAGAATGAGTGAGATGAATCTCGTGCCCTCTGAAATAGTCTGTAGTCCAGTCGAATTCTACGGAAGTTGACAAATAAATACCAGAATTCCATTTTATGGCCCAAACCTTTCTTCTTCACTCGAAATTTATTGTGCTCGAGGAGGCCCTTTTGGTGCTTTACGTCTCTTTTACTATAGCGAAGGTCAATTCTGGAATTCGAATTCTCTTCTCGCCTTGACACACTATTATAGAGCAAGGATGCGTATTCGAACTGAGGGGCATTTACTTATTCGCAGTGGCAGATATAGAAAAAGGTCCTGTTGGGAGGGGGCAATTCAGAATATATAGGCATTGTGTAGTTTTTCCGCCTGTTCTACCCACAGTGTTTGTATGATTCTTGAGCTCTGAGTCGTATCTAATGAGTTCTTTTTTCACGGAGAAGGGGGGGGGGATTGTAGCAAAAATGGCGATGAAAATATAAAAATCGTAGCGGACCCGCCCCCTCCGCGCCCCCAGAAATTATCCTGTGTTTTCCAGGTTACCAAGTGGCAATATTTTCAACTTTTCAACTTTCATACCTTCGAATCGCTACGCTCCGCTTATGCGCGTATGCCTTCTGGATTTTAATATTGGATGAGTGAACGAGCAAACAAATTCGGAAGTTTGAACGTGCCTTGACCATTTTCTTATTTATTTTGAAACAGAAAAATTATTCGAGTGTGTTGTCAAATGTTTTTTCAACTTACCGAATTCTTCGCGTGGGATGCTATTTCTGAAGCATATCCAACATTAATCATATCGACTTTCAGCCTGGTGTTACACACGCCTATACGTTCTGTCAGTCGATTTGTTGGTCTGTCCCATCTGAACATTGAACAACTGAACTACCTCTGCAATTTTTCGGGTTTTGGGTAAGCGACCACACAGTATTTTTTCGGCGGAAAAGGCGGACGCTGGATCTGCCTCAAAGTATTTAGTTGACCAATACCAGCAGAACAACAAAGATCTGAAACTGTGTTTAACTTGTCTTAGCGAGCACGAGAGAAGCCTCCAAGAGTCTTATGAAAGTCGCATTCAGTCCTGGAGTAGTGTTACACGGGTGTGTAACAGTTTTAAAAATGCTGTCTGGGAGAGCTTGACGAGTCCACAATATTGCTGCAAGTATCTTTTAAGGAAGTTTTGAAGAATTTTGAAAAAAAGGGTGGAATCTTTTGAAGATTTTTAACGGACGTTTAATTATTGTATTTTATCTCTACGTTACTCATATGTACAGAACTATTTTTTATTTATTTTATTTATTTATTACAGCTCTGATTCGAGGAAGTCGCCCCTCTAATCGGCCCACTGTAGGGCATGAGCCTCCGTCACCCTTTTCCACCTTCTCCTATCTTGTGCTACACTCACCCACTGGGGTCCTACCGTTTTTATTATTTCGTCTACCCATCGAGTCGCTGGTCGGCCTTTCCTTCTCTTCTGGTCGTATGGAATCCATACTAATGTCGCCAAATTCCATCTGTTAGGCTCCCCCCTCGCTATGTGACCTGCATATTTTAGTTTCAACCATTTACTCGTGTAGCCCGTATCTTTAGCCCCAGTTTCTTCCCTTATTTTCGTTTTACTCATCTTGTCTTTCAGTTTTATACCTGGAATACTCCTTAACATGGCGAAGTGTGTGTTTTTTAGTTTTTGTGTTTGAGTTTTCGTTGTTGCCCATGGCTGCGCTTCGTATAGTAGGACTGGGATGACACAGCTTTCTAGTATTTTATTTTTTACCTTGATGCTAATCTTCCTATTTTTCAGTATCGTTTTCTGGGCCCAGAAGGCTTTCTATGCGTTTGATACCAGTACGTTTATTTCCCTATCTGTTCTATTTTCAAATGACACTAGCTGTCCCAAGTACTTATACTCTTCCACTTTTTCAATTTTTGTCCCCTCTATAACTATTTCTTTACTGTTCAGGTCGTTCGTCGTTATTTTGGTTTTTGATAGATTTATTCTCAGTCCCGCCGTTTCGATTTCCACCATTATTTGTTTCGTTATTTCCTCTAGTTAACCCATATTCTTCTCCACCAGGACTACATCATCGGTAAACCTGAGATTGCTTAAGTGTACTCCATTGATTCTGATGCCCTTGCTCTCCCAGTTCATTTTTTGAAATATGTATTCCAGTACACCGTTAAATATGTTTGGGGAAAGGGGGTCCCCTTGTCTTACGCCTTTATGTATTCTAAAGTTTTCCCTTTTCTTATCCAGTTTTATGTTTGCTATATAATTCTTCCAGTATTATAATAATTTTTAGTGGGACGCCTTGTTCTGTTAGTGCCGACCATACTACATCGTGATAGAGTCAAACGCTTTCGCGAAGTCAATAAACATAAGATACACTTTGAAGTTTCTCTTGATTTTTCTATCATTTGATTTATTGTCAAAATATGGTCAGTAGTCGAATATCCCCTCCTGAAGCCTGCCTGTTCCACTGGTTGGTTGAAGGTATTAAGTCTCTCGTGTCTATTATGAAAAACCTTTGGTAATTCTGTGGCAGGAAGTCAAAAATAGATGCCAGTTTTGTGTAATTTTCAGGAAACAGAAATTTAAAAGTTTTTGAATGTCATCGACTCGTATGGGGTGTATGTGAAGTCGAAATTGCATTTTGAAAACGACTAATGGGTTTTTACAGTTCTTGAAATTTGCGCCAATTTCACTTTGAAATCAGCGTGTTTTTTTCCAGAACGTTTCCGAGTGTTACCCCATCATCGGTGACTTAAGAGTAGCTAAATTACTGATGATGAATCAGTGTACGAATCAATTCTGCTGAAAACTCCCTGCTTTCAAAGTGAAGTTTGTACAGACTTCAAGAACTGTAACGAGTCTTTTATTTACACGAATTAATTCAAAAATGTTGGGGTATGAATGTTCCGGGCTGTGGGCATGATAGCTAATGACTTCTACTTTCATTAAAAACAATAATGTCAAAATTTCAAAAAAGTGACTTGTCAACCCTTGCTATCTTGCCACAGAATTATTATCATAAGCCATCACATGAAAAAATAATCCGAATTTCAGATAAGAACAAACAAAAATCCATAGCTACAATCGAAAAATCCATGAATACATGATATTTTAGAAAATACGTGACTTTTCTATTGAGGTAGGCAGATTCTGAAAAGGACTGGATTCCGATTCTTCACATACTCGGTAATTTCCATTCCTTCTACGAAAAAATTGCCAATTTCTAAATCCGAATCTTGCCCATCTCTGCTTTTCCATGTCCCCTTTATAAAATACAGGAAGACGGGAGGGGGACTGTTTCCAAAACGGTGTTCTCTAACTACACTATACTGGTTCGAGTACTTTGAAAAAAACGTGATCCGAACATCACTAACTTTACATAAGTTGATATTTGTTTGATCAGTGAGGTACAATGGTACGTAGTGCTAATGTGAATAGGAAGTGTAATTAATTACCTACAAGTAGACGAAGAATCGAAAGAACCTTCTCTCCTTCGTAGCCTGCCCCAGCATCACGATGTAGCTTGTTCTCTTTTGTAACAAAGATGTTGAAGATAACGTTTTTATCGCTCGAAATAGAGTCACAAAATATCAGACTTTAGTATTAGTTGACCTACAGAGAATGCAACGACTTACGCTGAATTAGTGAAACTGGATTGATTGAATTTCTAGTGAAGCCACAGTCAATTTAAATTTGTCAAGATATCTTCTTTAAACGTGAAAATCGAAGTAGTAAAGCTTTAAAAAAACTGCTTTCAGAGTCTGTGAAAACACATTTTGTCCCGTTTCTGAGCCTGCTGACCCTCAGCATTGTGAATGTTAACCCCTCAGATTTGAAATTAATGGCATCTGAAAATCAGTAATTGTAGCTATAATCCTTGTATTTTAAAAATCGAACAATTGTTAAATTACTTTAGCTTTTGAGGATCTGTGAAGAGGGTCCTTTTGATGTAAAATGCCTCTCATAGCAAGAGGGTTTTTCTACTGTTGTCATAGTTTCAATTACTCGATAATATATTTTCCCAGCTGATCAGCTATTTTTGTAGAATATATCCAGTTTAAATTTGTCGTTTTGCTCAACCCTGACCTAGAACCGTCTTGCTCAAACCTAGAGAAGAATGTGAGGTTCGGAAATAGAGGTGTCAAAGACTCCGACCGCTTATCTCTACTTGCCGGTATAGTGCATATCGAATTTCCTACCTGCCTTTCGAGGATTAAACAATACGTGCTTAATTGCAGTAGGACTCAAGTGGTTCGATTAGAGTTTAGCTTTGGCTCTATGAGTGCAGTATTCATTTTCGAGTTACAAATTGTTCCCAGAATAGAGAACTCGTGACGCGTTGGAGGTTAGTGGAGTTAATACGCGTGTATTGCATATTTTAACATGAACTGTCAGACCTGGTTCCAGAATTCTTCGATGGGGTATAATTCATGGTGTTGATCCTTAAAATGTGACGAAAACATTCATTTGCGAGTAAAAGGGAGCAAATGTTCTTTATATTTAGGATCATTTCTACGAAAAAATAGTTTCTCACGGGGAGTTACCCCTCAAATATAACTTCTTAAAACCGTTTATGGAATGGAAAATGACATAACTAAACTCCGAAAGTTATTATAATATTTTCGAATTGCGTGTTGTAGTTTTCCGAAAAGTTCAGGACTTGGCTTTGAGGACTGTATCACCGACTAGTATTTCACGTTTTTCACTTTGCATGCAAAGCTGATACCCAATTCTAGAAACGTCCTCAATGTCGAATCTCACTCTCTGATAGACTGCGCGTTAAGTGATGTTGAAAAGGCGTAGGTAATTATTCATTTTCATTCCGCAACCTAATATCGTCTGCATGGTGTTCTTGTTTCAAAACAGACAAACTAAAACATTCATTAAACGCTGAATTGCACTTACATTTTAGTAGAACGTTAACGTAAATTTTATTGTGTACGCGCTCTGAAAGAAGACAGGATTACATAAAAGAACTCCTACTCGACGAAACGAACTGCCTCGAGTAATTTTGTTCTCTTACAATTTCGAAAAGTAAAGTTTATTTACAATGCGAAAAGATTATTCTGTGTAGATGAGCAGAGCAATTCGCCCGTTAATCTTCTCGATGTAGCTGTGATAATTATTCGGATCCCCGACAAGTGCCGCCTTTGTTAGAAAAGCACTTGTAGAGTGTCTCCCAAGAATCTCCCAAGAATCTCGTCTACCTTTATTTATTTATTTATTTTTTAAATATATATAATAATAATAAGGAGAGGGAAAGTTTGGTGTAGCTTCGTTGCTTAAACACCGTCATCCCTCTCCCCTTACATAGCTTAGGGAATAAACAATAACTATGTTTGTACAATTATCACAAATTGTATGGCTGTAGTATTCTAAGACTATGTTTGTATTATGACAAGTAGTATAGCTGTAGTTGCCTCTACTGAATTATTTGTCAGTTCTTTTTCTTTTTTTCCCCCTTTCCCTTAGAATCTCGTCTACCTTATGAAAGATTTTTGTATTGGAATTGCTATATCTAACTGGGATCTCAATTCGCATACGTTCCAATAGAATGTAGTCGTGATTCAACGATGGTGTAACGGGTCGTATGCATTCTTTGCGAGCCGTTGAATCAGCAAAAAGGATATTAGTAAAAGAGCTGCTCCGGGTGGAACGTCATCCTGACATGACTGTTTAATCCGACAGGCAGCATTCCAAAAGTGGGATTACCGCAGACGAAGTGGTAACCACAAGAGTGGAATGAAGTTTGAATTACGTTATTTCGGAACAGAAACTTACACAATGTTTCTCGTGTTTCTAAAAAGCTTAAATAAAAAAATATCAACCGCGTTTTCACATTAGATCGCGAATGAACACTTTGTAATTCAACCTGATTAAAAACTTGAGGCGGAAGTACTCGACGGGTATACTCAAGTTCAGACAGTGTGGGATCGTATAGTATGTACACGGTGTAGTTTCGACTCTATAAACTTCAGGCCATCAACCAACGATTTCAGGAAACGTGTGTTGTTTTCCTTCTCTACGTAGTCGTTCAGTCATCTCAGTTTTCTCACCATCGCAACTCCAGATGTTACAAAAGGCTGAAATCCGATAGAAATACTCATAAATTACTCCTAGCGAAGAAGATAGGTTGGCAAGTCCTCGTAAACGTATTAAGAGTGCTATCCACTGCCAAATCTGAGTACAGTGTGTCCCGGAAAAACTCACTGATATTTCCTCGCCTCTGTTTCCTTTTTCTCTGTTTTTTTTTTCTTCTCTTCTTTTTGCAGTCATCTCCCTTCCGCTGAGTACTATGGACCAAGGTCCCTTCAATTCCCTATGTAAACTCGACTCTGACTCTTCTTCAGGTGCCATATACGATGCTGGACGTTGGTGGTCGCTGTTCTGACGCGCGACTCTCCTGGTCAGGTTAGTTGGGGTAGTTTGCCGTTGCTTTCCCCACGGTTTCGTTGCGTTAAGAGTTTTCCTTTCCTGTGTCAAGGAGTGTGCAGCCACAGTTCCTCAAAAGAGGAAACAGCTCGTAAAAAAAAAAGTGGTCAAGAATTGGCACTTTCCCTTATTCTGTTTTTAGGGTGCGCCCTCCATTAAAGATGGCGTAACAGCCGAAAGCGCTATGGACAACAGAAACAAAAAAGTGAATTGGCACACCCTGAAAATAGAGTAGTACTTTTTTCTTCTTTTCCTTTTCCCTTTCACCACATTTTTTCTAGCATCTCTTTTCAGTCAAGTACCTCAGTGCCATTTGACCTGATTTCTTAACGAGACCTTACATAGGAAATGAACAAGTTTTTGCAATAAAAACTTATCGAGCGTTTGTGATGCTTAGAACCAGTTTGAAAAGATTGGCAGGGATGGAAAGTTATCTGTGCAGGTTTTATCCTACTTCTGCGTTTTAAACTTTATGGCATGTATCAAGTTACTCTTCTATTCTTTGTGTGAAAAGATTATTAAGCTGTGTGTGATGCTAAAACTGGTTTTGGTTGACTGGTGGGGATGGAAAGTCATCTCTGTAAGTTCTATCCTGCATCCGCGTGTGTTGAACGTTAGGACGCATGGTATTGTTTTTGTGATGAAAGATTATCGAGCAATTTATCACATTTATAGATGTTTAGAACCGGTTTGGATTGACTGTTTGGGATGGGAAATTATCCAAGCAACGCATTATTCTACCTCTGCGTGTTAAACCTGAAGCCTTTTACCCTAATGTGCGCTTTGTAATGGAAACTTATTGAGCGATTTGTGACATTCAGATGTTTAGAACCGGTTTGGATTGACTGTTGGGGATGGGAAATTATCCATGCAACGCATTATTCTACCTCTGCGTGTTAAACCTGAAGCCTTATCGAATTACCCTAATGTGCGTTTTGTAATGGAAGCTTATTGAATGATTTGTGACATTCAGATGTTTAGACCTGGTTTGGATTGACTGTTGGGGATGGGAAATTATCCATGCAACGCATCTACCTCTGCGTGTTAAACCTCAAGCCTTATCAAATTACCCTAGTCGGCGTTTTGTAATGAAAGCTTATTGAGCGATTTGTGACATTCAGATGTTTAGAACTAATTTGGATTGCCATTGGGGATGGAAAGTTATCTATGCAACTTATTATTTCATATGTAGGTGTTGAACCTCATGACGCATATTGTATTACCCTACTATCATTTTTGCGATAAAAGTTTAACAACCAATGTGACGTGTAGAACCGGTTTGGATTGACTGTTGAGGATAGGAAGTTATTCAGGCAACGTCTTATCCTATCTGTGCGTGTTAAATCTGTCTTCTAGAGTATTGTTAATCACTATGTTGGCAAATTTCAGTGTAGCTCCATCTGAAAAGTGAAGCCTTGTTTTTTATTCTTCTTATTGACTGAAATTGTTGTAGTTGACGAACTCATTCCTCCCCACCTACTTATTTTCTTCGATGTTTCCATTGTAACAATCGACAACAGATGACTTACTTGGGTCCGGTGTATGGTAACTGTGTTCTCTCCAAGTGTTTGCGATGTTTTGCCGGCTTTCATTTTTGTGGTACACGAATTTGAAGTGACAGCGTTATGAATGAAGTCTGGAAGCTGGAATTTGAAAATAAAATTTGTTAGTTGTATCCCCGAGACTTGGGAGTGGAAAGTTTATCCACTCGTGTTAATGAACATCGTCGAATGAATTTTGAAAATTCTCCCCCTCCATCCTCCCCCTCCATCCTCCCTCTCCATCCTCCCCCTTGAGGAGCTTTTTTTGTTTCGCAAAGTAATTTCGAATAAGTTGGAATTAAAATTTGTGAAGTCCTTGTTACAATCTCAACGTCATAAGGCCTGATTGAATTTATAGTTTCAATTTTTCGTGTACTATCGAATTGACTTATTAATTTTTCGTTGTTCTGCCGACATTATTACACGCGGGATTCGTGCCTTTCAGACGAGTATATCAAGATATACGTAAATATTTAGTCACCTTGGTTACTCGCGTTGCACTCGAGTTGAGTACATACAGACGATGTGCCTTGTACAAGTATTGCGAAATTATGTGCCTGGAGGGAGGAGGAATTTATACGCGCAAAAATATTGGGCTATTAGCGTCAGCCTTCGAGGGAGAACTTCGTAGCTGTAGCTCTGTGTATTTAAGAAAATCGTCGGGCATGCAGCCGCGGAAAGTGAAAAGTCAGTATCGCAAATAGGTAGTTGAAAGCGGCGGCTGTGGTAGTCTTTCGCATATCTCGTGGGAAATTGTGAAAGTAAATTTTATTGTTTTCAGAAACTTCGTTCTTGTTTTACTGAAAAGCGCCCAGTTTGTCGATATTATTTACTTTTATCTCGACTCGAGGTTGTATCGGCAATCGGCATCGCCTTGTTCCAGCGGTTATGCATTGATCGATGATATGCGAATTAATGTAACCAGTTACATCATGCGAAATCTGGTTCAAGTCAAGATCTCCAGATAAGGGGCTTGAATATGGCTTCGGGACAATGTCCGGTAATCACGAGGCTCGATGTAGAAATAGAATGTGCGGGGAAGTGGGGCAGTACTTCCATGACTCGGAGACTTTAATTCAGAGACGAAACTAGGGTATTTTTTGAGGGGGGTGAAGATCAAGAATTTGCCGACTGACATGACTGATTTTGCCGACTAAAATACCTATGGAGTTTTAAAAGTAAAATGAGAGAAAAATGAAAATTGTCAACTGAAAATTTATTAGATTTGGATAGGTAGTTTTGGTACAGGTACCTATTAAACTTAGTAAAAATAATAATCTACAACGTTATGCGACGATTTTTCAAAGTATACCACCGAATTACGATTTCATCGAGATTTACAAGATCGAATGCTTCTTTTTCTATAAATAAAATTAGAAGCGATTTTAATCGCCCATCAGTCATTTTTGTCCGTAAATAATTTTTTATTAGCTTTAAGATGCTGAAACTTCTTTCATTGGACGCTACTGATACTGGTGCTGTGCATGCTAAACGACAAAAATAATTTGCGGAGGGAAAAGCTGATTTCAGATTTTGACATGTTTTCATGATGTCATTCAAATTTGACGTTTTACAGTTATCTGAGAGTATTTCTAACTCAGATTGAATCGCATCTTCATCAGTGATTGGGCAGTTACCTAGGTACCAGTTGTTGGATCTTCTTCACATTCTCCACAGTACACGACTCTCTTGTAAAAGGCTCTCCAAAAATATCCATAATTGGCCTGATGACATCTATAAACGCATTCAAGTTTTCGTTACATTCAGTTATTAATCGATTTAGCACCTCTTTAAATTCTTTTTTATAAAATAAATTCAAGTTGAAGACGGTAGCGTTTTCAGGATTGTCATCGATACGTTTCGGTTTTTATCTTTGCCGGTGGTGCTTCGAGAAATCTTCTTCAGCATTGACATTTACTTGTTGGGCAAATGCCACTGCACTTTGCAACAAGTTCTCTATTTCGCTATCGTTATTTAAAATTATTTCCAACGAAATTATTGTACTTTTTATCAATGAAGCAGCATCAACTACGTTTCAGCTAGTAGATTCGAGATTTTCAGTCAAGTTTTTGCATTTATACATGACATTTTTCATAAACATCAAGCAACCAATGAAATCAAAGTTCAAAACAGCTTTTCTAAGAGTCAAGGCAGAACTTTTAGTTTTTTTGTCAAAAGAATCATGTTCCATTATTTCATCCAACACTTCAATGATCATGTTAAACGAGGCCCACACGCTTTTAATCGACTTCGCTGTTGCTATCCAACGAGTTTTGGACAAATTTACAAGTTGCAGGCAGTTTTCAATTTTTTTATAACCATCAGTAAGCAAGTGGTGTCGTCGAGTGCTTGCTGTAAAGAAAGTATATAAAAGTTCTAAGGTGTCAACATATTACGCACAATTAAGCTGGCATCACAACTATGCTCCATGATAGTGTTCAACCTATGAGCTTGACAAGGAATGTATGGTACTTCGCGATGTAGCATATCACTGACTATTTTTTGTGTCCCTTTATTTATGCCAGACATAGAATTAGTATAATCGTACGATTGAAACACAAAATTATCTAACATCAAATTATGTTCACTCAAACAGTTGACTAAGGTTGCTGCCAGTCCAGCTCCAGTTTTATCGGTCACTTTTAAAAGATCAAGGATGTGTTCTACTGGTTGCCCATCTCTGTCAACATAACGCACCACTACAGACAGTTGATCATCATGCGATAAATCGGGAGTAGTATCAGCCATTACCGAAAATAACTGAGCTTTCTGCACATCTTGAACAATAATTTCATGAACTTTTGAAGATAAAATATCAATGAATTCGTTCTGACATTTTGAGGATAAATACGCGGTTGTATACGGTTTAAGACGGCTGTCGCACAACCATTTTTCCATGACATGGTTGTGACGACCTAACAACTTAACCAGCTGACGAAAATTCCCATCCTTATCATCATCCTTCCCACGAGATGCTAGTCCTTGTCTACTGAGAAAACGAGTAACATCGAATAAAATTTTTATTGCTTCTCTTAGTTCAGCATTTGTAAAATTTTGAGTTTTTGAGTCTGCATATTGCCGATTTGCCGACTGAATTCTACAAATCTAAATTTGCCGACTATTTTCTAAATTTGACGATGATGGGGGGTGTCACCCCCCCATAATTTCGTCCCTGCTTTAATTGTGCAGAATGGTTCTACTCAGTGGCGCTGAAACCAGAGGCAGAAGAGCAGTTGCCACTTTCCTACTTGTGAAGGGGCATAGCGGGATCAGCCGCGGACCAGTAAGGATCTCGGATCTTGACGTGCTGAGGTTTAGCGTCCTAAGAGGGCGAACGAATTCTTCCTATCATCAACTGGGAGTCCGGAAAGGGACCATCGACACGATGACCAAACTATCAAAACAGAGGTTCGGATCGCTGATTACAAATGACTCATCAGATTTTCGATCCAGCTTCGATTTGGATATTACCTAAAGCAGAAATTTTATTTTTTGAATGTGCGAAGGATACTCGACTTGTATCACAGCACATCATTAACGAGTTTGTTCCAAATAGAATAAATACCTCGAGAAAATCTGAATTCTCTCAAATCGTCCTTTTCACTTTATGAGGTGGCTCTGTCCCTCTTGGAAAATTGCGTGGCTGCTCTGACCCCACGCAGCTACGGAAGTCGACGAATATATATGTATTCGAATTACGAGGTATGTCTCTGCGTATTGGAACACCCCAAGCAGCCTTGATTATTCAGTTTGACTGAAGTCGTTATACACTTGGGTTCGAAAGTTCGCTGTGCGAAAGCTTCACCAACGTGGAACGCAGATCAGCGAACAAAAACGTCAATCATAATATTACCGAATTGAATTCCGAGCACCTAACTACGGAATTGCGTGTTACAGAACAATGGTATTCAAACGAAGGTACCAAATAACGTTGGTGTATTATCTTCTATATTTGTACAATATATTTCGAAATTATTAACGAACGAATTATGCGCGTGCGCGTATCCTGTCAACAAGGTACGGGCACGCTCGCATAATTTAAATGCGAAAAAATTTGAGAGATTGACAGCCGGGGCTCGAGCAACGTGAGCTGTTCACTGAACTGTTGAAGAAGAAACACTTGGCGTATGGTCATTGAAATGATCGGGTTAGTTGTACTGTTTTAATAGCGTGGCGGCACAGGGTGCTCGGGCGCGAATCTATAGAAGCGGTTTCAGACTAGTGATGTTGAACTTCCCAATCAAAAATCTACAACTGGTATGATACTGCGCCAGTACTGGCAGTACTGGCACGCTGCTGACAGCCAAATATGTCTGGGATCATTCATTCATTTTGTGTACGTCCGGGAAACCATTTTAATGTATCCTTTTCCTCTACAGCTATAGATCGAGTTGTCTCAGCCAGTCCCTTGCATTTTAAGTAAGCTCTCTCAACTCTGTCCAGCCTCTCTGCAGTACTCTAAGGAGACATATTGTCACCACGTGTTCGATGGTCTGGCATTCCTCACTACAGTCGCATTCCTGGCTGTTACACTAGCCTCACCGCTTCATCATTTGGTCTGTTCGCACGAGGTTCAGTCGTATCCATTTTTTCTGTGGTAGGTCGAACCCTGGTGGTCTGGAATTTGGGTGGTAAGTCTCTTCATTCCTATCAGGTTCGTTGCTAGTCCATTCTTGCTGCCAGGTCTCTGAAGGATTAAAGACCGCAATGATGAGACCTACGGCTATTAGATATTTTTGTGTGGTGGGATGTATGGCGATGCACACATGTAAACAACACACTTACCTTTTCTAAATCCAGTTAATTTCTTTTGTAGAGTAAAATTCAAAATAATAATTGATAAAACGTAAATAATCGTGTTTTTTAAATTTTAATCTCCTTGGCTCTGCACATTGAAAACGATTGAATTTAATGATCAATGAAGATCGAGATTTCCTTAGCGGCTTCAACGCTTAAACACTTCAAGGAAGGTGTGACAGATACATATGTAGTTACAATAGAGCCAAGTACTCGCATACGCCATTTTGGAGCCCATCATGCCCGTGGATGCCGAATCCGACTATGCGGAGCGTACCGCATAGTCAATTCAGCGTCAACGGGCACAGTGGGCTCCAGAATGGCGTATGCGAGTACTCATACAACTTATAATCAGCGCTATTTGTGATTTGTACCAGTACTAGAAGATCAAGATCAAAGAGCATACTGAAAATGTAGAAAAAAGCGATTGCAATTGGCCCAGTTTTGTAGTTTTGTGTAACGTCAGGCCAGTGAGTTACTGTTAGCGAAAGTACCCGTCTTTTTTCGTGCGAACGTATTGACTCCCATAAGAAAAACACGGAGCAAAGATCATTATGTTACTACCTGAGAATAAGAAATTTGTTAGAAAGCAGAGGTATATATTTTTAATCCAGAAGGTTCTTAGCATTTGCTAATAAATTTCTGATTTCTAACAAATTTCTAATTCTCAGGTAGTAACATTATGATCTTTGCTCCGTGTGTTTTTCTTATGAGAGTCAATACGTTTGCACGAAAAAAGACGGGTACTTCTTCTAACCGCAACCAAGAGAAGTAACACACTGTGTGACGTCATCACAAAACTGGTCTATCGGGAAAATGTCGTACAATTGCTCGGCTCGCCTACTAGTAGCCGACCCTAAAAACAACTCCCACGCAGATAAAGCACTGTAAACATGAGTGGGGTAATACGCCATTTTGATTCCAAGTGTGCCCGTGGATGCTGAATCGCTGAAGTCAGATTCGGCATCTACAGGCACGGTTGGATCCAAAATGGCGTATTGCCGCACTTGTGTTTATAGTGCTCTAATGCAGACTTGGCGGCGAGAGGTAAGCTAATTTTACTTGAATGCTTTCTACTTCGTCTGTCAGCTCTTGTGTCCTTTTCTTTATAACTGCAAGGGCTATCGTGATACAGTTACTGTGCAGATACATACATACCTACTTTACCAATGAACTAGAAACTCAAATAATCAATTTATGTGACTTAGTATTATTAGTATCTGTAATAGGTATATTTGCGGCCATCCGGCAAAGTAAGAAGACGGCGTGGGAGGAGCTGCGACAGGAGGCGGGCCGCGACCCCTTCGGCAAGCCGTATCATGTTGTGATGCGGGGGGCCGTCGGTAACGAGCCGCATGGAGTCGGGAGTGCTGCAGAAGGTGGTGGAGGAGCTGTTCCCGCAGCGCCCACCACTACCGGCATCGTCTGGAGAGGCCACGGAGGAGTTCTGTCCACTGAGCACCGGCGAAGTGGACAGTGCCATCGAGCGGATCCGGACGAAGAAGCGGAAGGCACCAGGGCCTGATATGATCCCGAACGTTGTGTGGGAGTCCGTGCATCGGGTGGAGCCGTCCCTCCTGACCAATGTTTAACCGCGCGCTGTAGGAGGGGACGTTTCCGGACCGATGGAAGGCGGCGCGGCTTGCCCTCATCAAGAAGCCAGGGAAGCCAGACGGGCAGCCATCTTCATACCGGCCAATCTGCTTGCTCAACACCGTGGGGAAGGTGTTCGAGCGGACGATCGTAGATAGGCTGGAGGCGCACCTGGAGAGGCGGAGGACGATCTCGAACAGCCAGTACGGCTTCAGGACCGGCCGTTCGACAGCGGATGCAGCACTCAGGTTGAAGGCGATGGCGGCGAAGGCGATACGCGACGGAGAGTTCTGTGCGGCGGTCAGTCTCGACATTCGCAACGCCTTCAACTCGATACCGTACTCATGTGTGGTGTCGGCGTTGGAGGAGGCGCGGGTGCCGGGCTACCTCGTGCGAATTATCCGGAGCTATTTCTGCGGGCGTCGGATCGAGATGGAGTCGGTGACAGGACCAGTCATGAGGGCGATGACGTGCGGCGTTCCGCAGGGGTCGGTCCTTGGACCCATCCTGTGGAACGTCGCCTTCAACGGGTTGCTGCGGCTGGCGGTCCCACCAGGCGTGAAACTCATCTGTTATGCCGATGACACGCTGGTGGTGTGCCAAGCCGCGACAACAGCGGAGATCGCGACCAAAGTCAACCGGGCGTTGGAGTTGCTGACCGGATGGATCGAGTCGGCGGGATTGTGCTTGGCGGTGCAGAAGACGGAGGCAGTTCTCTTCACGACGTGCCGCAAGTACGAACAACCGACGTTCGTGCTGAAAGGCGAGAGGATCGCGCCACGCCCGGCGCTGAAGTACCTGGGGCTGTGGTTCGACGGGAAGCTGTCGTTCCGCGAGCACTTCCGGAGAGCGGCGGAGAAGGCGGACCGGGTCGCCGGGCAGCTGTCGCGACTGATGGCGAACCTGGGCGGCCCGCGGGAGCAGAAACGGAGGCTGTACGCGAACGTCGTGCTGTCGGTCCTGACGTACGGCGCACCGGTATTCGCGGACGCCGTCCAGATCCCGTACCGGAGAGTGGAGCTGGAGAAGGTACATCGGAGAGTCGCGCTAAGGTGCGTCAGCGCGTATCGCACCGTGTCAACGGAGGCGGTAGGCGTGCTGGCGCGCCTTCCACCCATCGAGCTGAAGGTCGACGAGTTGGCGCAGTCCTACAAGGCGCAGAAGAAGGCAAGGACGCGGCAGGAGGCACGCCGGGTGAAGCGTGGCATTCAGCTGACCACGCTTCAGCGATGGACGGAGAGGCTCGCCCAGTCTTCGAAAGGCGAGTGGACCCAGGAGCTGATCGGTGAGCTCGACCTGTGGTTAGGCAGGAAGCACGGAAGCCTGAACTTCCACCTGACCCAGGTCTTGAGCGGACACGGTTGTTTCGGCTCGTACCTGCACCGGATGGGTTTGGCGGGGAGCGCTGAGTGCACCCACATGTGCAAGCGGAGAGGAGGACACGCCGTGGCATACGCTGTTCGAGTGCGACGCCTGGGATGAGGAGAGGCGCGGGGCGGTCACGATCGATCCCGGAGACGGCGTGATCGACCGTCTTGCGCCGGACGCCCTGGTCCCGGAGCTGTTGAGGAGCCGAAGCGGTTGGAACCGGGTGTCGGGTTTCGTTTCGGCCATCATGCGACGGAAGATGGAGGCTGAGTGGTCGAGACAAAGGACGCAAGGAGTAGAAGCGGATGTTGCTGCTGCTACTGCGGCGGCGGCGGATACCATCCAGCGAAGCTCGCCCGTTGCACCAGGGCTGGAGCAGAGCTCGCCCGCAGTGCAAGGGCTGGAGCTTCAGTCGGGAGAGTCTCACACGATGAGTGAGTGAAGAGGAAGAGGCAGCGCGTCCGGCTGCGGGGGACCTGAAATTTCCAGGCGAGTGCTCTGGGAGCGCGGACCTCGGTCAGTAGGGAACCCCGTGGTGGCCCTGGCAGGACGCGCGCACCGTTCCGGCCAGGAGAAATGGGGGCTCGGGCCCGGCCCCAAAGCGTTCCCCTCGGTACTGATGCGATGCCCGAAAGGGTAGTTTCCGGTGCCGTGGGTGCGGTGTCTCAGGGGCCACTTTGGCATGCGTGCATCGCCATACGTCCCACAACACTATTATAGGTATATTTGAAGCTCGTTATAAAAGATGATTTTCTGCATTTCGAGTTCGTCAGTTGTGTGTGTATCTGCACAGTAGACACACCATGATATATATTTCCTTTTATGTCTAATTTGGCTGCAGTAGGTATGTCCCTGGCTGTAAATTGTACAACGGTATCATACTTGTAGTATCACTGGTGGTCAGCATGCAGTGTCTACCTCTGTTTCTTTTTTTCTTCTTCCTTTCTTATTTCTTCTTCATTCAAATGCTATTCTCGAACCTCGATAGTGATGGCTATCTGGCAGCGTTATGACCAACAGGGTGCCCATTCTCGTTCATTAGTATTCAGGCCTAGACCACTGAGCAATGCCAAAATAGTGAAAAAACAAAACAAACCGGCATCCAGACTGCTGGGTATAAATAATGAGCTCATAGTCCGTCGTATCATTGCTGTCAATGTATTCAGTATTCGAACGTGAACGACAGTCTTAAACACCCCGTTAGTTATTTTCGGTAGATTATTGCGTCGCGTTCTCGACGTCGTGACGCCCTTTTCATCTCTCTGTCTGCGTTATCAGACTTCACCAGTTGGTACTCGGGCACGATATTAGATAAAAATGGGACACCGTCGAGATAATGGTCCATATTGCGGAGAGTGCCGACAGCGAAATCGACAGTGCCGTTTTCGAACAGCGTAATGAAATGCGTACGACGGTATCTCGTTCAAAGGCAGGCAGTTTGAAATGCCAAACGTAGACACTCCGAGTAGAACAAGAATTCGTACAAATTAATTCTGATCCTTACGCGAGCGCTTGAAATACACTCGAAATACTTGGATGGGGAAAAATAGTTAGGCTGAAAATTGGTACAGATGTAGGAAACGGGTAAAAGGCTCTCTCATCCATCTGAGTGGAGCCTTATACCGACCTAAATTTGGGTTTCCTATTTGATGTCAGTGAATAATGCTGAACATATGAAAAATGTTGTAATTAAAGTAACTCTTCTCGAAATTTGTTGGGGGAAAAGATTAATGAAACATATTGCAGATTTTGTTCAGAAAGAAACGAGTTCAGTTTGTGAAACATCTAGTAAAATGCGAGTCTTGGGAATCCGTAGACAAGGTTTAGGCAGGATTGGGCGAATAACTGAAAAAATGACCCAGATCACGGATGGTGGATCGTTAATGAAAAAAATGATTCGGACCATGCACATCTTGGTTCTCAACTTTTTATAAGCTATCGCCTCCCGGATTAGCTGAACATTTTCCAACGCCTCTCTATCATGGGAAGAATGAAGATCAAAAGAAGTTTCTCAAACATGAAAATCAGTGAAAGGCAAATACATTTGGAAGAACGATGAAAAAAGATACGAGAACTTTATTGTACCAAATCAAAGAAATTCGCTTTTTGCGAACGGAAGATCATTCCCAAAAATTACTTTTGTAGACCGAAGATCAGTGGGATGTTTTTGCCTGGTGCTTCAGAGCCAGTTCTTGACGCCAAATTCTATTTCGGTAAGATGAAGGCGCAAGTCTCTTCTTTTCTCATTGTCAAATCGATTTTTTTCTTTGGTGATTAGATTTGTCACCACACTGAATCCTCACTCGATGTGGTGGGAAGAGGGGAAGGCAATTAAAAATTTTATCACGACGCTCCATACTCCAGGGTAGAGGTGAGCGATGTTTGCTTAAAACCATAATTCCGTGAGCCTGTTACCATCCTGGAAAGTGGCTTTCAGCGTCTCATTTGTTGAAAGTTCAGTCAGTTCTTCTTGAACCTCAACCGCTGCTGACTCAGTTTTGACATAAGGATTCATGACCTATTGAGGAATTTCCAGAGATACAAGGTCCTCAAAATGTTCAGAAGAGTCCTTGTGCAAAGACTAAGTGTTGACTGTAAACTTACACCTAAGGGTATTTTACTGACCTCTGGCTTATGAAGATCCCACGAGATTGGAAACTGGCTGAACTCGTTTCGAAGTCACGCTTGTATACAAAAACATGCTCACCGCCCCCGACCGCCCATAACATACTCATCGCCCTCTTACCGCCCAAAACAAGCTTGTCGCCCCTCGGTACCTCTATATCGCCCCCAGGGAGCGTTATCGCCCTTGTTGAGAACCACTAATGTACACAGATCAGTCGAAATAAGATGATTCGGATCAATTTTCGGGTTATTTTTCTGAATCATCTCAATTGTTTTCATAAGTTAACCTTTCAATTTCAATGAAATTTTATAAAAATCAATTTTTTTAAATAAAACATTGATGTTTTGAAAACAATTTAAAATGATTCGAGATTTATGAGGGCAGGATCATTAGAACTTGATATCATGTATCATGAATAATCAGGAAGAGAAGATTCGGATCGCGGATCAAATCATCAGTTTTTTATTAGGACAGTTTTTTAATGTGAGGATGATCCTTATTTCGGCACCCCCTCGAATAGTCGAACGGACGACAGATGAAGGGAGAGAAAACTCATTTTGAATGCTCCAATCCACCAAAGAAGTTCAAAATTCGCCAGTTTCTCCGGTTCGACTCTCAGAGCAAGCTCTTCGAGGATAAAACCTGAAAATTACTTTCAGAATTGAATTCAGATTTTAAAAACATATAAATCGGATACCGTCTCGAAATAACAAATTGGTCCTATTTTATATACTGAACCTTTCTTGGTGATACCTGAAGGGATCAAATCCGAAAATCACCCTCAAAGTCGAAATCTGAAGTCTCAAAAACCCTGCAGATCGATTCCTTCAAATTTCCCATTTTCACTGTCCCTGTTTTTTAGAGCTTTATTGGATAGGTAAGGGACTGGGGGGGGGTGTTGTGATCTAAACCTCTTAAATGTTGAACTTTATTCCTCTTCGTGGTCGGGTTAAAATTATATTTCTCTGTGAAACGGGGCAAAATTATCCGAATCAGAGCAGGATCAAAACTCGAACTAAAAATTAAAATTGGTGGATGGTGACCAAGGAAATCCTAGCTATTACGATTGTTTTTGAAATCTTCGGGTGAACCAAATTTTGTCCATTTAACATTTTTTGACCCACTCTCCAGAAAAGGGCAAGGCCGGATTTACCTAATTTGCCGGTGTGTGCTAATTTTTTGGGGGTAAATAAATTTTATTCACATCTTATTCGTTTTCCATTTTCAAACGACTTGCCGCAGTGGGGTGAGTCACAAAAACATTCTTCTCGATTCTTTTTAGAATGATAATTTTCAGTTGCAAGTTCTGTATAGTTTCTTTTCAAGTGAAATTTATTTTTCCCTTAGAGGAGGGGGGCTGGAACGCTTCATCGACGTGAGGATTTTAAAATATAGAATTTTGAAAATTGTAAATTTCTTTCGTAAAATTTACAAAATTGACTCAACTGAGTAAATTGGAAAAAGTATCGAAGTGGGATTAATTCCGAATATTGAAATAGATTTGTGATCTTGCCACAATTTGGTTCTTCTTCGCCCATTTCAAGTAAGAAATTGGGATTTTCGGACCTCAGTCAGAGCCAGATCAAATATCTAACGAAGTAATCGCACTGTTCTGATGCTTCGTTCGATTCTTCAGATCAAAATTGATTTGCCTGTCTGAAGGGTTAAATTTATATTTGGGGCTCGAAACCGAGGTTTGATCAGGAATCTGATAATGAAAAGTATGAGACTCATGACCCACCCTGTAGTTATCGACTCATTAGCAAAACTACAATTTTGTGGAGCTATTTCAATCTCTGTGGGAGGGCCTAATGCAGATTTAGGGGAACTTGGGTTGTGTTAATTAGTGTGGCCAGAAAATTCGAGAAATTTTATACTATTACCTCAAGACATACTTTGTTCGACGAGTCAAGTGGTTCTCTTTCGGAATATGTTCCAGGAACAGGATTTAAAAGAAAATAATAATTTGTCAGTCGGAGTCGTCAGCCGTCAAAAAGTTTGAAATTTGTGTGAGGAACTTTTTCAATTTGAATGTCAGACGCCGTTGTACATAGCGTAAACGACAACTTTTCCTGCACCTTTTTCTGTGATTTCCTTTTAATAACACGCAAACATGCTTGCTTAGTTTTGTATTTCAGGAAAATTCATCTTTTCTCTTTTAATGTCAAGTTCAGACAAATCCAACAGGTTATTCGATTTTGTATACCAGTGTAGCAATATTTAGATCTCTTCGCCTTTCAATGCGAAAATAATTTACAGTGTTCCCGAAATGAAGAACAAGAGAATAACAGTAATGAGACCGGCAATTTCTTGGTGCCTGTGGTGGTGCTCGACAGCGTTTCCCAAACGACGGTCCCCGGACCTCTGGTGGTCCACGAAGGCTTCCCAAGTGATCGAAAATCGTAGTAATGGACTTCGAATTCGTGTAGTTTGTTTAGATCGTGAATATTATTGAAGTACCAATTACTTGTTACTGAAAAATATTTGGATTGTGTCGTGATACTTTTTGATTCTGTTGTGGTTAGTTAGGGTTCATGCTGACTCGGATAAGATTGATTTAGATTCCTATAAAACTTGGTGAAACTCATTCGGAATCTTTGAGAACTCGTTAAGACTTATGCAGGCTCTTATAAAAGTCAGTGGGATCTTGTCAAAACTAAAACGGTTGACATGACATTATTATTCGTTCAGATTAATCGGATTCTTTCAGCAATTAGTTCACTTTTACAACTTACTCGGACAACTTTAGGACTCGATATAAGATTTATTCGCACTATGTCCAGCCTCTTCAGACCGATAAAAATAGCTTTACGCGTGTTAAGACAGAGCCCTTTCGTTTTGGTCTTAGATTTGGGGTTCAGATATTCCTTCAGAATGATGGGGGCTGATGCGGTTTCTAAACAGATGAGCTTTTCATGGTATAAAATGCTTTATTTATTAAATGTGCTCGTGTTTACTTTTTCTATTAGTGGTCTGCCTTGAGGGTTTTGATTCTGAAAGTGGTCGAGATCAAAAAGTTTGTGGGGTAAGGGTGAACTGTATCTCAGCGAATTTTTTAATTGTGGAAGAAAACTGTACCTAAGCAAACTTACGAAATGATGAGCTTTTGTGACATACATTTTTACTTTTTTTCTTTTTTTTTCTTTTGATGTTTTCGCCCAGTTGTGTACTCTTCGAAATCTCAGCTATCTACAATATTCGAGAAAACTGAAACGTCACCCTTGCTTTATACAAAATGTATGTGGAAGTTCGTATGTGAGTAAATCTACGGCAACGTCTGATCTCGTTTTCCTTTCCGTTTTTTTCATCTCTACGAGAAAATACCGAAGGCTTTATAAAATTTATGAATTTTATACAAGAAAAAAATATGGGAAATTGTTTTACGAAACGAACCTCGAATGGTGTTGAAAAGAGCGCGAAGTAGGTTTCGGCTGTGTTGGGAAATGCTCATGCGAGGAAGAACGAAAACCGGGAAGAGGAAAAGAACCGAATATTCTTTTTTAGTTTTGGTAAATTATGGCCTGTGTTCTGTGACGTGATGGGGAATACACAGGCGAGGAAAAACGCAAATCGGAAAGAGGAAAGAAGGAAAATGTTCTTTTTTAGTTTTGGTAAATTGTGACCTGCCCTCTTTGACGTGAAAGATAGGAAAAAATCAGCGTTAAGTTTGAGTTGTAAATTTGAGTACAACGTTGTAAAAATTCACCTCGATTTGCGAAATCCGCTTTCATTCGACCCAAAACTTGGAGGAAAACGAGTTTTAAGTGAAATTTTCCGTCGGGTTATATAACGAGGCTTCGCGGTGCCTGTCGGGTTTCAGATTACTCGGAAAGAGGATACTAAATTTCGACTTCAAACTGTAAAGAACCTTATATTCACTCTGCTTTATAAACGGAAGGAGTTGTGGTCCTGACTTCGTACCTTTCTGTCGATCCTTAAAAAAATGGAAGTTTTGTCGCTGGTTTCGCGAGATACAATTAGCATTTGCGGGTTTGCTGTATTCTCACTGAAGAAGAAAGCCCCGCTTTTAAACTTCCTCTTACACTCATACTGAAGTGAACGTGTTCCGAAGTGTGTTTATAAATTAAGCTGGTAAACTAATTCAAGTTTCATTTCTCAGCTGCTTTGACATAACTGGAAATAGGTGTTGAACGTGAGATCAGAGGCGGTGTTGAGAAGATCTTGGAAGCATCCTCAGGCACTAGTGTAAATAGAGGGTTATTTTTATGAGAGGTGCAGGTTGGAATTTTTAAAATTTTTGGTTGCGGACCGGCGCAAACGAAAATTTCTGGAGTTTCCTATAACAATTGGAACGGACTTTCATAGGATAAGGGAAAACTTCTGAAATGGCCCGATCAAATTCTGAAAAATTTTTAATAAGGGACCCCCTAATAACTATGCACCGGTTGGAAAATGGCTGAAATATGTATCGTCTGCAATGGAGATGCCACTTATCAGATTCCAATAGCAGTGACTGATGTTATTGTTGTAGCTTTTAATTCGCCTGTTCTCAAAAATCTAATTTCGCCAGTCGTGAAGGTCCTTGTCAACTTGTAGACTAACCCCTGTAACGCCGTGAGTGCATGCAACCTCAAACGTCTAACCACTGTAGTATTTTTCCAGTCTCGGTATTTGCCTTTTAGGAACTTTTTATTGCCAGTTTCGAAGTGTTCTTGTACAGCAACCGTATGAAGAACCACCCTACTCCGGCCTATGTAATATTAATTAATCAGCCTCGTTGAAAGTTGAAATGCCATTCAAAATTGCCGATCGAAAGAATGTCACTGTCATTTGGAAAATGCTACCTGTTTTTTTCTTCTTTTTAAAAAATAAATTTTGTTTTTGCGTTTTGTTAATTAACCCCACGTGTACTCGTGACCGCAAAAATATGCTCTTGTAAGGTAATTACACGTTTTATCGCTTTTTTTCTTCTTTTTTTTTCTCGTATATATTTTTATTCATCAAGTGCAAAATATACATACGAGTCGCGATAATTATACATTGCTCTATTAATAATGAAAATTCGTTGTTTACATCGGTATAGCCGAACGCGTAGGTATAATTTGCATTTAACTTTTCGAAAAGAAAAAAGAAGAAGAAGAAAAAAAATGAAAACGAGCGACGGGCGTGTATCTCATGCCTTTTGTAATTCCGAAGGACTCGTGTAATAAATTTGCTGACTTAATGAAATTCGTTTCGAATTTTTAGAGGCTGGCACTGGCGCGGTTAAGCCCCATAGTGTACACGAGCTCCAGTCTGGTACAATTCTATTCACTCTATGGAGTCAGTATGGCCGGCCGTAATAAAAACAAATTTATTAGGGTGGATCGTGCGGGACGATAAATGTCGCGCAGGACCTAACAGTCTTAATTGGTATCCGTGTCACACACGTGAATTTTACACCCCGCTATAAAGAAAGTAGAAGAAGGCGATATTGGCAATTTGTGGGATTAAAGTGATCTGTATACATGTATAAATTCGCGCTACAGAAAATAATTCGCGCCTCGTTTAACTTGGGCTAACTTTCAGTCCGAAATAACACGCTGCTGTAGCTCCACTTTCTCATTAATTCGCCAATTTACATATTTAAGTCGAGCCCTTCAGCATTTGCGGACTTATCAGATTACGCTCTGCGTCGCTGTTGAGCCGATGCTGTTACCGGTGCCCTCGAATCCTATATTCGTTTCATTTCTCATACCCATTTCAAAAGATTCAGAATGGCGGGAAAATCGTTCCTTTTTCTCGATTACTACATTTAACCCGTCCGATGCTTGTTGGATGTACTCCGCAATTTTTCAAGCAAAGGTGCCGCATGGTAGGTCTGCAGTTGAGACCTTCAGGAGTACTGACATGGATAATATGTCTAATGGCCAGGCTCGAAACGAAAATTCTGTGCGCAGAAAAATGTCACTAGTTTTCTGTTTACAAAAAAAAAAACGTTACCGCTGTCAGGTAATTGCATATTCCTCTTTACACGGTCGTTTGTTCCATCGCTACTGCTGTTGTTCTATAATAAGGTCGATGCCGAGACCGACACGGAAAATGCTGACCGACCCCGAGAATGGACGGACGCAGGGTGTCTAGCGACCGGAAAATTGAAATCGCCGGGAATGACCGAGAAAAGGCCGGGAAATTTGTCAAACATACGGGAAGTTTTCCAAATCGCTGTGGTTTGGGAGCCCTGAATTTTTATTTTTTTTTGTAAAAAAATTGAAGATTAGGTCTGTTTGGCTTATAAGTAGTTGAAAAAATCACTCTTTCGAATGGAAAAATCGTTGAGCATTTATTCTTAATGCGGGTAGTCTAGGTAAAAAAGCAGGGCTGTTTGCGAATATCTCGGCAACAACTTTTCAAAGTGCATTATAATCTTATATGAAAGTATAGCTAATGAAAAAAGGAGTCAGTAGGTCCTTACCCGATTGAAGCTAGCGTCTCGGAAGACGCCATTTTACTCTCTCGGACTCGCTGCTGTCGCTGTTTTAATTTTAATTATTACAAATCAATTACTCCACGGATTTCAATTGTGTCAAAACTTACTTATTCCTTTTTTTATTTGCAGTCAAGACTTGAACACTGTGATCACCTTAGTGTAGGATTCGATGAAGTTTTAAATTCATTTTGCCAAAAGCAGCAAATGGATGTCACGGTTAGATTTTGGGACAATTTAGTCGATCAGGTTATCACTAGATACGTGATATCAATTTTTCTTCAAGGTGTAAAGTCGTGCGATCTTCGTACCGGTCTAAAAAAAGCCGTAGGAAATAATGAGGAAAAGGTGATGATCCAAGTATTGGTGGACGGGCCTACTGTAAATTTTAAATGCTGCGAGAACTCCTAACAGAATTTAAGAAAGATCGAGGTACTGACCTCCTTGAATTAGGAAATTGTGGGCTTCATGTAGTTCATGGTTCACTCAAGACAGGGTTTACATCACTTTCGTGGGAACTGAAAGAGTTCTTGATTGCCCTGTTTTACATTTTCAACGATTCTCCAACACGGTGTAGCCGTTTTACCTAACCCGGATTAGACACCTTTTCTCTGTCATTTTGCTTTACGCGATGGATGGAGAATGAGAAGCCATCCACACGAACAGTCAGCCTTTTCCCTCATCTGCGCAACTGCGTACGTGAAATTCAGAGTGAAGGCTCCAAGAATCCTTTAAACAAAAATCATCGAAATTTTAGAAGAGTTGTTAAATGTCTTTCAGATCCTCTTCTGGGTGCTCAGCCTGCATTTTTTGCTTCTATTGCTTCTGTCTCAGAACCATGTCTGATAAATTTTCAGTCAGAAAGGCCTATGGCCCCACTACTCTTTATGGAATTAACTTCTCTGACCACGGCCCTTATGGAGCGTGTAGTAGAGAAGACTGTTCTCGAAAAAGAATCGATGGTGAATAAAATTAATCTTGCTAGAAAGGAAAATCTGATTCTAAGCAAAAACATTTATTTAGGTTTCTCTGTCAAAACGACCCTTAAGAATGCTTCATCAAGGGGAAAAATTTCTGATGCAAAGGTTCAAGTATTCCGCAGTTATTGTCAGCAAGTCCTGGTTACAATGATTCAAAAGATTCAGGAGCGTTCTGCTTTAACTCACAAAATTGTTAGAGGAATTTCTTGTCTAGGTCTAGATCTTGGGCAGTCGTCGAAACTCCTAACCTCGCAACAGGACCGATCGTTGTGGCACTGGAAATACTCACGTCTAAAAATGTTCTAACAGGCTCCAAAGCAGACCGCATTGAAAGCGCCCTCGTCGCTTTGGTGAAGCCGCCGTCGACGATTAAAATGCTTGAATCGTTTGACCACAGTATGTCATGGCTTGTTTCTTTGTGGATGGACCTTGTAGAAACAGCATCCTCCGTTGTGACTTCCCAAGATGACATAAAAGACTTTATTAAGATGTCGTTGGTACTGTTTCACGGCAATGCACCATTAGAATTCTGATTTTTCATTGCACGCCAATTGCATTGTTGTCAACCAACATGAGGAATCCCTTGTCATTCATGCTGTTTATGATGCTATTGCGGCCGGGGTGTTCTTAATGTGGATGTGACCAAAGGAATGATCCTCGCCAGGAGAAATGCGCGTACCAAGTGCAAAGAAGCCAGGAAAAAACGTGCTGTGGAGGAAAAGGCCGAGGCTGCTTCTCGTGAAAACACCCTGTGTATGTGGGGTTGGCTCGCTTGGGCTTTAAAACGCCCTGGGTTACATGAAGTCAACTCTCTTGGGATTCAGGATAAGGGCGTGACTAATCGGGGGGGGGGGTAATTTTGTTTCACAAAGTATACTGGACTAAAACAATATAACCGGAAAATTTTTTCTGACCTGGCTCTAGACACCCTGTGGACGATTCTTGCTGGATATTTAGGTGAATTTTCTCGCCACCCCCCACCCACACGATAGACTTGAAACGTATGCCATTCGTTTGCACTACGTTTGTGCTGGTTTGTGCTGAAAATCCCATAGCTTGTGCTGGCGCCTTTCCTGAGATATTTGGGGAAACTTTTGGGGTGCTGTAGAAATGGGAGCACCTCCACTTTCACCTAGGGGTTCGAAAATTGTGTCAATCGTTTGTGCTACGTTTGTGCTGATTTGTGCTGAAAACCCCGTCGCTTTTGCGGCCTTGCTTCCCAAGATATTCAGGTTTACTATTATTATATATATATATATATATATATATATATATATATATATATGGGGGGGGGGCTAATAAAATGGAAGCACCCCACTATGCTGGTGGGGTTGCACGTTGTAGCATTCGTTTGTGCTACGTTTGCGCTGGTTTGTGCTGGAAACCCCGTCGTTTGTGTTCCTCCCCTTCTCGAGATATTGAAGATTACTTATGAGGGACTAGGGAAATGGTTTTTGAAACAGGGGTTAAATAGAGGATTGAAAAGGGAAAAGTAGTTGCAATCGTTTGTGCTCGCTTTGTGCTGGTTTGCGCTGCCAACCAAAATCTCCTGGCCCATTTGTCGTATAGCAGGATACGTATCTGATTTGCCTGAAAATTGAGTAAGTAAACCAAAAGTAAGCCGTGAGAAAATGCGATAGGAAAGTTGTTTCTTTGTTAATTTGCTCAATTATTTGCCTGATGTTTGTTCCATACGAGTACGTACCTAGACCTACCTACATTTTTGGACTCGAATTTATTAATTAAAGTGGTTGTAGCGCAACTGCTATTTTCACCAAAAAATGTTTATCCGAAGTGAACGTGGAAAATTAAGATATCTTGATTTTCACCAAAATCAAATCACTTGCTCAATCACCTCAAAATTAACATTTTTTAATCGAAATTTTGATGAAACTTTGCTAAAAATTCTAGACAGTACAATTCCTATGGAATTGAAGCTTCTCATCTGTTGGTCTGAACAGTAAATTAAAGAAATATTTTAATCCTCAAAAATGTATTTTAATTAATTTTTTGGGAATTTTCTGTAACAGTGCTACCATCCCTTTCAGTTTTTTCGCAAATTGTAGTATTACCTCCTTGAGCTGTTCTACTGCGTAAAGTAGTTTCGATTTACAACCGTTTCTAGTATTTTAATGCAGTTGGCAGCAATGCTACAGAAAAATCTGAAAAAAGTAGAAAAATGAAATTGAGTTTTGAGGATCAAGAAACTTTTTGACTCATGTTTCAGGCTATTGAATGAGCTACTTCAATGTCACAATAATTGTTGAGGATTCCCAATCCATTTCCCGTTTTGACTAGAGGGTAAAAATTTTTCTGGGAGGACCCCGAATTACTTTCAACTACTACACCAATAGCGCCATCCTATTGTCGACTCCTTGCTCCCCCCCCCAAAAAAAAAAATAATAATAATAATAATAATAATAATAATAAAGGTGTATTCATTTGAACATTTACGTAAAAAATTTCGTTGACGTTTTCCCGGGAATATATTATTATATGTAGCTTGTCCCACTACAGAGGTACAGGATTGACATGAGTATTTTGCTCGGATTTTGGTTTCGTATCATAATATTCTTTCCAGTAGTTGCCACCACTTGCAACCCCATCAGCCTATTAGAGGTGCTCCTGTTTCGTCAGCTCCACTCCAAAAAAAGAAACCTCAATATCTGAAGAAGAGAGCGGCACAAATGAGGGGGATTTTCAGCATAAATTAGCACAAACGATTGGCACTATTTTCGATCCCCTAGGTGAAAGTGAAGATGCTTCCATTTCTACAGCCCTCAGAGTTTTCCCGACTATCTCAGAAAGGGGGTCAACACAAATGACGGGGTTTTCAGCGTAAACCAGCAGAAACTTATCACAGACAAACGGCATACGTTTCAAGTCTCTCGGAGTGGGTGGGAGGGCGAGGAAATGTGCCTCGAATATTTACCTTTTTTCTGTTGTGCGTCGGCTGTATGCGTGGAACATGTTCGCCAGCCATAAGACATACCCATGTATCGATGTACCTGCATGCAGTGTAGATTTTTTCTTCTTCTAGAAATGAAGCCACCGTTAGAGACTGGGCCATAAGTGCCCTCTCCTCAGTTTTTCCACAGTAATTTAATAGGCTACTCAGTTTTAATGATTGTGTCCAAATACGTATTAGATGCAGATTTGGTAACCTCGGTAATCTGCTATTTGATACCTATATTGTATTTCTCATTATTTTTTATTTTTACCCCCTCTTCCAACGATAAGAACCCCAATTTTTACAGTAACACCGATAAGATATCAGAAATAATATTTTCACGTTCATTTTTTACTGGGGAAGTTTTTCCGTCTGAAAGAAGTAAAAGGCTTTGACTCATATGCATGTAGAATTCAGGCCTAGGCCATTTCGCTTCTCCACCCCCTCGCACTTTCACCCGCTGAAGATATTGCTGTACAGTAATGTTCATAATCCCTGACTGGACGGACACAAGCGTCGCCAATCTAATCGTGTTTTCTGATTCGAACAGTACAACCCTAAAATGGATAATTGAATCGTATTTCCGCGTATTCCGTATGTCATGCAGACAGTAGGTCTGATTTCGCCTCATGAAAACAAATAATGATAGTAACTTCGACACGAACGCCTACTACTCGGATATAGACCTTCCTTAATCGTGCCTAGAGGTGACACAATTTGTGGCTTTCCTAGTAGAGTACTAAATTTAATGTAAACAGAATACTGGGCACCGAAGATACTTAAAAGAGCAATTCTATACAATGTAACGATAACAACAAACGTAGGCGTCATAAAATTTTATTTTTCTCGCGTGAGTCGTTGTGGCCAAAAAAGTTGAAAACAAACCAGTTTGTTGTTTCGAATTAAAAAAAGATTGACAGAGAAAAATGACTCGCAGTTTCCTAATTCCAAATGTGTTTTTATTTTCCAAAATGGGAATGATTTAGATTGGCGACAGCATATAGGCGCAACTAGGAGATGGGGCTCCCCCTAAAAAATACTGAGCAATTTTTTTCCAAGTCTTTAAACTAAAAATTGTAAGTGAAGTATTTTATTTTTTCGTGTACAATTTACCTCCACACTTTATTCTAGTTTAGCCCCTCCCAGAGATAATTATTCCTGAGTGCGCCTATACGGGCGGCAGTATTGTGCCGAGGCTACATTTTTTAGAGTAATTATAAATCGTACGCAACGATTCCTTCAGACCCGCTAATACTTTGTCGAGACTGTTTCAGATCTTTTGAGACTTTTCAAAGCTTTTCTGAATCTGTTTAACATTTTCAAGTGCCGCCTGTTATGTTTTAAAGTATCTTCAGGGCTCTTTTTGACTCGTTGCAAAACTATTTTACGCTTTTCAGACTTGTTCAGGATTCTAAAATTCGCCAAAACTTTTTGAGACTCTATATGTCGCTAGAATGTGTCAAGTTTTTCCAAACTTGTTTAACATGAACGAAAATAAAAGACTGAAGAGGAACGAGAGAATGGAAACTCAAATTCAAGAAAGAGTGAAAAGGAACGAAAAGACTGAAAAGCTATAAAACTAAGGACCCCAAAATAGTAGCGTTGCGAGATTTGAGATTTGGCTCCAATGTGGGAATAGAAACAAAATTCTGGATATAAAATTGTTTTCTTTGTTGGTCGCTGATTACGAATATCCCATCGTAATTTTGACCCGGTCCTGGTTTGAGCTCAAAAAGTCAAATTTCTGATCCGAAATCATCGAAGTTGACTGGACTCGAAAAATCGATCCGTATTAAAATAAGAATATTGAATTTTTAATTATGAATATGGCTTCAAATCTTATGTCCAGTTCCATTTTTAGTATCGGAAGTATTGATTATAAATAATCTTAACTTACATGTTTGGGCAGTGGCGTAGCCAACCTAATGTTCGAGAGGAGAGGCTTAGTCTTGACCAAAGGGGGAGGAGATGTTTGAGAGATATGCTAAAATTAGAAAAATATTACAGTAAACTCTCGATAATTTGAAGTTCAGGGGACCTAACAAAAAATTCATTTTACAGAGGTTTTCAAAGTAAAGAGGTTTCAAATTAAAGAGTGATTTATAAAAAAAGTTCAAAGTAAAGAGTTTTTTATTGTACATAATATGCAAATGAAAATTATTGTGAATTGAAAAAATCTGTAATCTTTTTTTGATTCATTGACGTCAATGCTGCCCTATCTATTGAATTTTTAATATGAACTAGAGCATCAAAGACTTCATCACCGATGATGGTCTTCTGCAAATATACTGACGTACGATTTTCAACGACTCTCGCACTTCTTTTGTGGTTACAGCAATACTCTCTTCGTGGTTGTCCTCTTCATCTTTTACATTATTATCGTCAGGTATTCGAGTAACACTGGATACAATATCAGCGTCAGTCAGTGTTCCAGCTACTGCGACTTCATTGTCAAAATTTACAAATTCCTCGAATGAACACGATGCGTTTTCATTGCAAAGCATACGATCGTAACCCTCCTTTACTACATTCAGCGAAATTTCATTAGTGTCTTCTGTTGGTAGTGTCATCTCACCCTTTTCGAAACCGCATTTTCTGAAACAGCATTCCTCCAGGCCTTATGACCAATCTGCATGGCAGTGAGAATAGTGACCTTGTCAAATTCACGTTCAGCATCTATATACACTCGAGCAACATTCGTACCACTTCTGCACGATATGAAGTCTTGAAATTTTGGATTATTCCTTGGTCGAGGGGTTGCAGCTTGGAGGTCGTGTTCGGTGGTAAAAAAGTTATTTCTATGTTTTCAAAAGATGACATGCTATTGCGAGCAGTACAATTGTCGATGAAAAGTACGATTTTCCGGTTTTGAACCTGCATTGTACGATTTAAACCTGCCAACCACTCACTGAATAGAACGCTAGTCATCCATGCTTTCCTATTAGCACGGTAGTGCATTGGATAAAATTTAATTCCTTTAAAACATCTTGGGGAATTAGATTTTCCGATCAGTAGCGGTTTCAATTTTTCAGATCCGTCCATGTTCGCGCACAACAAAGTTATCCTCTCTTTATTATGCTTACCTCCACGACACTTGTCATCTTTGAAAGTCAAAGTTCGATCAGGAAGACATCTGAAGAAGAGGCCCGTTCCATCTGCATTGAAGATGTTTCGTGGTTCGTACTTTTCAAATTTTCCCTTCAGTTCTTCCTTCCAGTCCTCGCATACATTGTCGTTCACATCGGCGCTTTCGCCATTCAGCCGTCGGAAAACAAGTCCGTGTCGTTTTTTAAATTTCTCCAGCCAACCTTCACTTGCTTTGAAATCGGGAATCATCAGCTTTTTCGCAAACATCTTTGCTTTCGTTTTCAGCGTTGGGCCACCAATAGGAACATTCTTTTCACGGACCGTAGCCAACCATTGAACAAGACATTCTTCGAGTTGTGGATTTTCACCTGGTCGCATTCGCTTTTTCGTAGACGATAACTTGCTGCTGACGATACCTTCTTTTTTTCCCTTAAAAATCATAGAAACAGTGGAAGGTGCAATCCCGAACTGTTTTGCCACATCTTGTTTCTTTTCGCCGTTTTCAACGCTCTCAATGATATGTTTTCTCTGCTCGATTGTTAAACTAGTGTATTTCCTAGAATTCGACATTTTATAACATCGGCGAAAACGTGTATACCGGGTCACACACAATGCACTGCCTGATCACTGCGAACGAGAATGGAATAGCAGTGGGTAGAAATAGGCGATAAGTAGGCTAACAAGATAAGATATGTAGGATATGAGATTGTAAAAACATGTAATTTTCATATTATAGAGGTTATCTATCAGAAATCTTCAAAATATAGTGTCCACAAGCTTGAAAAATTTCATTTAAACGAGGGGACCAAAATACATGCATTTTCTTCATACAATCGAGGTTTTCTCAAGGGACAAGTGTATTCCTTCAATTTATAGAGTTTTTCAATTTAAAGAGGTTTAAATTATCGAGAGTTTACTGTATTTGATTTGACGAAATCGCTAAGGGAGGTCCAGAACCCTCTGGCTACGCCCCTGTGTTCAGGGAATATTTTCCGAAATTTCATACACCAGTTATTTAGATACTGCGGATATCAAATCTACTTAAGTATGTTCGGTTTCAAATTTTTCCATTGAAAATTTTTCCCCCAGAATTTTTGTCATCACCCTTTGATTAATTATATATGGAAACAGTGTCATCCCATTGATTGAATTCAGTTTTGTACGAGTTGATTAAAGACTTCTAATATCGAGTCAAGTTCCATTTTATAGTTTTTACAGCATTTTTCGGATTCTAATATTTCTTTAACATTTTTTTCGCAGCACTTCGAATAAATCTCAGAAAACCGCAGCTTTTCATAAATTTGTCTGAATTTTGGTGTTCAAGCTGGTTGACTCTCTCGATATCGAATTGAGTTCAATTTTTAATGTTGTCGGATTTTCCACGCATTGAGATTTTTTTCTTCAAAATTTCTGGCATACTTAATCGTAACTCTGATTATTTTTTCTAGTGAAACCGCAGTTTTCCTCGAATCTAGTCGTACATTCCTTGTACGACTTCATTACAGGTTCCTGAAATCGAATTGATCTTCAATCTTGTTTACTGGTTTAAGTTTACAAATTTCTTCCTTCAAAATGTTTGTCATAATACTTTGATCAGTTATTTGAGAAAATCACTATTTTCCATGAACCTGACTGAATTTTCGTATTCCAGTTGGTCGAAAACTCCTGATATCAAACAGTGGCGTTGCCAGGGGGGAGGGCAAAGGGGGCAGATGCCTCCTCTCAAGGCACCTGATCGGTGATTTTAAAAAAGTACCTCAATTCTCGACTTTTTCTTCCTTGAAAAGCTTACTTTGCCTCTCTCCCCTTTGGGAAAATCCTGTTTATGCCACTGATATCAAAATTACTTCATTTTTCTGTTCCGTCAAATTGTACTGTTTGACATTTTTTTCCAAATTTTGTGTCACACTTCTTGATCCTGTTTTCAAAGTGACCACAATTTTCCACAAATCTGGCTGAATTTTCGTATTTGAGTTTGTTGAAGTCTTTTGGTGGTTCAGTTTTCAATTTCGTCGAATTTTTCAAAGTGTGAGATAATCTGTTTCATAAGTTATAAGTTATTCAGAACCAGCCAGAGGCTCCTTTATTTTCTGTATGTAGGGTGTGCCAATTCACAATTTCTTTCTTCTGAAGTCCCGAGCCCTTTTGGCTGCTGTGCCATCTTCAGTGGAGTACCCTTCCTACATATAGAATTTCCCAACTTCACTCACATTCCAACATGGACACTCCTTAAATTTATACGTCTGCTGTGACTCTTCTCCAGTGTACATTTTCGTATAAATCGTCCTACCTGGCTATTTTCTGCGTAGGAACGTCTTTTGTCGTCTGCATACCTGTACTTCCTGCACGGCGTGATCTTTTCTAAACGTTTTTCTTCTTCTTCTTACTTGCTGTCCTTTTTCTTCCTTCGATCGGCGAGGCAGGATATCCATTTAGTTACAGCTTATGGCTTAGCACTTTCGGCCAGATCTAGTTTTACCATCAATCAGTACACGCGCTTTCTCTATACATTCTCATTTTCTGTGATTTCGAATGCCCTCGCTGCGGTCCGAACTCGAGTAATTCACTCGTACAATTTCCGAAAAACCCGCGCTTCATTCAATTTTTTAAGCTAAGTCAATTTTGTCCCTTTTGGGATAGTTTGATTTTGCTCTAATTAGGGTCCGATCAAAGACTGGTGCAATGTTCTTAAGGGGGTGGGGGTGCTTTGTTTCGTTATAGCATCCTGGTTATCTTCGTTCTTCCGAAAGCAATTCTAATTGGTACTGAGAATTTTTCACCCCTGCCTTCTCTTGCCATATACAGGGTGATTTCCTAGGGCGACCGTTATAACTCGATCATCTGTCGGTCGATTAGCCTCCCCGCGCTCAGACAGTTCTGTTTCATTGTCGAAATGTGAAAGTAAAATAAAGCGATTTACCGGCGCAACGAGCAACGACGGCCATCAAAATTCGCAAATTGCTTTTGTACTCGTGTCTGGCAGGTCTGTTCAAGGTGAAAACTGATACTTACGAGTCCCGTCGGAGCGATAAATTCAGAATTGCTTATCCGAGGGTTTATGGGTCTCGGTAGCTAATCCAAATCACCCTTCCTTGTCCTGCTATATCGATGATAGTCGGATTGGCTTTTGGGCTTTTGTACGGGCCGAAGCCAACATGGAGTATGCTTCCGTCCTTCGGCTTGATTTTGGGAAGTAACCAACACCTATTATCGAACTACCTGGAAGTTGCGGCTGGGCCGGTAAATTCGGTCATCGGTTGCCTCTTTCCTCCGACAACGAGCCGCAATTTGCATTCGGAATTGACATTTCAAATTTTGTCGAGGACGCAGAGACGCAGAGACGAGGAAGCAAAATAAATTTATTGTTGAACAGTTGTGAACAGAGCTGAGCGCCGCAGGAAGTTGACCTATTTGCATTAAGTTACGCAGACGAGTGTATTGGATTTAATTACAAAACTGGTAAACAGGATACGCTGGGAAATAGGAATCGTGGGTACGTTTGTATCTTGGGCATCAGTGCCGATGCAGATGCGATGATGGTCTTCGAGTCAGTCGGAGCTTCGAAATTGCTTCCATCAAATTAGGCGGTTTCGAGTTGCGGTTCGCTTTTCGGCAAAACGGTGCGCTGCAGGTTGCCGACGCGGAATTGCGAAATTGTTATCGAAATTGAAATCGAAATGGCGATTCGCGTGTCGTTTATGCCGGGTGCCGGCAATATATTTAAAGTAATTCTGCAGTCGGTGGCTCGGTTTTAGATATTTCGATTCAAGTTTGGGTTTAGTTAGCGACCAGGAAGGGACTGCGGTAAATTCGAGCAAAACTACCTTGATAATGAATTGATTTTCTTGTTTCGCGCACGAACGATGAAGACGCTTTTGAAATTGTTTTCACTAGGATGCCAGAAATATGCTTAAGAGATAGGTGAAATATGCGCATGTTTTATGCTTTTTTTGTGGCTAAATATGCGAAAAATATTCCCTAAAAAGTCGGAGTATTCCAAAATATTCTACTCTAATATGGGATTTATCATTCTAGAGGGGAAATGAGCAGATTATGATGGTAACATTGTTCCAGCAAGTTTTCCGTACTAGTGTGCCAAGAATCTTAGCGAACTGTGTTGTCACAACCGACAACTTTCATTTTCTCGAACGTTTATCGCTTACCAGTACAATAAAGTAATAGAAAATACTTAAATAAGTAAATAAATACACTCAACGATACAATGCAGTGGATATTCAAGAATGACTAAAAATGCTAAAATTTAGAAAATTTGATAAAATATGCTCCAAATATGCTTCTAAAACACCAAATATGCAATTATATTATGCAAAAATATGCAATTTCAAATAGGGCTTATTTCACTCAGAATTTCATGTTTCGCAAAGATATCTTCAAAATGCTTGACTTGATTCACGAAGGAGAGATATGCCAAAGCATACTTTTGGCTGCCCTAGTACTATGCGAGTGTGATAGGATGATAGCTCATTGAAAAGAGATCATAAATATTATCCGAAACGACAAAAAGCTGAAGTCAAAAATCATGAGAAGCCAATTGAGAAGCCAATTGAGAAGCCGAAAAACAGTTAGCTTCTCTACCGGCTACCAGCTTCCAACTATTTCGGCTTCTGACTTCCTAAAATTTTGCTTAAAACCGGCTGACTTCTCATCCATGTTTCGGATGCATATAGAGAAGAACAATTTGCAGTAATGTTCACTGATCTGAGTCACAGATCAGTTCAGTGTCGCCTTATTTCTTGTGTGTGAACTGTGAAGCCAATCAGTTGAAAAATAAAAGTAATGATAAGCAACAATTTCGATTTTATTCAAAACCTTTTTATTACAGGAACGAACTTTCCTGCAATATTGTTACGCTGTAAGTGCCCCCGGCCTTTTAAGGGCAAAAGTGTATCTCACCTTCTCCCACTCTCCTCTATCTTGAGCTATTCTGTGATAGAATTGGTGTTGAAGGCAATGATTTATTCCATCTACCCATTTCTTACGTTGACCTCCTTTTCTCCTTTTCATGAAAGGAAAAGCCCAAAATGTCGTTTGGTGGGTTCATCTTTCGGGTGGCATTCGGGCGCTGTGTCCCGCCCAACCCCATTTTTGGTTCCTAATATGGACTATTGCGTTTTTGGGATTCTTTTTCTTAGTGTGTCGGTACTGATTTTTTCTATTTTTCTTACACCCAGGATAGATCTCAGCATGACATTTTCCGTGGTAGTTATCTTCGCTATTTGTTTATTTGTCAGAGTCCACGTTGGACATCCGTAGGTTAGTGTTGGTAAGAAGCTCATATTGTAAATTTCTCCTTTTTTGCCAGTTTTTGAAGTTTCTTTTTAAGACACGTTTTAATGCCCGAAATTTATTCTACGCTCCTTTTACCATTCGGCTTATCTCTTTCTCCATTTTTTGACTGAAAGATATTGTTTGCCCTGAATAAATTACTTCTTCGGTTAATTTCCTTGTCTTAAATTTTTATTTTTCCAAAGGGAGAGTCTTTTGCCATAAATGTTGATTTTTTACAGTTCATTGTAAGTCCAGCTGTTTTGCTTTTTGAGTTTAATTCATGAATCATTTCGCATAGGTCTGAGAAGTCGTCAGCAATAAGGGTAACATCGTCTGCAAATCTTTGTTAATTTTTCTCCCATTTATTTCTAATTCTTTGTTTCCCCGTGCTAGTTCGCGAAATACCTCTCCAAGCACACAATTAAATAGGCTTGGTGATAATTGATCGCCTTGACGTACACCTTTCTTCATTTTGAAATATGGGCCTATCGTATCGGTTTTTATCCGACTTTTTAGACCAGAATAAATGTTTGTTATAATTTTTATTATTTGGTGGTTTACCCTTTGGCTTTTTAGGGCCTTGGCCATGAATCCGTGGTTTACTGAATCGGACGCCTTAGTTTATAAGAGCAAGATGGGTACTCAGGTTGTAAATGTGAGTTTTTTCTAGAATTTGGTTAATTGTGTGCAGGTGATCGAGTGTGGAATAGTCCTGCCTAAACCCAGCTTGTTCGGGAGGTTTTAGGTCTTGGAGTGTTCTCCTGGTCCTTAATTCTATTGCCTTGGAGAAAATTTTTGAAAACGTTGGAGAGAGGCTGATCGGGCGGTAATTTTCAATTTAATGCCTGTTACTTTTTTTATACAAGAGTATTATATCCGAATGCTTCTATTCCTCTGGTGTAATACCTGTTTTTAGAATTCCATTGTTTCGAATTGTAAGTGCTTCAACCAATTTCGGTCCCCCATATTTTACCATTTCATTTGTAATACTGTAACTCCCTGGGGCTTTCTTTGGTTTCAGTCCTTGAATTATTGAATGTAGGTATCTCCGAAGGAAGGAAGCAGGGGAGGTTTGTGTCTGAACTGTGTAGATCGCCCAAATGATTGTTTCCCTGATAGGTTTGATCTTGGTCCAGACTATAAAGATTTTCGTAAAACTTTGTCGCTATTTGGTTTATGCCTTCTCTGTCGTAAACCTTTTCACCATTGTGATTCAGCATGTATGTTGATAGTTGTGTGCCAGGGCTGAGACTTCTGTTAGTTTTTTTCATGTTTTTAGTATTTTTTAAAGCCTTATTTATTAGTACCTATCTACTCTTGTTTCTTGACCTCTTTTTAAAGCCCTGATAGCCTTGGAAACCATGTTGAGTTCTACCTTATCCTTTACCTGTTTGTGTTTTTTCTATTGGAGCTTGCGCCTGGCCTGATATAAATCTGAATTCTGATTAAGTCGGGATCAAGTGAAACATGTTCCGTTGAGAATTCGTTGTGTAACGTATATATTTCTGCCCTACTTTCTCCCTTATCAATGAAGTGTCAGATGAATAATGTGATGTGAATCATGCCTCTTGAATTTATGTGTAATCAAGTATTAATGGTAATTTTGATATTCTGTTTGAAGTTTCAAGCGATGAAGCTATATCGTTGTGGCTGTCTTCACCCTAAAGCCGAAACAACGGCGTAAACAGCTAATGAACAATGAGCTAGAGAACAAGTACACGATAAAGCCTTATAGGGTGTGTAACAAAAGCCAATTTTGAAAATAAATGACCTTTAAATGACCTTTTTCCCTCAAATTTGCTATGAATGCGCTAAAAAGCAAATATACAGTATGGGTATCAGTTTAAAGGAAAAATCAAGTTGGATACAATGAGTCAATTTTTATCTAATTTCAAAATGATCTAGCAAAGTATCTACCTAAGAACTAAGAAGTCCAATCTTCTTTTTAATAGGAGATATACCCAGGAGATATCGCTCCTATTCGTTATTTTTTTTGCAAAATAACATATTTTTCTAAAAGCTTTTCTACTGATTCATTAATCATTAGGTCTTTTCTTTTTTCTTTTTTTTTTGAGTCGGAAATTATATTCAATATTTTTGAGCAAAAAACTAAAAAGATCACTTTTTGGAAAAAAAAAATTGAAAAATAAGCAGTATTGGTGTAAAATATGTGGTACGTGCCCAAATATGCGAGACATGCAGAATGAAGTGCTGCTCATTTAATTCAAAATTCTGTGATTCGTGAAGATCTTTCGAAACTTCTGGAATATACGCCATAGATAAAAGTATGCATACGCATAAAAATTGCAGCCCTGGTTTTAACCATCGATTTTACAAACTTATCTAGCGAATATTGTGTGCTCGTGAACCTATACCTTAGTTTCCTCTATAACCAAAAGTAGCCTAATTCTATAATATTTGTATTTTGTTTCAGGTAAGTTGACGTACGGATATTTGGCGTTAACGAGATGCTCGAACGTAACATATGTTTTCGCAAACGGTATGCTAATAGTGATTATTTTTACATTTTCGAACATTCGTATGTCTGAGTATGACCGCATTTTCGACTCGCCGAAGTGGGATACACAGTCGTTTAAAAATTACGTTTTATATTTGAATTATCGAAAGAACAACAAAATATATCTGGTGCTGCGAAGGCCATTTCAGCTTGTTAAACAATCGTTTTCAACGTTACCGAAATTGGAGTTCGATTTTTTCCCCCATTTATTTGTCGACTGAGATTTGCCAAACCGGTACGAGGAAATGGTTTTTCAAGTGAATGGAAAAATCTTTATTCGACGGCGCCGGTTGTCAAAGTTATCACAGTCGCGAGTCCGATTAAATCAGGTGATCAGTGGGGTGCTTACTCATACATAAATTTAAAAATCTTGAAATTGGCGTGTTGTGAAAAGTGTTGGTGTTTTTTAAAAGGTGGAAGGCGTTTGCACGTTCGTTATGAAAATCAACATGCAAATTATATTCGCTTTTTCTACGCTTCTTGGAGAATAGTTTTTTCTTCCAAAATGCGATTGTTTATGGTAGAACAGGTGAATAAGTTCTGTAACTCGGAGTACATTTTAGCTTTTTACCAGTTTTTTATCCCTACTGTTAGCTGTTCCAGATTTTAATCCCTGTAAGCTTTTCTCTTAATCCAGTTCGTTCTTTGATTTTGCTATCGCAGCAGCTTCTGTTTTGGAGCCAGATTTCACCTGTAAATGACAAAGCGATCAATGATAAAGAAAACTACGAGTATTTTGTATCGACAGAAGGAACGTAGTTGCAGGTTTCCATCATAAAATAGAGATGGCCTGTCAAGAGCTTTTACGTTCTTGCACTTTTGACAATTGCATCGTCCGAAAACTGAATTTAATTTCTTCAAGTCATAGTGAAACACCTGACAAGAAAGATCTCATGGCCTAGCATGCATGCGCCACTCAGTGGTCTATTTGGGGGAAAAGTTGATCGAAAATAAACCTTTCTCGAATTGACCCAAGACATTGACCTTAGACAAGTATAATTTTTACAATTCCTACCCCTTTGGATGTATGGGTATTATTAGATATGGTAGTTTCTCGCAGTTTTCATTTGTTTTTTTAATTTTTTTATTATGTATAATGTTGAAGCACTGTAGATGCGACTGAATAATACAGGTGCATAAAATGGGTGGTTAAAATCGACTAAAAACTCTGCAATATTCCATTTTTATACTTTCGCAAAGTATCACAAATGGACACCAGTTGAGTTTTCAGTCGTTGATAAAATTCCACTGATTACTCCAGACTTTTTGAAGTCGTAAGAATAGGATAATAGAAGAATTATTTGCTCGAAGTTGGTTCAAGAATTATAGTCAACAATTCCTTTCGTTAATTGTGCCAACACTGGAACTGTCCCTTTTCAGCTCCCTGTGCTAAGATTGAGCTGGATGAAGAACAGCCTCAAAAATATGTAGATTCAGGGACCTAAAAATCCTCCATGGCGATACAAATGTTGGAAATTGGATTTTTAGATTTCACCCTCTTGAGGAGCTCGGGGAGGGAGGGAGAGAGGATGAAGAGATAATGATCTCAAAAAATGATTCAGCGATCCAAAGAAGAAACCAATTCAAATTTAAATTCGATTAATTGTTCCAAAATTGAAATCGACGCATTTCAGCTCCCTGTTGCGCTAGAAGGGTAGTGCTTATGGGAGAATAACATCCACAATGGATTCAGTGACCTAAAAACCAGTGCTTCGGAAGTTGAATTGATTAATCTTAACTCTCTTGCAGATATCATAGGGGAAGGAAAATTGTGGAATCCTTTGTTAAACTGCAGCTCCTTTGAACCTTTAGTACCGTTTGTATTATGAACCGTTCATTTTATTCTGCACTGAAACTGCTGTGTAAAGGCATTCCAAGCTCTGTAGGTGTCGAGAGGGGGTGAAAGTAGGTCGAAAATGTCAACTCAGTACAAACATTTTTCGTGCAAATAAAAAATAGAACCTCAATGATTTTTTTCTACATATTGCCAATTGATGATAGATGTTGAAAATTCCGACTTACCAAGCCATAAAAAAGTCAGCTAGGTATTAGAGTAGTTTATTTTGCCGGTTAAATGGTCGAATTTGCCTAGAAATGCCGTCTCCGGTGATTCGAGGGGGCGGAAGGGATTGCCACAGTTGCTGTAAATAGCATTTTCTCGTAATTGTGTTTACTTTATTCCTTCGTGATATAATATTCATTTCTTATCGTGGCTCGATACTGATCTTGCAGATTTTTCTTTTTAATTTCGGATATTTTCCTGGATATCCAGAAATTTTGGATCTGAGATCCTATTCGAAGATCCGTCCTCGAATCCGTGAATCAAGTCTGGATTCAAGAATCGGGCTTTGGATCTTAAATTCAGATTCCAAGATCCGATCCTCGGATCTCGAATGCTGTTGATCTTATGAATCATTCTCTTGATTCTATATGTATGTTGAAACTACTATGTAGAGGCGTCGCGAGCTTTGTAAGCATGGCGAGGGGGTCAAAGTAGGTCGAAAATGCTGACTCAGTACAAACATTTTTTCGTGCAAACCAGAAAAAAATCTCAATGGTTTTTTTACGTTTTGCCAACTGATGTTTGATATTGAAAATGTTGACTCAGTGATCAAAAATGTTTTATCTAAGCGATAAAAAAGTCTGCGATTGACAATTTTCTTATTTTTCCGACTAAATGGTCGACTTTGCTTGAAAATGTCAACTTCGAAGATTCGTGGGAGGGGGGAAGAGTCGCCCCTGATATTATGAATAGCTTTTTCTCGTAAACCTGTTGACCTGATTGAGCCGTGGTTGAATTAATTTGTCACCGTGTTGCGATAATGATTTTGCAGATTTTTTCTTTTGGAATTTCTGGTATTTTCCTGATCCATCCCATGATTCGTTCTCAAATAGAGGAATCAAATCTGGATCTAGTGGTCAGGTTTTAGATCATAAATCTAGATTCCAAAATCCGATCCTCGATCTCGAATCATGAACGATTCACTTGTTTCTATTTTGAAACTGCTGTGCTGGGGCGTCGCGATCTTGGGGGGGGAGGGGTAGGGTGGCGAAATTGAGTTGAAATTGGGTAACACAGTATGGTTATAAATTCGACTGACTTTCGACTTCAAGTCGACGACGATATTAAGTGGAAATTGAGTAACACACATGACTTTTAAATTCGACTGCATTTTGACTTGAATTCGACGGCGAAATTGATTCGAAATTGAATAGCAGGGAATAGTTTGGAATTCGACTGCATTACGACTCAAAATCAATGTCATTTAGCAGTCGATTTAGTTTAAAAATCGACTCCATTTCGACGAACTTTTGTGAAGACCTCGATTCGACGTCGTATTGCAGTCGACTTTAGGTCGACAATACCTAACGACTGCAAGTCGATTCAAAATCGACGGTCGATATGGTTTAACGGGAAGTACTCTGTTTTTGAAAGAGATACGGATACTATACGTCTGTTTTCATTTTTGGTCCTATGAAAATAGGAAAACAAGCTAGCGAGAGAGAGAAAAAAATGAGAGGGGAGGAGATAGTGAAACATGAAACTGTACCTCTGAATTGTGTATTTTTGAAATGAAAATTGTTGCTAAGAGAATGACTTTTTTTTCTATGTTCATGAAAACTAGGAAAATTTTATTTTGCAAGGCTGCGAAAGTTGCTATTAAATTTGTATAAAAGGTCCTATGAAAGTCTTATATTTTTGAATTTTAACTTCGTTAGACACTCTGTCTGGGCCATCAAAATAATATTTCATCAAAACTGAAAAAATCAACGATTAGCGATTTTTATTTTATTTAGTCGACTGAATGATTAAATTTGCCGACCAATTCGCCGACTCTGAATATTCAGGGGAGGGGGGGTTATCGGTTCTGTTGTGTGAGTGGCATTTTCTCGTGATCCTGTTTCCCTGATTCGGACGTGATTGCATTTCTTTCTCGCCTTGGCTCCAGACACTTTTTTTTCGGTCTCGTAAAACGCTTTCATTCTTTCAAAGTCGAATTAAGTTCATAAAGCCTAAATTGTATTCTAACACTACAGAAACTTAGATAAATTCGGTTGGTGGAGTGTAAAATAATTTCGCTTGCCTGTTACGTAAAATTTCGGCAACCGTGAAAATTGAATTTCAAATTATGCCACTTCTATCTGGTAGACTTGGAAAACGAAAATAATGCTGGGAAACTTCGAAACCTGCGCTAGAGGAACTAGAGAGTAGAAATTTATAAAAGAACGAAAAACCGAACAGAAATGTGTACTTAATGGAATACTTCGAGTTAGAAGCAAAATTATCAGGCTTCGTTTTACTTTATTCGTGGTTTTGGTCTTTCAGGTTTTCAAAAGCGAACTTTTACCGTCATCCGGAATAAATCGTTCGTCTGTAAAACACACTTAAATATTAGGCACGTGTAAAAGAAACTCTGCTGGTCGGGGTACCCTATGGTGGCTCACAGACTCTTGTGGTATCGGCTGAGAGTACTCGCGCTCGTCGCTTTTTACTTGCAAAGTACTCGACGCTCAGGATAAGTCGATTATAATTTAGTTGAGCTTAATAAACGTCGAACCCTATTAAATTTGCATGTCTTTCGACGACGCCGAAATGAAATAGCCATTTGGTTGTGTGCCGCTTTCGAAACCCCCGGTTCCTTCGTGTGGAAATTTTGCGCTGTTCTCGTCATCATCAATTGCCGATTTGTAAATACGAAGTTGGCAAAAATAGCTCTGTCTGAAAAACTGTCGCTATTTTTTGTTTTCGTTTACGGCGAAGTACATCGAAAGAATGGCTATTTCATTCTCGCTTCTTCAGAGCTGTCTACGTGATCAGCAGATCGCGAAAAAAAGAATTCACTCGCGTTTGGTATTATCCTTTCTTTCTTTTTTTGTTTTGTTTTTTGTTTTTTATTCGTCGTATTATCTTCAGTTTCCCAGCGCAGCGGCTGTTTACGTCGAAGCTTTCGAATTCTCGAATAATTCGAGAAACGAGGGGCTAGGGAAGCAACCGGCGTCGAATTGTAAATGAGAAGTAGAAGATTTGAGAATGCGAAGGGTGTACGGGCATTTTCATATGCGAGATGGCCCGTTGTCGTCGAGATACAGCGAGCAGAATTGGCGGGATTCTGTGCAGCACTTAATATTGGAATTCTTCTGTACTCGGCGGATGCATCGACATCGAATATTACCGAAGCAAACACGTTTAAGTTCTGCTGCTCAAAATGGATGTTCATCATTCCTTGTAACCGATGTTCTGCATGCAAATGAGGTACTTTACATTTACCGAAAAAAAGTGCTGCCCCATACTCGCCCGAAACATGTGCAAATATTTTTGTTGGCATCAGCGATCACGACTTTCAAACTTTTTCAAACTGTAGGAATAATTCCTCAATTTCTTCTTCGCCCTTTTATACAGTATTTGTATTCACATTCGCAAAATTATAATCATTGTTTGATAAGGGTGCTTCTTGATACAGCGCATCGCCATACTTGAACGCCTGCTGTCAGTTGACAAGCAACCCCTTATACTACTCGAAGTACAAATCGTTCCGTCATCTTTTTTGACCTCGTTGTCCGGATGTTTCAAATCCTTGTCCAGAGGCGCCAAGGCGCTGGTAGGGAGGGAATTATAAGTTGAGCGGAGCACAGTTCAAAAATCAGATCTCTGATGACTATTTTTTTCTTTTGTTTGAAATCCAATCTTAATTAGGGTAGCCAGCCTAGTGGGAGGTCTGGTCTTCATCAGTAGAGACAAGGTGTTAGAAGGGGTTCTAAAATTAGAAAAACCACTATTTAACGAAACCCCAGGGGGGTCCAGACCCTCTCGATACCCTTCCTGGCAAGGCAACTGGGTGGGAGGTTAGGGACCGAGTGGTGCGATCGAAGTTTCAGAACAATCGGAATAACCTTATTTTGCAATAATACGCTCTGATTTTTTTAAATAATGTAAACATTTGAGAACGGAACATAAAACAGGATTTTGAAAGGCTGAAATCCTATTTCTTGGAGAATCATTAGTTCTACCCCAAACAGGGGCTCCGCGCGTTCGCGAACTCTTATCTTTCGAAAGAAAAAATATCGAACAACATGTCAAAATTGTTTGTTTCTTATTTTGCTGAATCCGAACCTGCGACCGAGTGAAGATACTTTATCTGTTTCGATGTAGAGGCTCCAAAATGAAAATTCTATGCTGAAATAGGCAACAATGGCTTGGCGTCAAAGTATCGAGATAAAATTTTTCGAATGTTGATTCTGAAGATTGTTATACATTTTTGATGAGATCCGGATTTTAGACTTCAGAATTGAAATTTCATTTTGAGAGGAGACAAAACCGACCGATTTGATTAAAATTATCCATTATCACCCTTTCAGTTTCACCCGCGCAGGTGATTTTCTAGCGCTCTCTAGTGCAGGTTTCATCGCCTATTATCTGTATTTTAGAATTGAACTCCAGTGCAGCATCATTGCAATTTTGAAGGCTATATAATCTGCTCCAGTCTAAGTTTGCAAACTCTTCATACAATTTCCTAAAATCAACTCTAGCAAAGTTCAGTTTTTCATTATTTTCCTCGAAGTTATTTGTTGTAGAACCCAATGTCCTATTTATGACAAGTTCTACCTTAAGAGGTGGGTGAAAAGTATCCACTTTTGGGACTAATGAGCATCCTAAAAATACTTCGACACTAGTATTACTTAATACATGAATCAAGTGTTTTGCTTTGCTCTTTCGTAATTGTGTTATACTGTGACAGATCAAAGTAATTAATTAGACCAGTTAACTCGGTGTGCTTTCTCTCTCTCTCCCCCCTCTCCCTCTCCCCCTCCCCTAAGAAAGTAAAATCCGCCGCCGCCGCCGCCACCTCAGGGAGAAAAAATGCACTGCGGGTTGCCTACCTAAAAATCAGAAAAATTGCAGGGGTAGATCAGCTACTTTCAAGGACATAATCTGTTCTAACATAAATGATCTCCAAGTTCTAAGACATAATCGACATAAAAAGACGTATAATGACATAATTACCCATAATCTCCAAGATCCCAAGTCGCAAGATACAACACATAGTCTACCTTAGAATATGTATACTGTATAGACAGGTATAATGTTCATGAATAGGGCAGACCAGCTACCTTCGACTCTGAGATCTCAGGTCCTTATGACGTCATCATCATCACGCACTACGGGTTGCCTACCCTGCCCCTTCATTGCTCATTTCTCCAAAAGTGGGCAACCCACTACGAGTTGCCTATCCTTCCCCTTAATTGCTCAATTTTCCAGGGGTAGCCCACCCTCAGGAGAAGGCGCGAATTTTTATTCTGTCTATAGGCGCGAGCATGTTAAATCCGGTCCTGATGACGTCATACACTGATAGAGAGTATCTCTCTCTATATATAAAAAACCAAAACGCCTCCCCCTCCCCCTCCGCCCCTCCTGAAAAAAAACTCCAAGGAGCCTGATATCTAAATCCCGGCCTTCGTTTAAGACATAACAGACATAAAGATATAAAAAGACATATAATGACATAATTACCGATACTGCGGGTTACCTTCCTAAAAATCAGAAAAATTGCAGGGGTTCGCAGGGGGGATACTGCGGAGGTAAAAGACCATAGGATGGGCACTGAAGCCTCTGGTAGGAGATTATGGCCGTTGTGGGGGAGGAGTTTGTGGTTGCGGAGGGCTGCGACTGTTGAAGTGCGACCGTGGTGAACGAGGGGGTCGTGGTGGAGGAGGAGGCTCGTGATGAAGAAAGGATGGAAGGGGGGAATTCATGGTGGAAGATTGAGGACCGCTGATAAAGGGAGAGCAAAAGAAACGAAAAGCAAACCTCAACTCAGGAACAAAAGTTTTAGACCAAACACTGAGGACTGTGATGGTCGGACGAGGCGCGAAGCGGCCAGGGGGCGAAGCCCCCTAGTAATTGAGAGAAAACCTGTTATTAAATAAAAAAATATTCGGCTATGGTAGTCGGTTGATATGACATGATAATGTAATAATCGGGGGTTCAGCCGCGAAGCTAAAACAGTAAAATTCGCCGTCGCCACCACCACCACCTCCTCCGGGAGGAAAAAAAACACCACTGCGGGTTGCCTACCCTGCCCCTTAATAGCTCATTTCTCCAAGAGTAGTCTACCCCTTAGGAGGTAGTTCATGGTGGAGAGAACTCCAGAATGGGGAGGAGATCCATGGGAAGGTTGTAGCGAGGGATCAATGCCGCAATTGGGGAGGGCGTAGTGATAGGTGAAGAGGTCTTGGTAGGGGCGTGGTACGTGAACAGAAATGAAGGCCATAGTGGTGTGGGGGTGGTCGGTGGGACGTGGTCCTAATGAGGGTGGGCACTCGGGGTGGAGGAGGGTGATCGGGGGGGGACCAGGTAGAGGACTGGGTGATGATTGGAGAGCTGAACGAAGGGTGCCATGTGGGGGAGAAGCTGTGGACGGAAAAAGTCATGGAGCGAGGGAGAGGATAATGTGAAGAGATTAAGGCCCAGGTGGTGGAGGTCGGTTGTGGTGGTCGATGATTGTAGAGGTGAGGAGGTAGTTCAAGGGAAAGGGAAGGGTTCGCAGGGGATACTGGGGAGGTAAAAGACCATGGGGTGGGCATTGAAGCCTCTGGTAGATTATGGCCATTGTGGGGGAGGAGTTCGTAGCTGAGGAGGGCTGTGACTGTTGAAGTGTGACCGTGGTGAACGAGGGGGCCGTGGTGCAGGAGGAGGCATGTGATGAAGAAACGATAGAAGGGAGTTCATGGTGGAAGATTGAGGACCGCTGATAGAGGGGAGCAAAAGTAGCCCATAGTAAACCTCAACTCAGGAACAAAAGTTTTAGAGCAAACACTGATGACTGTGTTGGTCGGACGAGGCGCAAAGCGCTGAGCATGGCCGGCACGAGCGAAGTGAGTGACGGCGGGGGTTTGGGCCGCGAAGCGGCCAGGGGGCGAAGCCCCCTAGTCTTTTTGAAAAATATACTGTTATTAGACCTATTTTTCGTGCTGATTCCGAGTCTGACCTTGAAATTTATATGAAAGTCTTTTTTCCCTCTAAACGTGACCTTTTAAAAGCCGACACTGTCGAAATTTAGAACTTGCTCAATAAAGGAGAAAGTGTTCCGGAATCAATTTTTTTCTCTGATTTCGAATCTGACCTTGAAATTTAGACGTAAGCCGTTTTACAGCATCCTAAAAATGACATTTGAAAGCTTTTTTTTTTTTTTTTTTTTTTTTTTGTAGCCCGGTGCAATTTCTGTGAACGATCTTTCTACCAAACCCACTCAGCTGTAAATTCTGGTATTCGAGCTCGCATTCTCGATAATCGTCCTCGTTACGATTAATTATTTCCGCTGAACTTGTTCGCAGCTTTCAGCTCGTCCCATCCAGCCTTTTTTCATGTCGTCTATATACACACTCGAAGCGAAAGTAATCAAGCTCTTTTGTGTATGTAGTTTCCCTGAAGGACGTCGTTTCAAATACCTAAAAGGATTGTGTAGCGTTTTGTTTTTCAGTACATTCATCGCGTCCCTGTTTGCACCTTCTTCTTCTTCCACCTTACTTTTGAACTGACGTCAGCTTATTTTATACATGTACTAATGAATTAATAAATACTTCGATTCGATAATAATAAAAGGGCCTATAGGCAATCCGTGTACGGAGTGACGTATAGACGCGATTTTCATCGCGGATTAGACGAGCAGGCAAGCACGTTCGAAGTTCATGGCGGTGCCGAAACCTGCGTTCTACCAAATTATCAGGATTAATGCAATTATTTTGGCGGGATTGGAATTCTGTTTTGTTGAATTTTAAAGCCGAAAATACAAATTCGAAATTCGTATTTTAATCGTGTGTATAGGTAGGACTAATTCGATAACACCGGATAGTTGAAACAAAATACGTGCCGGCGTGGTCTTGAGCACATATATTATGTAGATGTTGATTTTTCTCACAAGTGCTTTCAGAGACTTCATCGCCGAAAACCGCAAGCTCGATGGGTGTTTTAAATCCCGCCGAGCATTCGCAGCATCAGAGGGTGGTCTGCGTACCCGGTGCGTCTGTTTTTTCAGCTCAGTTTTTCAGCACATAGTATACATTATGCATAGGCGGCGGGCGTTTCAAAAGCCATTAATTTGGGCTGCCACGTTTGACCTGGTTCCGGGTGTAACCCCGATAGAAGTTGTTTTTTTTTCCGTTTGCTGTGTACAAAATGGTTTGGACAATCGAAAGTATTTCTTCGCATCTTCAGTTTCATAGAAATTCTGAGGCGTATTACCCGTGAGTCAATTAAAAGCGCCGCCTTGATCGGTCAATTTTCGGTGAATTTTAGGGGAAGACAGGAAAGAAAGAAAGGGGAAAAGGAAGCAGGCGCTCTACGAACTGTGGTATGCTTCTCGGTTCGTATTTCGCGCCTCTGACTGGCTGCTCTTTTTCTGTTCAAATTTATAAAAAGATCAGATATCCTGAGTAACAAGTGACACTGACTCGGAATATAGATCTTCGGCACAGTATATCTAAGGCACGTTGTCGAGTTCTTCCAGCATTTTCGATTAGCATATTTGAGCAGTGCTGGCATCCCCCCCCCGCCCCCGCTCCGATTGATTATTTATATTTTTGTTTTCAGGGAGACCCCCTGTTTTCTGATATTTTCAAGGCAGTATTGCAGAATATGTTTCAAAATCTGAAATAAGAACATAAGGGGTTGAAAATCGATGGGAAAATGTTGAGCAACCTGCGATTTGCGGATTGTACAGATAGCCTCGAATCTGGACGAATTAACGCATATGGCCTGGCAGCTGGAAAACGAGTGCGAGAAAGTAGGATTGGAAATAGACACAGCAAAATCAAAATTAATGACGAGAATATGAAATATAGAAGATTTAACTACTGGGAATTTGAAAATAGAAACGGCAGAAGAATGCTAATACTTAGGGCAGACTCTGTTATTTACAAACAGATTGGGAAAAGAACTAGAAATAAGAAAGGGAACCGCTTGGAAAAAATTCTGAGTACTAAAAACTATCCTGAAAAGTTAGGAACAAATCAAAAGTAAAATTCTCGAGATCTGCGGGATGCCAATACTGACATATTATGCAGCGCAGACGTGGGTGGCAACAAAAACTCACATGCGAAAACTAAAATCAACACAAAATTTGATGATACGAAGTACTCTGGATGTTAGAAAGAAAGATAAAATCCAAAACTCTGAAATAAAATAAAAAATAAAGATGAGGGATGTACGATGTACGATACAGAAATTAAAAACCAAGTATGCAGGACACATTGCGAGGGAGGGGGAAAGAAAAGTTGAACAAAAAATAACTTTCTAGACACCATGTGACAAAAAAAGGAAGAACGGCAGACCCAAGATCAGATGAAGGGACGAATTTAGGAAAGAATGCGGGTTGAACTAGGCTAGCAAGCCACAAGACAGAAGTAAATTGAAGCAGATAACAGAGACTTATGCCCTAACATGGGCGGAGTAGTAGAGAGAGGCAGCTTTAGCGCCAATCTTTTAGCGGCGGTTTACCCTAAATAACATTAATATAGTGAAGTACCTTTAAGAAATGTTACTACCTAAGCTGTAATGAATAAAAATAGATAAAAATACCTGAGCAGACCTTTGTTGCAAGAAATAAAAAATTGTATGTCGTATGAAATAAGAATCACGATCCAACTGTAAATATCAATAACATTATACAGCACTGAAAATGCTTTAGAATCAATTTTTATAGATTTGCTTTACGTTAATTCCAAATACATTGGCTGATTTTCCCCAGTTTTCTCAGTTTCTCTCAAAATAGTTTTTGAATGGTCAATATTGCCATTTTTTGCGTTTTCAAACTTATTTCTCACTCATTTAAAAATTGACAAACATTTGAAAAATGCATGTTTCTTGATCAATTTTTGTATCAATTCCTGACTAATTATTACTTCAGCTGTGAATTTTTATGTATTGAACCCCCTCCCCCTTCAATAAAATTCTTTGAGTACACTTGAAATAAATTATAGAGTGCGACGATTGTGTGCCAGCTTGAGCCGCCGGCAACTTCATTCCGCTTTCGTCGAAATTTCACGCTTGTGTTGAGTGGTTTAAGTAGGAAGCTTCGGGGGAGGGGTATATAGGGTTAGGGTAGTCCTTATTTTCAACTTTTGATTTTTCAGTGGTCCTCTTCAAATAATTCCCACGTATTAAAAATATTTTTTGCAAAATTTAAAATCGGTTGACGATAAGTCATGCGTTAAGGAGGTCAAGTTTTCGTGAGGACTGACATTGATTTTTATAATTTGAGTTCGCGTACAACAGATGCCTTTCTATATGAGCGTAAATATTTTTTCAAATTGAAGTCTTGTGAGTCGCTGAATTCATTTGACACCCTTTGCTTCTCCTGTTGACATTTCAGTTATCATAATTTTTTTCCCCCATTATTTTTGCTGTCAACCCGAAATTTTCAATCATCCTAATTTACAAATTACTTACGTTCATAATAGGTTTCACTAGGTCGCTGAATCCATTTCTGGAGTCCCTTTTCTCCTTCTTTGGATCCTTTAAACTCCGCGAAAAGCTAACATTGAATAACGTCAACTTTTCGCAACCTTCTGTAGAGCTTTGAATGGTTGAAGAAAAAACCCAAAATTGAATTTAGCGACTAATAAAATTTTGTTTACCGTGTGAAAAACTTGGAAATAAAAGTAATTGCGGATTAGATCCCAGTGGCGCTTGTAGGATGGCGGGGTAGGGAGGAATTTCAATGTCTAGACCATATCCGAGTCAACGACCTATCGACAGTGTAAGATGTTGCCACGCTGCCAGGTTTCCACTTTCCATCGGATCATAGATTATGTAGATCAACAGTAACGATTAAAAGAATGGGAAAATTTAGGAATAATAAAAAAAAAGAGATACCGGAAAGAAAAATTATACCTCAGTTTAGGCTAGAAGATGCGAAAAGAAATTAAGTTTCCTAATTAATACGGACCGATTGGAAGGAATGAAAATGCAGGAGGGATACGAGTATATCGAAAACTGTTTAGCTCAGATCAATCAGACATGATACTAAGAAAGCCAAAGAGAGCACCAGCGATAAAATCAGTAGAGAAACTAAATTGTTAATAGAGAAAAGAAACGAGCTGACCAAGAAAATATTATTATTTTTTAAATCTAGAAAAAATCGAAAGAGTTAAACAAGAAATCCGTAGGGATGTCAAAAATTATGATGAAGCAAAAACTAACGAAATATTGGGAGAGAGCGGATCAACAAAAAAGGTGAAAAAAGAACTTAGCAATGGAAAGAATATGATTGTTGCCATGGAAAATAATAGAAATAAGAAATAATATAATATAGAGAGGAGATAGTCGAAATAGCCACCAAATTTTACGAAAAATTATACAGCAGCGAAGGGGGTATACAAAAAAAGAAGAAAGGGGAGAGAAGATGTAATTCAGATGTAAAAGGTAGAAAAGAAGAATTATTTCTCAAAATTATCAGAAATGAAGTTTTGAATGTACTGAAAAAACTAAAAATTAGCAAAGCGGCTGGCTCTGATGGTATAGAAAACAGAACATTAAGAAAGTTCGCCTCTAGCATCGATGTTCAACAAAATATTACTGGAAGAAAAGATACTTACCAAAACAATGAGATGAAGCTGAAATAATAATTTTATTTAAAAATGGGGAGAAAAAAAATATTAACAACTATAGGCCGATAAGTTTAACGTCAAATATTAGTGAAATTTTCTCCAAAATAATAAAAGATAGAATTTACAACCAGTTGGACTCGATGCAAGGGAGGGAACAGGCGGGGTTCAGGAGAAACTATTTAACTATTGATCACATTTTTACACTGAATCAACTAATTGAAAAAGCGAATGAATGTGATCTAGGAATGTCCCTTCTCTTTATTGACTTCCAGAAAGTCTTTGATACGGTTGAATATGCATACCCGTGGTCAGCACTAGAAGCATAAGAAATTGAACCAAAAGTTATAGGCTAATACAAAAACTGTACGAAAACTCACGAGCATATGTGAAAACTGATAGGAAAGGACGCGAATTTAAGATAGAGAGATGAGTGAGACAGGGGGATCCGCTGTCCCCTAATCTTTTCAACTGTGTGCTAGAACAGATTTTTAGGGAAACGGGCAGGGTAGAAAAGGGAATTAAAATCGATGGGGAATATTTCAGTTGTTTAAGATTTGCCCACGAAGTAGTAATAATTGCAGACTCGATCGGATAGGTGGTGCAGCTGGGCCAGGAATTGGCAATAATAAGTAAAAAAGCAGCATTGAAACTAAAGTATAAGAAAACAAAAATACCATCAAATGGAAAGAAAAATAAAATATTTATAGAGGGAAATGAAATAGAATGGGTAGAAGAAATTGAATATTTAGGACAATTAATATCATTTGAAAATAGAAGAGAAAAAGAAATAAGAAAAAGAATTCAACAAGGATGGAGAAGTTACTGGAGTTTAAAATCAATTCATAAAAGTAAAAAAGTAAACTTGAAAATGAAAACTAAGACGTGAGACAGCTGCACCAAACCAGTATTGACGTATGGCGCCCAGGCTTGGGCATTAACTAAAAGAGGGACGCAGAGACTTCAAAACACGCAAAAGGCAATGGAAAGGAGCATTTTGGGCACAAAAAGGAGGTAAAAAATTAAAAACGAAATAATCATAAGGGAAAAAACGGGGATGGTGGATTTAGGATACAAAACCAAGAAATTGAAATGGAGCTATGCTGGCCATATCGCGAGACAAAGTTTGGATAGGTGGGGCAACACGGCGGAAGTCTGGACGCCATACGAAGCCAAAAGATCGAAGGCTGTTGACAAGATGGAGGGACGAGATTGAGAAATTTACAGGCCTTCCATGGCGAAGAGCAGCTGCATATCGCAATAAATGGGCCCTGTACGGAGAGGCCAATTCCCGAAGAGGGACCCAAACAAAGTGAAGGGGGACCTTTTTCCCCCATGTAATATGAAAGTAGGTATACTAGTTATTAATAAGAAGGCTGTAATAGTAATAATAATAATAATAATAATAATAATAATAATAATAATAATAAAGCGATCAAAAAAAAAAAAAAACTCATTAACGTAAGGAACTCGGGAATTAAAATAAGAAAAAATCAGCCTTTTCATACCCCTGATAGATTGGTGGTTAGGAGACGACTTCAAAAATGAATTTAGCGACCCTTAGAATTGCCGTTTGAAAGAAAATATATAATTTGACGCTCATGTGGGGTGGCTTTAGTTATGTGAGAATCTAAAAATCAGTAATAATTCCCATTAGATTTTCAACCACCTTGAAGCACGGATGACCCTGCACGAAACTTGCTCAGACTTTGCAAAATCTGTTATAAATACTGTAAAATCTCGAATATAATACGCACTCATATATAATATGTACTTTCAAAAAAAAAAAAAGAAAGTTGAATTCGTGTATAATACGCATAAAAGCTTACAAATATCAAAAAAATTGGTGCAAGCACGTCAAAAAATTCAAAAAATACTTAATCACCATCACTTTTAATTAATAACTCTTCCGCTTCTTTAGCATCTGGCCCATCATAATATATATAGACAGGCCCGTAGCCAGCCATCTGCAGGAGGGGGTGCTGACTGTTTACCGGAGGGAGCTTGAGGATATACATAGTATATAATATGAAGATTTTTCGCAGTGGTGTAGCCAGCGGGGCAAAGGGGGTGAGTCTCCCTAGGCACCTAAAATTGAATGTAAAATATGCAAAAATGAGCAAACCTTCGCTTTTAAAACATGTTTTTTTGAAAAATTTTTGCTCGAGCAGTAATTTTACCTTTTTTTCCATAAAATATTCCTCTAATAACGGCGATTTTTGAAAAATACCTCAATTTTCGACTTTTTTCCCTTTGAAAATCTTATTTTGCCCCTCCCTTGGGAACATCCTGGCTACGCCACTGCCCTTCTTTCTTTCTCGTTCAGCGTAATGATGATTTTCTTTAATGGTTGTATCTTTGCCTAGGGCGACTGAAGATGCCTTTAGAGGGAGCTCAGCCCCTGCTTGCCCCCATGGCTACGGGGCTGAATAAAGGCACTCGTCGTCAGTGTCGTCATCGTCATCGCTTTCTTCTTTTCATATGATACCATCCTCAGATCCATCATGTACCATTTTTCATTGGAAAAAAAAAGATCCAGTGTATAATACGCACCTCAAATTTTGAGGGCAAGATTTTGGAAAAAAAAGTGCGTATTATATTCGAGATTTTACAGTACATAAAACTAATCTCAGTGTTACTCTGATCAAAAACATGATTTTTTTCATCACATTAAGAAAAATACGCTGAGAAATATTAGTAAAAATTTTTTCGATAAAATAATGATTCATCTATAAAATTTGAAAATCTGACTTGACAAGCCAGAAAAAAACTGTCAGCTGAAAATGTTGTTGCTTGACAAGCTCTAAAACTTCCTTTTTCCCATTCACTCTCGGGGGAGAGGGTATATATCCCCGTATTTCCCCTTTCTTATTCACGTAACTGCCTGTGTCGTGTGTATTGCGTAAAATTATTCGTTCAGTGAGAATCACTGCATTAGTTAAATGAAAGGAGAAGAACCAAAGTAAGGAAAACATTTGCGAAAGGAAAAATGAGCGTACGCTACCAAAGGTTACGTTGGTTGTCAGGCCTGATTCATGAAGTTTGGTCTTTCATGCCAGCAAGTCTTATACTTACTCGTTTCAGATTCGTGGCCAGATTAATCAACTGTTGACTGCGCCAAATCGATGAACGCAATAAGACCAACAGTTCTTTCTCTCTTTCTCTCTTTTTTTTTTAATCAGCTAAAAACGAAGGCCAAAGGGTGAGAATTACGAATACATGTCTAGTAAATCGAACTCGCCACTCTTGAGTCGTATGATTTGTGTTTCATGCCTTTTGTAAAAATCACAATATAGTGGGAAAGAAAATCTATTCATGGGTCTCCCAAGTCCTGTATACTTCGTTAATCTGAGTTTCGACTAAAAATTTTATACCCGACCGGGTCGTTTTCGAGGCGAGTGCTAATTTATGGATCCAAGGTAGTGGGCGAAATTCGGATTTCACCCGAACGATTGGCGAGAGGGCTAAGGGCCAACAAAATGGGCAGCGCGGAATAAAGAGTTTTCAAAAACAACGAGTTTCGAAGGCGATTATTTACCTTATCGGAATTAAAATAATTACAACGTGGGGAAAAAAGAAGAGAGAGGCTAAAAGCCGACGAAACTTGCGGTGGCTTTTTATACACGTATTTTTCTTTCTTCGTTCCTGTCTTCTTCTTGTTCTATCCCTTCGGGGTTTTCTGCCTTTTCGTAATTTATTGTCTCGTGAAACATCGCTGTAAAAAGTTTTTTATTGTGTTTTGGCATCGCTGTTTCTTCTCTTTCATATTCGAAATTTCGTACTTTATCAGCCATTTAGTTGTTGAAATTATAAATATTTTTCTTTCATAGTCTCATATTCATAAGACCGCTACACACTATTGGCGAATAACAACGAATCGACCACGAAACGACGATACACGTGTGATACACGAACAGTGTGAGTGTGTAGACAGTGATTCGTAGTGTTTCGATCTCCAGGGACGTACCGAAGTTTTCTTTGCGACGTTGAAAGGGGGGGGGGGTGAAACTCTCAACTGATTAAACTCAAAATTCCCACGTGTAAAAGCTTTTTACTAGTTGGAATTTAATAACTTCTGAACTCCTAATTTCGATCTGTTGAATTTTGCCATCTTCTGAACTCAAAATTCCAAAGTATCAAAGCGCAAAAAAGTGTTTCAACTTGTTCGATTTTTCTAGCCCTACCGAAATTTTCCAACTCCACCTGACTGAAATGGTAAATTTTCCCAACTGCTGAGTAAAAAATTTCCTACAGGAGGAAGAGCGCCCCCATCCACTCGCTTTTTCCTTTTAGGCTTCACCTCGCTTCATAGGCCTGAACATGCATACTGCGGTACTCAAATTACCGCTACCACCGCCAAAAGGAGCGGTACTGCGGTACTCAAATTACCGCTACCGCATCCAAAGCCAGCGGTACGGCGGTACTTAAATTACTGCTACCGCCACCAAAACAAGCGGTACTGCGGTACTCAAATTACCACTATCGCTACCAAAACAAGCGGTACTGCGGTACTCAAATTACCGCTACCGCATCCAAAGCCAGCGGTACTGCGGTACTCAAATTACCATAGTCTCAACAAAATCTTCAGAGAATTTTTTTAAGTCCTATTGAGCTTTAACAGATTCTTGGTTCCTTTCTGGTGCCTAGCAGATATTTGATGAAGTCTTTACGAGTTCAGTTATGTTCAAAGATTTCTTAACCCTTAAACCACGCACGTCAATTGCAGTTTTTCATTTAAAAATTCTGTAATATTTCTAAATGGGCGAAACTCACCTTAAGAAATACAAAAAAATATTGAAGGTAGACTTCTAAAAAGTATTTTATTACAAACGATACACCATGTTTGAATTTTTTATCGATGTGTTTATATGTAGGTACCGTACCGACAGCTAAAATGTTATTCGTAGGTACCGTACCGATGAGTAAGTAATACGTTATTCGTATAGGTACCATGAAAAATATGTATGTATTTGCAAAGAATTATCCATCAGACGACAAGATTCCTCGCTCCCTCTCTTCGAATTATCTTCGTTTCATGCTCGGTACCACAAGAGCACGTCCATCGACAGTTGTCCATCCTTCGATATGGAAGATATCACCGCTGCGGATTTTTCTCAGGAGGTGCAGTGCACACATGAAGTTTTGAACAGTCGAGAAAAGTACAATCTCATAGTACCCGTACTTCTGAACATCGCCTCTATCGCATCCAGCCATGGTACAGATCAATTCAAATCGTATTTAAATGCTATGAAGAAGATTGAGGACATGGTAAGAGCAGGGAAAAATATCAACTGCATACCTGAGCATGCAGGCAGTCGAGGAACGGGAGAGAAGAATACAGACGAAGATTCTGATAGCGTGGAGGCCTCTTCAAGGGCTCCACCTCCCCCACCTCCCCCTCCACCTCCGGAGGAAGACAATGCAGTGAATAGCAGGTTCCAGGACTTGCAGTTCAAGAGGAAGGTGAAAGCTCGAGGGCGACCAAAACGGCACATCCGTCAGCTCTGCGCATTTAACAAGTCCGATGCAGATAGAACTGTGACAATAGCCAAACCAGCGTCACAAATGCGAAAACGTAAATGCATTCCAGAAAAAGGACCGACTAAGCCAAAAAGACAATGTCGATCTCGTAAGTGTCCTATTTGTCAGAATCCGCTCGACAATGGCACCATCATTACTGATTGTTGCTCTGTTAATGTACATGAGGATTGTATCATTGAATACGACACGTGTCCACTTTGCTACTTATAAGTACATATGCGCGTTACTAACTATTCATGTAATTATTTTCGATTTATTTTACTTGTAGAAATGACGTAATATTTCACTTGTCATCATGATTAAAAATTTTTCCTGATACCTGAGTGTTAGATTTCAGCCGTCCGATATGGTACCTGCAAATAACATTTTAGCCGTCGGTATAGTACCTACGAATAACATTTTAGCCGTCGGTACGGTACCTACGAATAACGCTATCCATTTTTTATTTGAAAATTCTTGAAATTATTTCCAGGATTCTAAAAGAAATAGTAAAATTGAGTTGCCCCTTCAAAATATAAAGTATGCAACCAACTCTGTAGCGGAAATTGGTGTTTTATTTCAGGTGTACCAACACCAAACGTACATAGGCTCAGTTCTCACCAACAGCCGCAGCGCGTGGAGTTGTTACTGTGCAGTGGTGGTTAATTTCACCACGTGTGCGACCTGGAATAGTATGTATTATTGAAATTGTTTTTAGCAATGTTACAGATAACATAGCATGTACTTAAACGGGATGTTATCCGTAACATCGCTAAAGAAATCTTCATGAATTGTCCACAGAATCTCCATGGAATACTTATAAATCATAGATCATAGGCTGTCTTATTATGACTTTTCAAAAATTTTAACATTGCCTTAAAGAATTTTCAACGAAAAGTTGGTGGATTATTTCAGTCCCACTCTGGGGAGAGAGAGAGAGAGGGGGAGAGGGAGAGAGAGATAAACATTTTTCCATCCGAAAAGAAACTAAGAAACTAGATCTTAGCTCTTGATCCTTGTTCGTTTTCAGCTTGATCCAACTTTGCAATGAAGTAAAACTGAAGGTATTTTTGTGCCACACCTTTTATACATGGTCCACATTAAAATTGTCCTCACCCATTTTAGCTTACCAGGTGCTATAAATCGGGTCAGTGAAGGTTTTTTCAGTTAATCGTTGTGGGTACAAAAAATAAAAAATAAAAATGAACCAAAAATGAATGGCCCGATGACTAATCAAGGGATGTTGTTTGGTGTATGATAGTAGACAGTACATTTTTGCCACACACGGAAAATATATAATTCACGGCCCCTGGCGAGGAGTACGTGCACCTAATGGGCGTCATCCCAGAAAACATCAATTTTTCTGCAGTACATTAGCCGTCCGTCAGTCACACAATATTACCTATCGTTTAAGGTAAAAGAACTCGAATAACTTATCTCAACCGTAAGTAACATTTTGATCAGGTTCTTTTGCGGAAAAATGCATTCGGAAAACTTGCCACAATATTATACAAACGGGATAAAGAAACCCGTTACTGAAGCTTTCATCCAGCTGTATAATAAATGCGCTCTTATTGTGTTTTTCGTCTTTCAAATTGTAACGTGAATAGATATTAGGTAACAGTGACGATGGAATCTTCGATAAATGTCAAGCAAATGATAATAATAAAGGTTTGGTTGGGAACCTCGTCGTCGTATACACCATTCCTTGCTCGAACAATACGAAGTAAATGTCAAGAGAGCTTGTGTATGGAAAGTTCCTTCTTGAATACACTTGCTGGAGGTGACGAAGATATTCGCCGTCCTACGTAATAGAAATTCTACGGCGTACTTTTCAGAATTTTTCTCATATGTATCTCAACCCCCTCTTGCATTCGTTGAAAGATTAATTTTACCAGCGTCGGTATCAAACTTACGCAGTTAACCGGTATTCAAAATATATAAGGACGTTGGTATTTCGTTAGGGGTATATTTATTATATTTATATGTATTTAACGGCACCGGGACAATATCGAGGGAGAAGAAAAAACCTCGAGTTATAACTTTTCAGTTATCAATTTGGTTCAATTTTGCGAGACTCATTCGTATACATTGTGGAGCCTTAACACTTGTCGTGTTCCGAAGACTCGAGAAGGAATTCGTAAATCCTAAATCGAAAACTCGAGGGATCTGTACAGACAGAGACATACCGATAAGGGGTAGGGGGCAACTTTTCCCTCTGTAGGAATTTTTCACTCAGAAGTTGGAAAAATTTACTGTTTGAGTCAGGCGGAGTTGGGAAAACCCGACAAGTCAAAAGCTCTTTTTTATTTTTTGCTTGCTTTAACACGTGGGAATTGAGTTGAGAAGTTCGGGAAGATCCAACAAGTTAAAAGGTTGTTTTTTTCTTCTTTGATATTTGGAAATTTTGAGTTGAGTAAGCATCAGTTGGACCAATCCAATAAGTCAATCAAAAGTTTTTTGCTTGCTTTAATACTTGGGAACTGAGTTGAGAAGTTGAGAAAATCCAACAGATACGATTTTTCTGTAATATTATCGTACTTGATACACGTCAAACTGTCACAAGCACGAAACACAATACGATGAATAAAAGAAATATTATTGTCTCGCTTTACCAGCTCTTTACGATTATCAGAAAACCTTAGGCGACGTAAATATACATAAATGTATCTCGTTCTGGTATATTACCTCGCTGGGTTTTCCCTAAAACTGTAAATTATTTTCCTTCTCAATTTTACGACTTATATAAATGAAAAAACAAATAAGATAGTAACTTTCCTGTAGAATTTCAGACTCGTATATTGGTGCCGCCAACTCGACAATCCAGTGCTGTTCACTGTATAGCGGTGACATATCGCGGAATTATTCCATTTGCATGTTCAGCGACACTTTCAGCGAAATGAGATCGTTGAATACAGACTGAGCTTCCCTAAACGTAGTCGAAAAAATATAGGTCCTGCAATTAATTGACTTTAATTAAGCGCGGTGCTTTTTAGTGAGGTGAAAAATATTATTTTTTCTTCATCGTTCGCTTAAGACCGTAGACTATTAGCAACGTGGTGTAAGATATGATTCTGGGAAAAGAAAGAGAAGGGGGCAAAGTTCATTAGAATTCAAAATCCGCACGTATTCGCAAATTGAAGATTTACTGCGGAGACTAGGTTAACAAGTACCTGGGCGCACGTGCTCTTTCCCAGGGGCCGTGAGATATTTTTTCCGTGTGTGGCAAAAATGTGTCTACCACAGGGTTGTTCCTCTACGCGTGAAAAAAGTTTTTTGACGTTACGTGTAGAATAACGTAGAATAATGATGAAAATGTAAAATAAACGTAAAATTACGTAGAGAAACTAAATCGTGTAAAAAACGTAGAATAACGACTGATATCAGTGATGAGGTGATGTAGTTTGTAATGCTGCATTTATAAAGCCATGTGGTGAATTTGAATAAGAAAATTTGTGAAATTTGACAGGGATACTTAGCTTTTTGGAACAGCTAAAAGCTTGGCTAAAAAGCTAACTCAAGCAAAATTATGGCTACGGGTAACGGCTATTATAGTCTGAACGGCTGGCTGATGGCTGAAACAGAAATCAGGAGAAAATCACCCGGGCCGGCAACTTTTGTGTACGGTAGCGAATGCTACACGAGTGAAGACGTACGCCATTTTGGCTCACACCGCGCCCGTTAATGCCGAATTGACTATACGCGGTATGCTCCGCATAGACGGATTCGGCATCCACAGGGCACGGTGTGAGCCAAAATGGCGTATGTCTTCACTCGTATTTATGAGACTCTAGTACAGAGTAGTCAGAAGTGAACCCCCATGTTTCAGTCCACTTTGTTTATAGATTGTAGATCGACAATGAAGTTTATAGTCTAATTCCGGTTTTAAAAATTAGCTGTTAGCACAAATAATTCTTATTGGCTAAAAGCTAAATTAGTAGTTAGTTGTCTATCCTTGGCTAGCTAATAGCTTACAAATTTAGATCATGCTAACAGCCAACGGCTTCAGCTTAGCTAAGCGTTTCTGAAGTTTGAAATTGATTACGATTACGATTTACAAATTACGTACGATATTTAAGAGTGAATTACTGATTACATAATACAAATTAAATTAAAATAGGGCGTCTCAAAGGACCTTTTATATAATCTGCAAAAATACTTTTAAAATGAAAATAAAACAACGAAAGTGAAAGTATACTTAACTATTTCCTAATTTTTGGTGTTTTTGAAGTTTTAAACAGCTGTTCTTGGCTGAAAAACTTAATACTTCATTATTCTACGTTATTCTACATCAAGTGTAGGATAATGTAAAATAACTCAATTATTCAACACGAGTGATTTTATGTTATTCTACGCGAGTGATGTTATGTTATTCGACGCGTAAAATAACTGTAATTTTACACCAGTTATTCTACGGAACAACCCTGGTCTACCATCATATTGTAACAGGAAACACAGTAAAAGTTCTTGTGCCTACATGCTTCCTCCTCCATGAAAAACCAAAAAGGGCTTACAATTTGATTTTTTTTTGCCTACATCTCCTTTTATATCAGTACTACGGAAAATTATCAATAGAGCAATATTGAAGAGTGCTTGTTAATGGTTGGAAAGCATTCCTCAAAATTGAGGGGTTTAGGTGCAAACAAGACATGTTCCAAATTTCTCGAAAATGAATTAAGCATGATACTGGATAGAATATTTCAAAAGCCGAATCGAACGGTGTAAAGATCTTTATGCCATACGTACTGTAGAAATGGCTCATTATGAAACAGTTTTCCGGGGAAGGAGGGCCATTTTCTCGATCGAACCACAGAGTTCGCCAAATCGGGAGAGAAAAAAAGAAACAGGGAGAGAAAAACCAAAACAGGGAGAGAAAACGGAGAAAACAAAAACAAAAATGGTGTCTTATCTCTTATAAATCAATTATAATGGAGCCACAAACGTTCATGTTACTTTTGTACTTATGGCATAAAATATTGTATGCACCACAGGAGTGAAGTGATCGTTCGCACTCTTGCGTTCGCTTCGCTCATTTCGCGAATCTTCGCACTCGTCGCGAAACGATCACTTTTCTCCCTTGATGCATAATATACTATTCCTAACTTCACTTTATTCAGTGTAAAGCCGGCTTTGAAAGTACAGGGTTGGAGTCAAAAGTGACATGTTCCAATGGATCATGTTTATTTTGGGGATTAGGCAAGTTTTGGGCAAGCTTGGTGATAGAACTGAAGTTGCATTGTGTGAAAGGTTCTCAGTTCACGTTGTTGGAATGATAAACGAATGTTTACATGTCATTGTGCTGATGATTTTTCAAACGTATTTTGAGGACGTATTTTTTAGGAATTTTTCATCAGTTTTAGCCATGCACTTCAATTTCAGTAGGCGTTAGTAATATTCGACGCTTTTACACGAATTATATGCCTTAAAAATAGCTTTGGTGTCAAAACCGACATATTCTAACACATATTGTGGTCCCAAGCCTCCCCCAGGAGCGGGGGAGCCATCAATTTTTTTTTGTAAACACGTTTTAAACCTCTGAATGGTGTTTTAAAATACTTTTTACCGCAAATGAGAGATAAGGTATTTTGGGAATCAGTTTTTCACGTTTTCTGAAAAAAAAAGTTTTTGGAACATGTCCTGTTTGCACTTAACCCCTCAATTTTACTAGACTGCTCTCAGGCCATCACTGATGTGGATCTCAAAATAACGTTTTTACAGTGCTATATAATTATGTATATTAGGGTGTCCCTTATCTTGCAACGTTCCTCGGATCCTTGATTTTCGCGTGCCATGGGTACCAAAAATGAAGGAGTAAATGAATAAAGAAGCCCCCATTAAAATTTTAAGTTATCATACAATGGGTGATCAAAACGTAATTGGACTGTCGCCATCATGACATGTGTAATAATTGTATGTTGTTCAACGAGGGGGGGGGGGTTGGCTGAAACCCTGAGACATTTCCGAAATCGCTATCTTATTTGAAAGCAGCTCTACGTTCCTTTGAGTGAAAATATGTCGTTTGCGCCCAGCAGAGCTGGTTTGTATGTTGTTATAATCAAGGGTGTAGATAACTCCGTTATAAGGGGAAGGACTCTGAATTTTTTTCTTCTCTGTGTCCTGTCTGACCCTTCACATCCTCTCATGATTTGCCTCCCATAACATCTAATAAAAAACTGTTTTTTTCGTTAAGGGGATCCAGATCCCACTGCGTATGCAGCTCGCCAGAATTTCGAACACCCTGCTCTTTATTTTGTAGCCCAGTGCTCTCCTACAATTTGTTTCTCCTGTTCGTCTAAAAATCGGTGACTAGACTACTAAATCCTTCTTTTCGCTTGAGAAATTTGCCAGTGTAAACCTGAAATTACGGAAACAGATTTTCGCGAAAAAAGTTTCCTCGCTTTTTTCTCTTCTTCGCTCACGCTATCGACTTGACAAATACGTATTCTTCTTAATGTTCAGACGTTTCAGTCGGACAATAAAGGCAGAAATGTTTTATTGCGGCGTTAGACATCTTTTAGTGCGTAAAAGTTCTTTCGCCGTATTATTTACACAGAATTCAGAACAGACTCGGGGTTACTCGTCCACCTGTAGATCGACAATATTTACTGTGTGAAAGTTTCCGAGCAGATGATAGCTTGGAAAATTTGAGTATCGAAGTGTGATGGTAGTGGTTAGGTTGTAAAATTTCGTCGAACTCTACGTCTCAGTTTCATGCCATTCCTTATCCTCGAACGTGTCTTCGTGCCTTTGCTCGGCTCTGTGGCGCCGGCTAAGTAAACGCGCACGCTATTTTTGAGTCGCGGGTATATCGTATACGTTCTTTCGAAATTGCTGATTCTTATTGTTCTTAATGGCCTGGCTTTATGGTGTTTTCTGGAGGTTATATTTTTTGTCGGATGGCGAGTTAGCATAAGCGTTTTTGACGGGTACCTTATGTAGTATACACTACAGACTACACGAAAGCTTTAGCAAATGCTGGTCACGTTTTACAACCATGCGTTTGTGTTTCACCTCGGCGCTGTGCTCGGAATACTTCGGGTGTCATTTTCTCGACGTGCTGTTCCTCTTATTTGCTTCCGGCTGCATTCGTATCCGCCATCATGACCGCTGCTGCGAGATTACCACCGAATTTGAGAATAACGTCGCAATGGAATTGGAGGAGCAAGTGGGCATGGTGTCCCCTTAGGATTTTTCTTCTCTTCTCCCCTCACATGTTACTTATTGTAATAATACTAATATTACTTCGGTGGGACCATCTCCAGTTTTTCAGCACGTTATACATATCTGTAATCTCAAAACCGCGACAGGAATATGGAAAAATAATGAAATTGTACTATGCAGCGCAACGGCTGCTGGTTTATTGAGCTCAATCCTTTCAGACCTGAGAACGATTTAACAGTTTAAATATGTACAGGGTGTTCCAATCAAGCAAGCTGAGAAACGAAGTGATGATACTCGACGCGAGGAACGAAAAATGTAGGCTGAATTGAAGATGCTACAAATCTTCAAAATTTGAAAATAGAGAATTATTTTTAATTTGAATTTTTTTCGGAGAGATAATCAATGAGTAGGACATCGAAAGGGCAACAAAGATTTACTGAAGTGAATTGCCTACCTTTGATATTGAATAGGCTACACAAGTTTCAGGACTCTAAAATAAAGGCCGAGTTTAAGTTTTGAAGTACACAACTTTCAATTTTCATAGTCTTTCAATATTTGAGATAGGCGACAGGTGGTAATGATAATTTTTTTTTTTCATTTTCAGTGTACAGTCTACTGCTACCCTTCAAACCTGGTTGTAAAAAGGTTGTGATGGACAAAATTTAATCCCAAAATTTTGCAAAATTGGAAATTCTTGAGTGAAAGTTCATCAAGAAAAACGTCATTCTTTGTCGGCGATGGCTGTGATTCGCGGCTACTAGAAACAAAAATCATCACCGCCTAATGTCCACCTCGCAAAATTGAAGGAGCTACAAAAATAAAAAATTGTGCACTTTAACAGTTTTATTGGAGTTTTGTTTAAAATTTTTGAAACTTGTAAAGCCCCTTCAATATAAAAAGTAGACAATTCGGTATATTTCTGTTACCTCGTTAATGTACTAGCACACGTTGATTACCTTCGAAAAAAATGCTGAATTAAATAGTATTTTCGAACTTGCATTGAAAATTCGCCATTTCCAAACTTTGAAAACTTGTAGCCCCCTCAGTTTGGAATGAAGGCCATACATGTAAAAACATTTTTGTTCCTTTCGCCGACTACTATTACCTCCTATCGGCTTGATAGCTAGAACCCCCTCTACATTCATTTATGATACTCAGAGAATTGGGAGTCTGTAGACTTGTTTTAATACTACCTGAAGAGTTAAGATATTGTGCAGACATTTTCTAAGACTCTTGGCAACTATTTAAGTTGTCACAGACAAAATTCAATTCCAAAATGCCAAAAATTTCAATAAATTTTGAAAAATGTTGAAAATTCTAAATGAAAGTTCGCCAAGCATATATTGTCAGTCTTTGTTGAAAATGACTATGAATCGCAGCTACTTGAAAAGAAAAACAAAGATTATCATCACTGCCACTTGCCTGTCTGGAAAATTGAAGGAACTGCCAAAATTGAAAGTTGGGCACTTCAACAATTTTGTTCAAATTTCATTATTATCATTTAAAAAATGGTACAGTCCCTTCAATATCAGTGGTAGGCTATCTAGTTTTGTAAATTTCTGTTACTTTCTCAATAAAAAATCAGACTTGCAATGAAAGTTTGCTATTTTCAAACTATGACAACTTTTAGTCCCTAATTTTGAGTGTAGGCCGTTGTTTTTCTTTTCACTAAATACTATAATTTTTTCCCAGTTGGGTTTACTACTCTTGGATTCCCTGTATTCCCAGTTGTTGTGGTGGATGCGGGGAAGTCCGAATATTTTACTCGATATTTTAGGCATTTATAAATCACAACCGTGATTTTTCTTTTTCGGGTTTCTGCGAAGCAAATACCCTGTTGCGTTCACTTGTTATTTGAATTGTTGTTGTTAAGGTTATTTACGTTGATACACTTATCAACATTACTTGAAGTAAATTCTTAAAGTTTTTGCGAAACTTCTCTGTTGTTGCTACTCTTGATTTGTCGCAGTTTGTTGATTTGTTTTTACATTTTACAGATGGGTGATATGAAAATAAAGTAGCAATATACTAAACAACGTTGCTTTCTTCGTCATTTAGCTTAATATCTTACTTGTTTAAAAAAATTTTTTCGTCTTATTTTGCGGTTGTAAAGTTTTGTTATGACTAAGCAAATTATTTCATGAATTTATTTTTATATTTTTTAGAATTCCATTTATGCACTCATTCTTTTTCAAAAAAAAAAAAAAAAAAATTAACCCCAATTAAAAAAGATGGATCTCCATAGACCAACTTGCCGTAGTGATTACTAACAGATTACTAACAATTAGAAAGGACTTCACGTTTGTTGAACTTACGCGAGAATTGAAGGTTCGGTTTCATTTTGTTTCCTCATTAATGCTACCGATGTGAAACAAGCTACCAAATTTTTAAATGAAAAATATTTCAGTTGTACTATTAAAGTTTCTTTTATTTTAGTTTTCGTGAATGTTCGAACTATCAAATAGTGGAATCTTTAGCCTTTCAGTTTTCAGTTATTATCAGTTGACTATCGAATATCGAGCTATCAACTCAGTGTTGTAATGTTCCCACTTTGAGCTAGAATGTTTTAATTTCAACTTTTAACGAGGCAAGAAACTGCGAGTTTTTCGAGTTTTTCGCGTGAAGTATGTAGTCCGGACCGCAGTGGGGCATACGAAATCGTAAGAAACGAGATTATGTGGACAAAGCGCGTGTATTGAACAATAGGTAGTTGAAGTAAATCTTACTAAACTGTAACTAACTAAACGGATGTCGCATGTCGTGCCTGGCCAATCGAGGAAGAAAAAGGAGAACGAGTAAGAAGAAGAGCCTGGTTTAGAAGAGATCACGACGTGCAGGTATGCAGACGGCAAAGGAAGTTTCTTAAACGCTTGCATGATGCTACGCAGAAACTAACTGATGATGATGATAAGGTTATCAGTCTTACGGCCCGTTTAATGCAGCTCTCCATTTCTCCCTATCTTGTGCGAGTTCTTTCATTTCGTAATAACACATTTGACATCTTTGATTATCTGTTGAACATACTGGAATCTTTGCCGATCTACCCAATTCTTTCCTTCCATTCTTCCTTCTAGCAGCTGTGATATTATTCTTGGGTGCCTCAAATTATGCCCTATTAGTTTATCTCTCCTTTTCTTCAGACAATTCCAAGTATCTATTTTACCTCCTACTCTGTTAAGTACTTCTTCAATTCTTACCTTATCCGTCCCGTTGCTGCTAAGTATCCGCCTATAACACCACATCTCAAAACCTTCGATTTTTCTCTTTGGTTTTCCTATGGCCCAAGTTTCACATCCATACAAGGCTACACTCCAAACATAAGTTTTTAAGAATAATTTTTTGATTTCCAGATTTATTTTTGATTTGAATCGATCACTTTTTCGATAAAATGCTAATTTAGCTTGTGCTATTCTGCTACTAATATCCCTTTTACTCCTTCCATTTTTTGTTATTTTACTCCCTAAATAGCAAAATTCGCTTACTTCCTCAATCTTTTCCTACCCAATATTTATATTTAAGCTGCCATGCTCACATCGCTTACATATCATTACTTTAGTTTTATTTATTCTCATACGATATTTATGCTCAAAATCTCCTCCATTTCATTTGAAATGTTAGAAAGTAACTGAGCAGGACGATTAAGCGAAAATGTGCATTGAAGAGGAGAGGGCGGGAGAGGGTTACTGCAAAGCCTATTCACAGTTAACTATAAATCCTGTTTTGTTTTTCCCCCTCGCTGAATGTTTAGTATACTAAGCTGGGACACCTTGTATTCCCACCTGTTGTGTTGGATATGGAAAAGTCCGATTATTTTACCCGATATTTTGGAAATTTTCAAAGCACAATCATGCTTTAACTATTTCAACTTGCTCAAAAATTTAATTTTTGGCATTTAAAAGATGTTGTACTTTGGTGGACGATTAACTGTACAGAATCGAGCAAGATTTATTTTCCAAAAAGTAGTAAAAGCCCCGGGCCACTAGAAAAAAAAAAATTGAACAGCGTATAAAACTTCCATTTTCATGGCTGAGCCATTTAAAAGGGATCGACCAAACATGCGATAAAAGGCAAAAGCACTCTCCATCGTTGCTGGCCAGGCTGTTATCGAAAGAGCAGAAAATTAATTAAAACATGACAAATGAATTGCAAAAGTAAACCGCCGTTACTCGATGTAGCCGATACTCGGACATGCGTGAACCGAAAGTTCTCATCGTTTCACCACCCTCCGCTGCAGGTAAAAAATAAATTAATTTGGCGAAAAGGGCTCTCGAGAAAATGAATGAACTCGATTGAAAACTCCGCACTAATTTCGCGCAATCTATTCTAGTACTTTATGTTTATGTACATAGAAAAAGAGAGATGTATAAAAAGAAGCCGACAAACATACGCTTGTTTAGTTCATTATCGATTATAAAGGTTAAGAAACTTCTCAACTAAACGTTCACTTTCTTCCGCGCTTAAAAAGTTCATCTTCGCGTATTTTTTCTTTTTTTTAAGTCGTCGTTTTCGCAGTATGACCTCTTAGTTTCCTCAGCCATCCCGAACTGTATTTAGGTGTGTGTTATTTTTAACGGACGGGAAAAATATTATCGTCTTGTGCGAAAAAGCGAGTGGAAAGCGCGTGAGCTTTTACCACGACCGACGGAGTGACGTTTTGATTAAATATAAAAAAGCCAGAAAAGGCTTTCTTGTTGTGTAGCATCTCTCTGGCTGCGGTTCCTGAGAGTTTGAGTGAGATGCTTTCCTCCTTCAGATTGCAGTAGCTGTGCACGAAAAAGAAAAAAAAAGGGGGAAATTCTTGTCTGTTCTTAGCAGAGCGCTGGGCTGGTGGAGTATGTTCAGTTTTAAAAAAGCGATCTTTACGTGAGGCGAACAGCAGAAATCTGTAACTTGAAGTGCAGTTGTAACGACCAGGGGCGGATTGGTTGACCCAATTTTCCACGGTTAGTTTCTCTTTCTTCCTCCATCTCTTCTGCCCAACACACCGGCATAAAACTCCAAAATGTATCGAACCGAATCTTGCAAATTGGATCGGCCTGCCGGGAAAATCCCCGGTAACTTTCATCGCCAGTCCGCTCCTGATGACTCACGAATGAATTCGACCGAATTATTTCTCGTACTCAAAAGAGGCCTTTTACTCCGGGGACGAAAATCTCGAAAATAGTAAATTTTAAAAGAATTACCACAGAACACTGTTAGAAGAAAAAAGCTCGTTATTTCTGTTATTGTTTTGTATTAGATTATTGGTAACACTGTCAGTAGTATAGTAGAATTAGAATATGAAGTGGGAACTTTTGTTATAAAAGATTTTTTCTACAAACTTGTTAGGACTGGCTCTTTAAAAAATACATAAAAGTCCCCAAGAATTTCGGCGGAACTTCGTCCTTAGGGGGTAAAATAGACCCTCAAAACTGAATTTTTGACAATAAATCGGTAAACTTTAATTTTGTTAAAAAATGTTTCATACAAAAAATGTTCTGGACTCGATTTACTTTTGAAAATATTCTTCATATTTCCTCCCTTTCCCCTCGTAACTGCCCCAAAAAGCCTTAAATAGGGGGTTGAAACTTAAGCTTTAATTTGCCGTATATTAGTACAGGCCTTGTGGGAGAAATGGCAGTTTTTCCAACATTTTTTCGATCTCGCCAACTTTATTGAATAAAAGGGATGCACATAACTTCGAGACCTGTTTCTACATCGCCATCCACCCATGCCTGAAATTTTGTCCTTCCTTTTATATCCGTAGATACCAGATTTAGAAATCTGTGTTTCTTTGTGTTTTTTCAATATCAAAATGGATTTTGTAGTACATCTTTTAAAACTTCCATGAGCACAAATCATCAAATCGGGGTCCCGACTGAGAGAGTTTCAAGGTCACAGAATTCAATTTTGGTGTTGATTTGGCTGTGAATTCAACATTGTGACCGTTTGTTGGGACGGGCCTCTTGAATTGTATGTAATGCAGTGTGAATATGGATGTCATTTTAAGTAGGTTTAAATGATCTCTGAGCTCACTTCTGATTACCACTGGCCTCTAATTTGAAAATTGTAAATTGTAGTATCTTGGCGAGGGAACGGAGGAGGACTTCAGTTTGAAGATATCGATAAATGTTATATGGTTATTGTTTTACAAGTTTTGGCGATCTCCGAACTCATTTCTGCTAAATGATTTGTCCTCAAATCTCAAATGGTAGAACCGAGGGAGGATAATAAGGGGGGCTTTAGCATGAAGAAATCGATAAATGCAATATGGGTACCGTTGTACAAGTTTCGATGGTTCCTGAACTCATTTCTGCTAACAGGGCTACTACTTTCTGGAAAACCTGGAAAAGTTATAGAGTTCAGATGGTCAAAGAAAAGTCATGGAAAAATCATGGAATTTTCATTTGAATCGTGGAATTTTGATTCTCTGATTGGAGGACTAAGTTTGTGGCTTATATTCTATTAAAACTTATATAGTCAGCGAATAATCATGCTTAAAAAAGGAAAAAGTTTTTCGCCCTTTATTCATATTTAATTAAGGAGTATGGCTACGTGTCTATCATTCGAATTGTTTTTGTTTGTAAACTATGCCGATTGCTATCTGCGAAATACGACGTTAGACGTACGTAATGCAGTAGTTTTTTCTTGATGGCGTTATGATCAGAATTATGAGAAAAAAAAAATGTTGCCAAAATCCATAACGCCTTTCCCACTCGCAAGAAGAGTCATGAAGAAGTAGAGAAGTATATCAGGAAAACGTGGAAAAGTTATGAATTGACAACCCTGGCTAATAATTTACTTTCAACTGGCAAATGGTGGAACCGGGGGAGAGGCTTTAATTTGGGGATATCGATAAATGGTATTAGTATCGTTTTACAGGGTTTCTTTGTTGCTGAACTCGTTCCTGCTTCTGAGTTGTCTGTGGAATCTGGAGAGGGAGCTTCACCTTGAAGATTTAAATAAATGCAATGGAGATATTTTATGCTTCAAATATGATGTAGATAATGATCGTAACAATGCTTGCAAACACTCAAATTTGACGTGTGCCGGTGTACAATATATAAAATAAATTAAGTTTCTTGAGCAACCCCGTAGAGAGAAAAAGAGGGCCTAGGGCAATTTCCGCGCCCCCTCCTTCCAGTTCAATTTGTTCTTTTGTTAGATCGGAAAAAATTATAAGCGTTTCTTTCATGGTGTAAGGAGTTGTTGCTGATTTGATGTACAGTATGATTGAAATTCAGGCCTTTTAAAAGTATCGGGCCCCCTTGAAAGTCCGAACCTGGGGTATTTCCTTCCTTTCTCCTCCCCCCCCCCTCTTGACAGGTTTATTCTTGAGTCACAGAGATCATTTCTGATGTTTTCGGTCATTCACACAACCCTTGATGGTCCACAGGGAGCAGACAAGTAAACTTTTTTATCCTGTTGTAGTCGGACAGGAATTTTTTTCTTATAATTGTAAAATCTGATGTATTCTTTAACAAGAAAGAGAGGGGAGGGAATCGATTGACTTACAACTTTCAGGTTCTTACATTTCCGTCAAGTGGAACTATAATCCTTCCAATTCTGAATTGGTCAGCTTCAAAATTCCAAAAGTACTGGCTACAAACGTTTTTACTTTTGAGAATTCGCCAATTGTAGAAAATTTGAGAACAAGTCTTACTCTTTAAATGTATCTCATACTGAAACACGCTCGTGTATTCGAATTCATCAGAGATTCACAATTAAATCTGCTGTAGTTATTCAATTTCTCACGAATCGGGCGTTGCACAGTAGAGTGACGTTTCCCCAGCTCCCAATATTTGATTTGGCTATCAAATTAGCATCCACTTATGAGTACGAACCCAGAAGTCTGGTTGGCCGAGTGGATAGCGCGTTGGTCTTCGAATTCGGAGGGCCAGGTTCGAGCCCACGTAGCAACTCGCCAGATTTCGACCTAGGCCGGTTTTTCATACAGACGAAAAGAGAGCTAATACAGCCGTAACAGCCTCCCCGACGTCTCTGAAGTAATACTCGAAAGGGCCTATTCCAGGGCTCAGGTTGAGAGCAAATTAGAAGATGAGAATGAGAACAAACCCAAGAAATGTCTCAATCGTTTGAATTCGGTGTTCGTTTGTGCTCTCATTATTTTCGTTCGTGCTTCCTTTCGTTACTCCTCCCGGTAGATCCATATTGCATGACAGGAATCAACGATAGACTCGACTTATGAGTATGAACCCAAGTATAGTGTCAACTTTTCAGCCCTCCACTCATTTCTCATAAAGACAGGGGGCACAAACGACAATAATGAACGCACAAACATAAGCGATTGTGACTATTTTGGGTTCGAAATTCAAGAGTGAAGAACTTCTTCCTCAGCCTTCCCCAACCATTACCTACTAAAGGGTGGGGGACACAAATAAAAAGTGAAAGAACAATCGAGCATACACGGCTGAGACTATTCTTGGGTTCACACTCATAAGTTGAAGCTGTCGTACGATGTGGACTCTCTGGAAGAGGATGAAGGGGGAGACACGAACGAGAGCAATGGAAGTATAAACAAAGCACAATCAATTAAGACCATTTTATGTTCAAAATTTGAACGTAAGGACTCCCATTTCCTCAGTCTTCACCCATTTCCCACTGAACGGAGGGGGCACAAACGAAAATGGAAGCACCAACGATGCACTAACAAATGAGACTTTTCTTGGATTCGTACGCCTAAGTGGAAGCTGTACAGTATGGACGTTTCAGCAGGAGGTGAAGAGGGGAGGCCCAAACAAAATAATGGAAACATGAAGAAAGCAAACAACTGAAACCCTATTTGTGAAAACAACCATGGTCAATTTTGATTTTTAGACTTGAATGAGACTGAGCTACATCCACAGCCATTATGCAAAAACGTTGCGGCTCATTTTATCATCATCTGAGAATGAAAACAAACAGGTAGTCCATTTATCTGAGCAGTGGGTATAGCTCAGTCTGTCATTTAAGACAAAAAATCATAACTGGTTGTTTTCACAATTAAGGTTTCAATTACAAATGATCGGGACCAATTTTGGTTTAACATTCAAAAATGGAAGGAGAGCTACCGTTTCCTCAGTCTCGCCTATTTTTCACTAAAGGGAGAGAGAGAGCATCATTAAAAATAGTGAATGCAGAAGTAAGCCCAAACAAAGCACAAATGAATGGGGCTAATTCGATGTTCAAATTCGAAAGGGGGACTGGGGAAATGTCGCTATAAAATTGAGTATATTGTTTAGTCAGCAGGATCTAGTAATCGGTGGAATTTATCGACAGTGACAAGACTGCGACCCCCTCGTCTGAAATGCCAAAATGGCAGACTGTTTCAAAACTGGCACTGAAAGAGGAAAAGAAAAAGACGGCGGAAATTTGTCGAGGACTTCCGTGCGCAAATACCACATCGCTTCTTATATTTCGCCGTCTCAGCGTGGCATTTCCCATTCATTACGGAAGAGCTTTTTGAACATAGGGAAAGTGTAGAATCTTCGATTCGAAAGTTGGAAGAAAGTTAGAAGCGTTTTGGCGGGACAAAGCTGTCGCCGATTGGAGAACGGAGAGTGGAGAGTAACCGCGGTCGGGTGCACGTCAACCGCGACTTTCGCTAGGTTGAGTCGTATGGGTGGCTTGAGTTCTCCCCTTGTGGGTAATTATTTTAACTAGGTCGGGAGAAAGTTAATTTGGGGGCCCACCGAACGAGTGTATCGGGCGAAGTTGGAAAATCAACATTTATCACTCCTTATGGTCGCTTTAAAAAAGTTTTTAATGCGTTGCGGCAGGTCTCGACGCGCAGATTCGAGCCCTCCGCCTTCGGTTTGATTAATCACTCAGAAGTGATCGTTTTTATCGCCGGTAAAATGTAAACGGGTCGAATAATTAAGGCGGATTAACGTCGTCGTACACCTGGTTTGAAAGTTGCGTACGAAAGTTTGTGGAAGCCGTGTGGCTTCTATTTTTAAAAGGGGTGAATACTGACAGACGCCCGAGCCGAGGCATCAAAGCACGTTCAGAGAGACCACTTGAGAAAATTTTTTCTTTAGCGTCCTTCTCTTCGGATGGGTAAAGTGGCAAGAGTGGTACAAAAAATAAGAGCTGCTCAACGAGAGCTTATAATCTTCGGGGGGAAAATACCATTAAGATAAAAATGGTGTAAAGGTTAAATCCCTTGTGAAAAGGGAAGACGAATAAACCAGGAAAGACGTGTCATTTCCATTCTGACAATTATACCAATGAGCGATTGTTTGAATGTTTTCCTTTTTTCTCGAGAATTTCGTTGTGTAACAGCTTCACAGTACGCGATAGTGTAGACAGCGAAATTATAACTCAATTTTGTTATTTTTATGCAAGTACTTGAATATTTGAATGCATTAAATTGCTATACAGCCTATTGCAGTTTTGATTGAGGGGATGGGGGAGAAACAGGTTATAGTATTAATATAGGCGGGAAATACTCAAATACGTGTATGTGTGATTTCAAGATTGAAAGGGCTAGTCTCCGAATTTCGAAAAATGTTACGTTTTCGGAGCGGATATGATATAGCGAATTTCAGTTCAACATTTTTTGAGAGGTAGGCTTATGTATGTACTACTTGACTTTTTTTTTCTAAAGACATCTTACCGGGTGATCAGTTTCTGGAAAACCGGGAAAAGTTAGGGAATGTGAGCTCACCTGGAGAAGTCAAGGAAAAGTCAGGGAATTTTAAAAGAAATTTTATGATGTGAATTGTGAAAGTATTGTACCATTTTTTCTGTCAGACTCAATTGAACATTTTTTTTTATTTTAAATAATTTGTTTATTATGAAAACGTTGATGGACTTGAGAAATCTGGAAAAGTCTGGGATTTTTTGGAGGGAAGACTGGTCACCACCCTGATTTTAACTACTACTATCTGTTTATTCGAACATTTTTAAGTACGTACATTTATGTATGGGTAAATAACCGAAACGAGATGGTTTTCTGCTAAAAGCTACTCATAAGGGATTGAAAGTGTGAAGACTCTAGCCAAAATGCTGCAATATGTTGCCTCTCGTAGTGCAGCTGTCGCAGGGCTAGAAAGGTTAACTAAGGGGTTGGAATTTTAGATTAAATTAGCTCGAATGGTTTTGTTCTAAGATGACTTCGCAGTATGTTGCGGTTGTGGAGTTGGAGAGTTTCGATGTTAGTGGTCGATGTAGGCGAATCGTTGAATTTCTTCTGCGGAGAGGAATTAGTGCTTAGTCACGATCTTTTCGCTCGAAGACCCACCCACCGCCACACACTATCTAATCCTCTCAGATTTACTTTCCTCCTTAAGGTCTATTTCTGATCGCCTTTCAACGCACGCTCTCGTCCAACGCATCCATCTCATTCAGGGTGACCATTCTCTGGAAAACCTGGAAAAGTCTGGGAATTTTGTCCATCTGGAAAAGTCAGGGAATTTTAGAATTTTCAGTATTTTTCACTTAAAAGTCAGTGAATTTTATAAAAATTCGACTGCGAAATACTGTAGTATTTCAAACAGATTTTACCCTATTTCTTATAAAAAAATTTTTCCTTCGCTTCGCCTAGGCAATTTTCTTATTTTTTTTTTTCACACAGCTGGGTGGCCGAGTTGATAGCGCGTTGGTCTCGGAATCCGGGGGTCCCGGGTTCGAGCCCACGTAGCAAATCGCTAGGTTTCAACCTAGGCCGGGTTTTCGACCAGAAGGAAAGAGGGCTAAGACAGCCCAACAGCCTCCCCGACGTGTCTGCAATAATGCTCGAAAGGGCGGATTCCAGGGCTCGGGTTGAGAGCACATTAGAAGAAGAGGAGATGGACGTGGGTAATACAACCCCTATCGCAGCAGTACAGAGTGTGTTGGTGTGATGAAGGCGGCTATACACTTAACATATTTCGTACTTTGTGACTTTTCACGAACCATTTCACGAAAAATATGACAAAACGCGAACCAATCCCTATACACTTCTCCCAATATCCGCTGTTTCGTGTTTTCATTCCCATCCTGTTCTCGAGAATCTGAAAATCGGCACGAAAAGACGCGAAAATGAAAAAATATTCAGTCTAGCTTCTCTCCCCAGCGTAAAATTTTTTTGAGAAAGTCGTAATGAAACGAAAATTTGAAAACCAATGAATTCTTCTTCTAGAACATCCTGCTACCGGGTTTTTCTTCAGCTCCCCTCTCCTTCGCAAATGTAGATAAGGGTGAATGAAAGGGACTTTCGGGAGGAAGAATAACTGATCCACAAAATTTGAAAAAAATCTAAAGACCACATAAATAATTGTTATCGCGTTATGAAAGAATCCATTGTTTTGAAATGTATGACCTTATATTGTATCTATCGATACTCTTAAATTGGAGCCTCTTCCGCCTCCCCCGGTGCCATAATTTTACAGATCCTAACCACCTTTTAACTTTTATAGCATTTGTTGTTAGATATGCTGCAGCTTTTTCTCCTGGGTTTCAGAACCCATTTTAATAGTTATTTTCCCTTCCCCTAAACCATTCAGGCTCCACGTGGGAGGGGCTAATTTCGGTTACTCCAGTTGTCCTCAAGTTTCAAATTTTTTACGAGATTCCAAAGTCAATTTTTTGGACAGGATAGCCAACCAAGCTCCGAGTCGCTGATTTCGATGAATATCTCCTCAGATTTTTATCCGATCCATTCCAGAGCACTGTCGTAATACGAATTCAGCTTCTCCGGCGAAAAATTGCACGAAGTATCGAAATAGAGGTGGTTTTATATCACTAACTTCGAATATTGCTTCCGATTTTTAATGTGAACCAAACTTAAGCTCCTGTGTTTCTTAGTTAAGAAATTTCTACGGCGTTATTTTCTATTAGCAACGCTTTGAATAAATAAAACTGTACTTTCACCCTATTCGATGGCTTTAATTAGAAAGGGTGAGTCAACCATTGCTTGTCCTACGCTTTTGTTACTTCATTAGTCGCACCATCAGGTGGGACAGGATCCAAAAATTACCCGTAAACTCGAATGCAGCGATCTCAAAAACCTACAAACCAATTTTCGAATTTTATTCTTTCACCCCCCCCCCTCCTCCCTTCATGGTCGGCATTAAGTCACACGGAAAAAATCTATGATGTCGTTAATTGATATCGCACCACGCTGCACCCCATAGAGCGCGTTTTTATTTCTATTATTAAATTTTTTTAACACCCCCTCTGCCACAGTTTCATAAGCACACGGTAGTAAAAAAAAAGTTTATGGAGTGATTGATGATGTTAAAAAAATTGACTCTCCCCCCCTCCCCTTTGCAAGTGTAATTTGTATTTGAAGGGTCTGAAAAATTGGAAAAATTCGCCTGGAAAACGTGGAAAAGTCAGGGAAAATCATTTCCGAACAAGAATGGACACCCTGTCATTCTCCATCTCATTTCCCTCACCACCAAGAGCATTTCAATCATTTGGATCCCAAGCTATATTGGTATCCGAGGAAATTAGGCAGTTGATCAAGCAGTACAGCAAGCTACACAGTTCCCATGTATCACTCGTCACCTCCCTATCTCAACAGATCTCACTTCCGCCATTCGCCAAACCATTTTGCGTTAGTGATTCAAAGAGTTGCGGCATCCAGCCTCTCGGCACAACAAGCTCGCACAAATCAAGCTCACATCTGTCCCCTGGTCAACGTCCCAACGTTCTTCCCGCCGCGAGGAAGTTATCATCACACGCCTAAGGATTGGACATACACGCCTCACACATACGTACGCATCTTATCACTAACCTGTATCCCCTCAACTGCCCACACTGTGAAGATGAAGACTTTCTCATCGTGGACCACCTCTTCTCATACCCCTCCCTCACCTGCCTTCGTAACTCTCACCACGTCACCCATAGTCGAATTTTAGCTCTCTCCGACTCCCACAAGCACATAAACAACACCCTCATCTACCTTTCCGCTGCTGGATACCTCTGCGACGTGTGTATCTAGACAACAACCTTTTCCGAGCCCATAGCTCGAGAGTGTGACTCCGTGGCAATGGAGTGGTTATCAATAACATGGGTTATGCAGATGGCACAGCAATGCTAGCTCACTCCTTAAAGGCCCTGTGAATGATTCTAGAAAAGGTAATTCAGAAGGTGAAACGCTCGGACGCTCGGACTAGAAATCAATTCTAAGAAAACAAAATCGATGTGAATTAATAGTACGAAGACATTAAAGGAATATTAAAAATTAATGGAGGAACGATGTAAAGAATTGGCAAATTGAAATAAAGTCGGACCTCGATAAGTCGAACATAGATAAGTCGAAATCATACAGAAAGATAAGTCGAACAAATCTTTTCGGTCCCTACGCCCTACGCATTCGCATTTAAACCTGTACTTTTCTTCTCTCAGTAAAAGTCGAACCCCGCCGCAGATACCTCGAACTGAAAATTACAGACTTCTCCGCGGTACTTCAAAGCTTCGCATCCTTTTTGTAGTGTGCATGTTGCCGGTTATTTAACTTTCCTGTTAGAACTTGACTCCAATTCAATGGTCTACGTTGATTTTACGCACACAATTCAGTTCTCAAGGGGTAATTGGGCGTGTCAGTACGTACCTACATTAATCTTTTCACTATGGCATATGACTCCTCGTGAACTACGTGTATTAAAAATTGAGAATAAAGTGAAGCTGATCAAAGAAGTTTAGAAAGGAGAACGGAAGAAATGCGATATCGCTTCTGAATTTGGTATCCTTCGCAGTACTTTGTCGACGATTATGAAACATAAATTGAAGATTTCTTATTTGAGTCGAACTATAACCACCCAATGTCGAATTTTGATGGCTCGAACTTCAATCACTCCTCACTCGAATTCTGATAAGTCGTATCATAGCTAACTCGAACGATTTTTTCTCGTCCCTTCAGATTCGACTTATTAAAGTCCGACTGTATCTGGGATGCTTTTTAACAGAAAATTTAGATCCTGATTATGAAGTATAACAAAAATGTGGAGTAGCAAAAACAGCCTTCAAGAATATGAAAAATTTACTTTGTAACAATACACTGAGTTCAAAGATAAGACAGCGGATCGACTGCTTACTGCTTACATAGGTGCATAACAACGTGACCCATATTTGAGGTTCTTACAGTTTCTCTAGTACCTTGGGTACTTCTCCATAGTTGCGTAAAAAAGAAATTGAGTCAAAATCAATTTTTTCATAAGATAACCAGTTTAAGCAATACCGCGTATCCCACGTCACAATAAAATGTCTATAACCGCATGACCCAAAGTGCACCAGATAGGAATATCGCACCTCTAGGTCCTCTCCATTGGCCATTTCTTTTACAACACTCTGAACTTTCGTATCAGCCCACTGGTGCATCATAAATCTTCATGATAGTAATCCATAGTACCTTCAAAAATAGATTTTACATAATTTCTATGTGGATACACCCTACCGGAGACGGTCAATTGAAAATTGTAGCCTCCCCTCTCTCCACTTCATACCGATTTATTTTGCTGAAATCTAATAAAAGCTCTATTATTTTAAACGGATTTATTCATTCATATATGGATTTCCTTACAGTCCGTGGATTCCTGGTCGACTCATCCCCTCCTCCAGAGGGGTGTGATATTGAAATATATGATTTTCACACTTTCCGCTCAATTTTGAGCATTTTTTTGGTTGAATGGTGTGAAATTTGGCGTGTAAATTAAGGCTCTCAGTATAAATATACAGTATGATAATCAGGTTCCGAGACTGAGTCTATAAAAACCGTATTCATAAAATTATTGAACAGCAACATAATCGCCTTCGAAGTAGTTCCCTTGGGCACCAACACAGCGATTCTAGTGATTTTTCCATGCATTGTAGCAGTTCTGGAACGGTTCAAGTGGCATGTTCCATTGTACCCTCGGCACGGCCTCTTGGATGTCTTAACGGATTCAAAATGCGTATATTTTACCATATGTTTGACCTTTGGGAATAGAAAAGAGTCACATGGTGACAGATCAGGCGAATATTATGGCGACTGCGGCAACATTGTCATCCCTTTAGAGGTCAAAAATTGAGTACCACTGAAGGCACTGTAGCAAGACCTATATTGTCATGATGAAGAATCCATGTTCTCGCGATGTCGGGACGCACTCTGTTGACCTTTTTTCGAAGTCTTTCTAGTACATCACGGTAGTAGACCTGATTAACAGCTTGTCCAGCAGGAGCGGACTCCTTTTAGTACCACCCCGCAGCAGTCAAAGAAGCAGATCGTTGCTCGAAATTTCGCATTTCTGTATTTTCGTGACGACCACCACTAACACACTTGTATAAAAAATGACATAGCTAGAGAACTGAAGGTGCGTCCACATTAGGATGATCAGCCTATTCATCCTGGATGATCAGCCTGTTCATCCTGGATGATCAGTCTGGGGATGATCAGCATATGTGGCAGTTTCTATAAAAAGGGGTAACTTTGTCGATTGATCAAAGTTTCAGAAAACGCAAAAAAAGAAAAACAACATTTTTTGGTCGAAAAAATTAATTTTGAGATTTTGGTTGGTTTCTATAGAAAAAAAAAAAACATTGCAATAACGAAGAGACAAAATTTACGCGCATGAGAGAGAAGAGGGAGAGAGAGAAAGAGAATTATGAAGGAGAATGAGAAACGAATGCGAATGTCTGCGTTCGTTTCTTCGCGGTTTTTCGGAGCTCACGAATAAATCCGATGTTCTGAATTGTTACCACGCAGAAGAGCGAAATTTACCTTATCAACAAGCCCTCGTTAAGGCTGTTAACGTGATTCCGCGGTGAGTTAGGGCCGCTTGACGGAGTGGGAGAAAAAGGTGTGTCTAACTTTAAACGCGTTTTTCCCAAAAACTTGTTTTCTCGCGTTCTCGCAAATCTCGCCAATAGCTTGTTGGAATGGGCATTCATTCCTCTATTACGTACTGTCTGTAACTCAAAATTCGTTGGATCTACAAATGTTACCCCTTTTTATAGAAACTGCCACATATTTTGATCAGACCGCCAATAAGTCGATCGGGGATAAAGGATGATCAGTCCTTCAGCTTCATTTTGGCTGATCATCCGCACGTCCACACTACATTCATCTTGGACTGATCATCCTAATGTGGACGCACTGTAATGATCATACAAGGATCGCCAACCTGTTTGGCGATAGGGGAAAGATGCCAGACTGCCCTGTAGCAACTTCAAGGTCGCAGTGTTACCACCAGCGCGGGGAAAAATCAGTCTCGAAACCTAATATTCACCCTGTGTACAACCAATTTTTTTGAAATTTTTTTATACTTCTTTGACCTTTAAAATCGGGTTTGAAATGTTGAAAATGAATCCTATGTCGCCATTTTTGAGTTGTTCATAGATGGTAATTTGCAAATATTTTTCTATGTATTCCCCACTTTCATGCGTATTTTCGGCATTTTTAGAGTGGTAGCACATACCTAAACGCTCAAAAAACTTTTTTTTTTAAATTGATTTTTTCTCATGAAGCTGAAAAACAGGACCCGGCACCAGAGCTATATCCCTATGAAATGTGCACGAGTAAAATATTCTAAAGTATTACTTAATAATTTTAGGTGCTCCACGGCCGGATGAACGAATGTTAGCTGAAATGATAATAATAATGACAATAAATAAAAGCTTTATTAGGGTGTTAATTTTGTCTGCAATTAAGTTTTATTTGGTTTGGGTCCCATGACCCAATGCGTCGCAGTCAGTGGGGGCACAATCTCCCTTCTTTTCCCCACCCGCCCATTGCCGGGTATAAGTCACCCCTTCTTCTCTCCATTTTCTTTTGTCTGAGGTTAATCTCCTCCACATGGGTCCTAGCGCTTTTTGTATTTCATCGCTCCAGCGACTTATACGTCTACTTTTGCTTCTCTTTTTGTCATATGGGGTCCACCTTACCACCCTTCTCTCTCATCTATTCCCTCCTTGCCTCACAATATGACTCGCGTAATTCCATTTTAAAATGCTAATGGTTTTACTTGTGTTGTTTAGTTTAGTTTTGCCCCTAATTTCCGCATTTTCGACAATTTTATTTTTTAATTTGATCCCCAACATGCTTCACTCCATTATCCGCTGTCGTTCGGCTTCTATTAGTATTTTTTTTTGTCAAAGCCTATATGTCTTGGCTTCATATGTCATCGTCTGTTGCACACAACTCTGCCAACCACCAAACTTCCGCGTTATATAGATCTTACTGGAGGTCTGGTTGGCCGAGTGGATAGCGCGTTGGTCTCAGAATCCGGAGATCCCGGGTTCGAACCCACGTAGCGACTTGCCAGAATTTTCGACCTAGGCCGGGTTTTCGGCCAGAAGGGAAGATAGCCCTAACAGCCTCCCCGACGTCTCTGAAGTAATGCTCGAAAGGGCGGATTCCAGGACTCGGATGGAGAGCAAATTAGAAAAAAAAAGAAGTATATAGATCTTACGGAATTCTTACTTTTGAAGATATTTTTAAGCTTCTAAAAAGAATTCCGCTCACTTCTAATTCTGCTTGAAATTTCTTTTTCTCTTGAACCTTCGAAAGATATCATTTGCCCCTAGTACGAGTATTTCACTTCCCTCTCCCATTCTATTATTTGTCTCCAATTTGTGCTAGTTGCTCTTTGCATCTGAGGAGCTTTGTTTTACTTGTGTTTACCTCCAGCCCTGCTTCCTTACAGGCACCTTTTAATTTTTCTACATTTCTAACTAATACTTTTAGGTTGCTTGCTACTAAGACTACATTGTTTGCAAAGATTGTTCAAAAACTTCCCCTCGATCTTTATCCCCTTCCCATCCTAATCTAATTTTCGCATCGCTTCTTTCAAAGCGCAGTTGAACAAATTTGGCGACAATGGGCCTCCTTACCCCCCCCCCCTGTTTTAAAGGTTTCCCTTTTTATATCTGTCTTGACATATGTTAGCTGATAATAACACTTTAATTATATTCAACTTCCGTGAATGTTCTTTCTTCCTCGCATTTCTCTCTCAGCTATCTTCTTTTCTCCTTTATCTAAACATGTCTACTTGTAAGTTTCCTGCAAAACGAAAAGGTCAACTGGCACTCGATGAGTCTCAGATGTTGATCATATTTGAACATTATTCAAATGCTTTGACTGTAAAACTAGACTAACCCGTCACCCCTACATAGGTGTGATTTAAGCCTTTATCGCCTTTCACAATGCATCACTGTTGTTCATTTCGTGCAGTTGTATCTTGCAAAAGCAATACGAGTGATTAATTTATATGGAAGACCTATTAAAAACATAATTTATAAAATACAGACTCCACTTTGTGAAAGTGAAAATTTGTTGGAAAGTGGTATTGAGATGCGGTTTTCACGAAATAAAATCTGAAAAACTGGTCTGTACAGAAATGCGATTTTCTTAAGTAGAGCGTATCTCGAGATAGCCCTTTTTGCAGCAGCGATGGACTCAATGACAATATTTTTCGAATTTTGAAAATATTGCAGGGGCTGAGTCGGCTTCTTGTCTAACATTGTGGTTATTTTCTTTTTTAGTGGCGCTGTACTTGGCTTGAGGAATATTCAACTTTTTAGTTGGACAAATCGGTCCTGGCCGTTTAAAAATCAATGAAGGAATGTATGTAATACGTTGTGCAGTATATAGAGGTTTCCAACTACGTACTTAAAATGGAATAAGTAGTCATTTTCAATAGTTTTTGTAGAAAACCCTCAATTTGAGGATTGTTATAAAATTACTTGTACCACCTAAGGATCGCGAATTCACAGAATCTGTTGTATCAAGCCCGAAATTTTTGCCTCACTAAAAAACTACCCGTTGATTTCCCAGATAGTACAAAAATGTTGTACCTTTCACGAAGAGTGAAATTTTGGGCTTAATATGTAATATAGATGCATTTATATATTTATACTATTTATATCTGTAGAACAGCCTTACGGCATACAGTTGCGCAGAAAGCGACATTAACTCGATTTTGTTCCTTTTTATGCGAACATTCGAATGGCTGGATACATCGAACTGCTACACATAGATATCTGATTGACAGTGAAGGCGAATAACCGATAAGAAAAAAAAAATGAGGAAAAAGTTCACGCCGAATAAAGAGCTCTTTAGGTATTCAGAAGTTTCTTCGACGTTTTTCTCATTCCTTCCACCCACTCGGGTTCTCTCCATAGTATTTTCACTTATCGATGATACAGCTTTTTCGAGAATTCATTCGTTTTGTTCGTATTATCGCATTCTAAAAAAGAGGGGTCTTTTCGTTTCTCGTCGATAATTTTCGTCTTCGTCGAATGAAAAACGTTTCGAAATTTGCCAAAAATTGATCCCGCGCTCATAAAACCACCTTAGAATATCCCTATCCGTATTGTCGGTTGTGAAAGGGGAAAAGAAGAAACAAAAATAACTCGAATCTACATCGAGCTGAATTTCTTTATTCGTGACTGGTACACGTTTGATGTCGTGTTCGAAAATTTCGATAGCTCGTTTCGACTTGCTGGAAAATCGTGGAAGTCAATGTGAAGCTTACAGATGAATGGTTCGACTTCGGTTTTTGAGACTGTTTCGTAACTCGAGTACTACGTTTATGCCATCAATGTTGTTACTCTTTTTTTTTTTTAATAGAAAGAATCGAGTTAATACTCTGTATGTACAGGGTGCGCTAAAAGTCGCGTTTCCAATGTATTGACAGCGTAACGCGACTTTTAGCGCACCCTCTATATTGGTGTGGCGGGACGTATAGCGATGCACGCATGCCAAAGTGGCCCCTGAGACACCGCACCCCCGGCACCGGAAACTACCCTTTCGGGCATCGCATCAGTACCGAGGGACGCTTTGGGGCCGGGCCCGAGCCTCCATTTCTCCTGGCCGGAACGGTGCGCGCGTCCTGCCAGGGCCACCACAGGGTTCCCTACTAACCGAGGTCTGCACTCCCAGAGCGTTCGCCTGGAAATTTCAGGTCCCCCGCAGCCAGACGCGCTGCTTCTTCCTCTTCACTCACTCATCGTGTGAGACTCGTCTGATTGAAGCTCCAGCCCTTGCACTGCGGGCGAGCTGTGCTCCAGCCCTGGTGCTGCAGGGGTCCTCTGTATCGACCACTCAGCCTCCATCTTCCGTCGCAGCACCTTTTTTTCTCTCCTTTTTTTTTTTTTTTTTTTTTTAATATAGAGCACCCTCTATATTAAAAAGGAATTACGTATTTTCAACGAAAATAAAAATCGGAGGAAGAAAGTGATTACTTTCTTAACGATCTACTGAAAAGGAAAGAACAAGTGATATGCTGATATTTTACATAGTTCGAAACTAGGCAATATTTTAAAGAAGAAAAAATCGTACTCGGCGAAGTCGTGAAGGAAGCCATGGAATTTGTTGGATTGCAGGACTCTCTCAAATGGTTTCAACCAAATGTAAGAAATTTTTAATCACTCCGGTATCGAGGAAGGAGGGCTCAGCTTTGAGGCTACAAAACATTGCATACGATTTTCTCGCCTACAGTAGAGCTTGAGAAACGTGGTAAACGAATTTGGAATGAGTATTGAATTTTCTGTGAAATGCAGTGGTCAGATCCAGTAAGATTGTGTTGTTTGTTGCTAGAGCGTTGATTAGCTCATGCTGCCGGTGAATTAATGTAATTCTTTACCTGTTTATGCCGAATACTTCGAAATGTATTCGGACGCGATTTTAATGTTTTTGTTTTCTGTGTTTTAGGTGAGTTCCATTGATTTGTACTATGGTTGGAGAACATCATTGCGTAATTAATGGTTTTTGACATCTCGGCTACCATTCATCGGACAATAAAAATAATTCGATCACGAACTGTGCCTCAAAACAGAAACGGAGTATTGGTCCGGATGCTAGTCGCACAAAATGGGAGGTAACCTGAAATTTTTTTAAATGAAAAAGTGTCACTTGGCATATTTGTAATTGAGACCCTAAGGTATATTTCAAGAAACCTAGCCACCATCAGTAGTTACGTCGAGCCTCTTAAGGGGGACAAACGTGCCTCCTCCGCAGTCTTTCCTCAGTAACTCTTCAGCCGTAAGTCGCACTATAAACAATGTGCATGACAAAATTGATCTAAGGTAAATTTTACAGAAGAATGGTCCCTTATAATTTTCTCATAAATATCTGTCTTGAAAATTCCGAAAATGGAGGGTTCAAATTGAGTCCATATAATATTCAACGTTCTAACACAGGCATTGCGGAGCGAAACGTCATGGGGGGATTCGCAGAGTTCAGTCAATAGCACGGATGCCAGATTTGCCTGGAATTACTTCCTTTTACTCCATTTTAGCTATAGTTTTTCATTTCCAGAAATTTTTCTATTGTCTCTGCCTTCGTCCCTTTCCGTATTGCAGAAATGAAATGGTGTATGATTCGTTAGTATTGGAATGAGCTATATTATTTTAATGAAACTATTAAGCTTCTTTCGAGAAGAAGGATGAAATCGATAAATCGCATCAGAGGAAATTTGATTTTTGATATTGATTTGATCCGATTATGAATGCTTGTGGGGCCGGAGGTTGAGGAATAGAATTGTCATAATTCATAAAATACCATAAATCGAATAGTAGTTTCTTAAGGCTGCTGATTTCACGTTTAATATCAGTGTAATTTCCTTTTAGGGACGTACCGACGGGGGGTAACTTATCCCCCCTGTAGGAATTCTTCACTCAGCAGTTGGAAAAATTATCCACTTTAGTCAGGGACAAAAATAGGGGGCACGGAAGCCTTCACCGGAGTTCGGGAATTTTAATAGATGGATCAAAAGTTGGAAAAATCCAACAAGTTGAAAGTTTTTTTTTTTTAATACAAAACATTTTTTTGATACTTAAGAATTTTGAGTTGAGTCAGTTGAGACTTTTACAATTTTAGCCCCATCTCCCCTCCATAAAAAACTTTTCGGTACGTCCCTGTTTCCTTCTGGTGTTATTGCTGAAATTGAAGTGCCTATGGCTGGGGGAGGTAATCAAAATAGAAAATACTAAAAAATACAGCATAAGTATGAAATTATTGTAGCCTATCAAGATTGCCAATAATATTGAGTGAAGGCTACATTTTCATCAGGAGACCTTTAACAGCCCTATTTTGGAGCCCCCTGCACGGATTCCCCCCATAAGTCAAGTTCTTTATTATTGATAAAAAATACAAATTTTTTGGGTCAGCTTATTTTTATTTTTTGAAAACTACTTGTAAGATATTTTTACGAAAATTTGTTTATTTTCTTTGAGTTCAACCTCCTTCGGGCACGAGTTCATATTACCAGAGGAGGCTGATATTTTACATACATACGACGATTGGTAGTAAAAAGGAAAACACTAAAGGGTCTGCAAATGCAACTCAAAATTCTGAAATTTATAAAATAAAAATCAACGTACAAATTTTTCCTACCGTTAGAAAAAGTTCAAAAAAAAAAAAATGTTTTTCACTTCACAATCCTCACTCGCTCCACGCCGCCGCCGACTCACCAATGACAGTGTTTAAAAAATAATAGAAAAACATTATGAAAAATGCACTATTTGGTATGTATTTTTTCGATAGTTTGTATAGTAACTCCGCTCCTTCTCCCTTCACAGGTTACTTAATTTCCATGATGGTGTGAGGGGAAGAGAGTCCTCCCCCACCACAACTCCTCGTCCTTCACCGCGACCTTCCTTCCCCAAGCTCCTTCGTCCACCACGAACCCCTTCCCAAGGGTAGGCTACCACTGGAGAAATGAGAAATTAAGGGGCAGGGTTGGCAATCCGCGTTTTTTCTTTTTTTTTTTCTTCCGGAGTCGGTGGCGGCGGCGGATTTTACTTTTTTAGTATATAGAGAGATATAGTAACTCTGCTCCTCCTCCCTTCACAGGTTACTTAATTTCCATGATGGTGTCAATGATTTCAGTTTGGGTTGAAATTAGAAGCACTTTGAGGTTCTATGGGTACTTAGGATGTTTAGTATTGTATGGGCGGCGGTTCTTAGACGGTTTGCCTGCACAAAACCACTTTTGCAAATGTTGGCCCATAGGATGTTTTGAACTTCACGCCTTCATACGATTGCGGCTGGGAAGCCGTCAAGTGAATTGCGTAGTTATTATTTACACGGGTCTTTGCAAAAAAAAAAATCATGTTTACATCTTTTTCTTGAAAAACATTTTTTGTTTTCTCAAAAAATTGAAAGATAATAAATTCGTAGCCCTCGTCGGTCGTCATTCAGTCTTCAGTAGTTTATTATGTATAGAGTAAAGAACTGTTGATGTGTAAAGCGTTTGCCGAGAATTGGCACATTCCTCAAGATTCAAGAATATTTTCAAGGAATAATATGCTGCTAGTGGCATTGGAAAGTGCCAAAAGTTATACAGAAGTGCCGTGGTTGGCAACACTGTACATGGATAGGTCATCCAGACGATTACGTTAACGCGCATACCCACATTCCAATGCTTTCTCTAGTCGTCCATTCTCGGCATTCTCCATGTCGGCCAGTCGAAACATGATGTTACGAATAACCGTGTAAAGAGGAATATGCAACTACATCACAATGGTAACGTTTTTCTGCGGAACGTTTTTTGCGAAGCGTTTTTGTGTAGCTTTTTGTGCGGAATTTTTCTCTTTTGTATGGCAAGCCATTAGATATATCCATGTCAAAATTGTTAGGTATCACGTTTATGCTAATTTTAGTGTAAAATAACTCTGCCACGTACATTTTTAGTGTGCAACTTACGGTTGATGAGTCATTGAAGAAAAATGAAGAAGGAGACACTTAGGTCCTTCAAAGGTGGCTCAACACGGCCCCCGGTGGTAGCTGCTTTCCTTAAAATATTTCTTAGAGTCTCAACTACATAAGATGCAAAATGGCATCATTTCAACCACGAATTCAGGGTACATTCAACTAGCACTTTGCATCGCTTCCTGGATCTTCTCAACAGAAATACTTTTGCAGGCTTATCGTCGCCTTCTCCGTAGACGGAAAATGTGCATTTCAGAGTGTTGAATAATATCACGACGAGAAGTTCACTCCTCTTCAAAAACCTGAGCTACTTATATAACGGTTCGCGTTCTGAATTTCCGAGGGAGTTCGATTAGCCAATTAAAGTTGTTATTTTGGAAGTAAAGCTATTTCCGGACGAAGGACGTTCTCGAGATAACGTAACATAATATAAAGTTTCGAGATACTCGCTTTTCTCAAGTTTTTGTTTATCGTTCGTCTTTATGGCTGGAATAGTGTTTTCTAAAACGATTATATCTTCGAATATACCAGTCTCGACTCTTTCGGCGAGTCTCTTAAGTATTATGAAAAAGGGAAAATTGGCGTCGCCGCTCGCGAGTGCATACTTTTAATACTTCGCTGGCAAAACAAATTGCGTTTCTGAATTCGTTAGCTGTGTGCAGCTGCAAAGTTTAAGATGAATGATTACCGCCGACTTCCAATGGTCGAAAACCCGAAAGTTTCCTTTGCCCGTTATCGATATCTGGCGATGATTATTGAGATGAGTGTAGCCAATATAAAGTAGAAATATATCGAGGGGGCCCACATCTAGGAGGGAAACTCGTCCAAATATTAGTTATTTTCAAAGAACGAATGTGAAAACTTCGTGAAATTTAAACTCAAATTACGCGACATCACGAGAGCCCTTGTGGAGACCTTTTCGCTGTAAGGGCATTTGGCCATGACTCGAAATTGAGTTACCGTTCGTAAAAAGTTCGTAAAGTCTTCTTTGAGTCATTCTTGGAATATTAACGATCCTAATTCTCTTCGATTGGTATGTACTTCACGCACATTTTCCTGGTATTTTGATGTCTGTATCTGTTATCCACGTATGAAGGAGAGTCGGTGAATTGTACGGCGGCGAGTAATTGTGCGCACCGTGTTTCAGTGTTTAGAAATGACAGCCCAGAGAAAAGAAATATGGTGATCTGTTGCTCATGGAGAGTACTTCTCTGAGATGTTGTTCACATGGAGCAGTTTGCTTCCTTATTGTTGATAGATTTGCTGTTACTTCATTGTTACGAAACGAAGCACTGCTTATAACGAAGAGAAATGTGATTGAAACATCAGACGTTCTCATTTGAGGAAAATGAGACATACACAGTGTGACAATTAAGCTCCGAGACTGATTTTTCCCGCACTTGTGTGGTAATTTTGCGACTTTGAAATTTCTATACGACAGTCTGGCATCCCTCCCCTATCGCTAGACGTTTTGGCGACCATTGTGGGATCATTAGTTCTCGAGCTGTGTCCTGTTTTATACAAATATGTTGGCGGTGGTCGTCACGAAAATGAAGAGAATACGCAAAATTTCGAGCAACACGTCGCGATTAAATTTTGTGTTAAACTGGGCGATTTGGCGACCTAAAGCCTAAACGTACGGTAAATTGGTGAAAGGTATTGTAGTGATTCTATGAGTCGTCAAAGCCAACAGTGGCAGTCTTCGGGTGCCTCGAGACCGAAAAAAGCTCACATGAGCAAGTCAAAAGTGAAGACCATGTTCATCTGTTTCTTTGAGTGCCGCGGAGTGGTTCATGACGCGTTTGTTCCAGCTGGACGGACTGCTAATCAGGTCTACTACCGTGATGTACTAGAAAGACTTCAAAAAAGGGTCAACAGAGTGCGTCCCGACATCGCGAGAACGTTGATTCTTCATCATGACAATGCGCCTTGTCACACCGCATTCAGTTTTACTCAATTTTTAACCTCTAAAGGTATTGAAATGTTGCCGCAGCTCTCATATTCACCTGATCTGTCGCCATGTGACTTTTCTCCATTTCCCAAGGTCAAATAAGTGGTAAAAGATACGCATTTTGAATCCGTTACCGATATCCAAGAGGCCGCGACGAGGATGTTATAGGACCTTCTAGTCGAAGCGTTCCAGAACTGCTAAAATGCATGGAAAAATCGCTGGAATTACTGTGTTGGTGCCCAAGGAAACTGCTTCGAAGGCGATTATGTTGTTGTTGAATGTTGTTAACTACATATACAATTTTCATAGACTCAGTCTCGGAACTTGATCGTCGTACTGTGTAGTCTATCAACTGAAGATCAAATGAAAAGGCTTAATTCGGAAAAGTCAGTTTTGAGATAATTGCAGTTGAAAGTTTGAATGTATACTAATTTTAATCATCGCTACCACTTTTGTGCTTTATATTGACGACATTTCACACGTATCAGATATATTTTCCTTGAAGAATCTTTTATAGAACTTCAAATTTTCTAAGGTTTTCCAAAGTAACTGCCCATCAGGCCTTTTCATCTGTCACTAATTTTTTTTTTCTTTAACCGGCTGAAATGTTAGTGTGATTGTGTTTATGTACTCATTTCTTAATATTTCTGTTTTTGATGTACAAAGTTTTTGAGCTTATTTGTTGAGTAATAAGATAAGAGATGGTTTCAAATGGAGACATCTTCACTGATGCCCAACAATAGGTTCATTGCAAAATGCATCTATCTTTATTTACTTTTATGAAACACTAGCAGCGCACCACATATCTCTAAATGAAAATTACAAAAATTTATAAAGTTATCATATTACAGGACCTCCTTCCACACCACATTTGCAGTTTTATAGTTTCCAGGTTGTACTTGGATTTTTAAATTATTAAACGAAGTTGTCCGCGACAGAGCTACGTATAATTGTCCATGACTGAAGACATACTCGGGTAGATATATCCCAACCTTCTCCAGCGTCTGTCCCTGGGCCTTGTTGATCGTCATACAAAAGGCTAACTTTATTGGAAATTGTCTCCTTTTGAATGAAAAAGGCAAGGTGGAATCCGCTGGCGACAGGTCCACTCTTGGGAGTAATATCCTTCGACCGCACTCCACCCCAGTTATTATTTCCCAGGGTGTCTAACAGGTCAAGTAAGTCAAGTAAGTCAAATAAAGTCAAGTATTTGGAAAGAGGTCAATTAAGTCAAATAAAGTCAACTTTTTTTGGTTCTGGTCATGTAAAAATAGAAAAATCAAAAATTGCTGCAGAAACTTAGTTATAAGTTTAAATGTTTGAATATTGATTCTAAAAAAGATTAATGCGTTCTTCACAATTTTCATTCAAATTTTATATTCTAAGTGACGTATTATTTGTTTTCTATGGTATTAATTTTCATCATAAAACACTTGACGGTTGTTTCAAGGTGTGGTTACCACTAAATCTATAAGAAAAAGTTGAAAATGGAACCAGAAAGTATCCAGAATCATATTGAAATGTATATGTTGATAAACGATGTTTGAAAATGAGGTATTCGTAAAAGAAAATATTAGTTCTTTATTTATACTACTCCAAGTTGCTACGTATACTATTGTACAAAGGTGTCTGATATGTCTGTGTTTTTGAGCCCTAAGTCGATAATTACTTGGGGAAAAGAGGTCAAATAAAGTCAAGTATTTTCAAATTTCAGATTTGTTAGACACCCTGTTTCCAGATCCAGTGCATTCGTGTACATGTTTCTCACAATTAGTTGTGTCCCATTCAGCAGTCCAAGTGCCACATTCATATTACGTAGCAGCATAACAATCGCACCAACTTTTAAGTGTAATTTATTTGGTGGTAAACCTGTCAACTCCAGACTATCCAGAAATTCAACGGGGAATTGCAGGATTTCACTGTCATTTTCACTGATCAGTCTGTTCACGCGTGTGTAGGTTTTGGCTTCTCCAGGAATCAAGTCAGTCCAAAATCTTGTCGTTGATCTTCTGACGATGATCATTCTTTGGTGCCAGAATTGCAACATTAGAAAATTTCAGGACATCCTCTGGAGTGTCAAACTTCTCACCATAGACATCTCTTATAATGTCATGAGAAATTATGCTTGTAGGTAATTCTATAATGCCCCCATTTTCAGAGCCAGAATGAGGGAAAGTACCATTACCAATCTGTAGCAAGAATTCTGAGAACTCTTTTTCTCCTGCTTCTGCTCGCATGTTCTGGGTCAGTCTCAGCGTCTTGAATATAGGTCATAAAGGAGAAAACTTGATGGAAGTAGCAATTGTAGCAGCTCTTGAACCATGTGGAAATAATGGCAGAACCTGCCTAAAATCTCCACCCAAAACTACAATCTTGCCGCCAAACGGCACGTCATTTCCCATGATGTCCTTCAATAGTCTGTTTACACACATCACAGCGTACATGTTTGCTTTGGAGCTTCATCCCAAATGATGGTTCGTGCATTCTTGATACCGTTGACTTCTGTGAGTAATGGACAAATAAGTGGAAGAAATACGTGTGAGTAGTGAGGTTGAGTTGGTTGTTGCCTCATAACTCTCCTCAGGCTGAACGGATCTGAGTGATCAAAAAGGCATATGAAAGAGGTTGTTTCATTGAGTGTTCTTAGACTAAGATGAACTTTGTATGTCAAATAGTTTGTGAGTAATGGACAAATGAGTGGAAGAAATGCGTGTGAGTAGTGAGGTTCAGTTGGTTGTTACCTCATACCTCTCCTCAGACTGAACGGAATTGAGTGATCAAAAAAAATTCAGAAGGGGCTTGATTCACCGAGTGTTTTAAGACCTTAACCAGCATTCTGCAATAATTAGGGCTTGAGACATAGGTGTTGAACTTCATAGAACCCAGTTTTTCAAACATATTTTAAATACATATATATACAGATGTATTACTGTTTAGAAAGTAAATCAGAGATGATAAGCACAATTATCTCTGAGTAAACAAAATTATTTGAAAATAAATCACAAAATATTACTTGGAAACCATTGACGAGATTTTGGATGAATGAAAATTCGTTTTGCGAGATGTATAATGCGGATAACATTGTGACTTGGCAGATCGTAACTAGAGAGTACAGTCGAACTTCCGTACAACGAACTTTTACATATTTCACAAAAGTCTCTATACATCGAATTTTTTCCTAGTCCCTTGAAATTTACACAAGAAAATGTGTTCTATATAACGAAAAGAATGTCTATTTAACGAATTATTTTTTATTCAAAAAACATTAATTCTTGTCTTATTGTGCACTCTTACGAATTGTTCCAATCATGTCGAAGAGAAAACGTGTTGATTTGAAATGTACGAAAATGTTGGAGGTGGGCTTTAATGCATTGATGATGTTCTTGAAGTACGTAGTTTTCCAACATTTTATGAAGCTACTGATGTTCTGGTGCAGCGAGACATTAGAGAGTTTATCTCCTTTAGTGGTATGCTTCAATCAATTGCTATGTACTTACACCGTTGTGTATAGGTGTATGTGTATTGTAAAAAAAAAAAATCTATTTAACTAAATTTCTATTCAACGAACTAAAACCTTGTGCCCTTGGCACTTCGTTGTATGGAAGTTCGATTGTACATGGATTCTAATCTTGCTAAGTTAATAAAAAGAGCCTAATTCAAGTTAAGCCCTACACATTTGCTAGTTGTCAATTGTGAGGAGAGCAAATCCATCATTAGTATTTTTGTGAATCGAGTGCTAGTAAGATAACTGTGCGTACTTTCTCCCTCAAGAGCAACAGACAGGTAATCAAAAATTTCGACTAGGTATCTGTTGAAATTTTCGTGTTATAGGTACCTATCAGAATCCTGTATCACGACAGAATTTCTTATTTTGGCCTGTAAAAGTGAACAGAATCGCCTAAATCTCGATGTTCGTTGTTTTTAATCTTCTTAATAAGAAGAGCATATATGCACACAATTACCTATCCTTTCGAACAATTTTGTATTTTATTTTATTTTTGTACTAAATTTGCATAATTCCTTACCTACTTCAGCTAAAGAAAAATCTAAAAAGATGCGAACATGTTTGGGCGTCGTTTCTGAAAGAACGGAACAGAAGAAACACAATTCTTGTGGAAGGAAAGGAACAGAATAGAACAGAAATGAAGCCACATAAAATGTTGGAGGAATTGGAGGAATTGAACAAGATGAAGCTCATCAGTTGTAAGAACGGAACTAGTGAATGCGTCGCTCCATCCTTCCTTCTGTCCTAACTTTAGATATTATAGTCATCCTCCTTCTCTGGAAGAGCGAGATAAATCCTTTCTTTTTGAGAAGAACAAGCGAAATCGTTCATATTGAGAAGGAATGATAGTTCTCTCTATGAAGGAACAGAACGAAATAGGAACTAGCATAATTTTTTTCTAAACGTCGAGGCACAGATACGAGTTGATAGATATGTGTAGGTACCAGAGCAGTGCACGATACGAGTATACTATACTCATGTGGTATTTGGTATCTTATCGCTTAAAACGATACCAAATAATATCAGCCGATACCGAGTATACTCGGTATTGTAGCGAAAGGTAGTCGTTTTTGTGATATGGTACCAACGATAACAAGTATCACTGATAAAAGGCATCACTACTGCACCACCTGAAATACAGCGCTAATCATAAAACGATTCCTGACCAAGTATTACTCGGTATCGTATTGGTGAAACCGACTACCGACTAAGTAGTCGGTGTAGTCGCTCTCCAACAATATGATGCCCAAGTACCAATTACGTACTCGGTAGTCGGTTTCACCGATACCATACCGAGTAATACTCGTTCAGGAATTGTTTTATGATTAGCGCTGTATTTTAGGTGGTGCAGTAGTGATGCCTTTTATCAGTGATACTTGTTATCGTGGATACCATATCACAAAAACGACTACCTTATTTCACTACAATACCGAGTATACTTGGTATCGGCCGATACTATTCGGTATCGTTTTAAGCGATACGATACTGAATACCACATGAGTATATACTCGTATCGTGCACTGCTCTGGTACCTACCTGTCATTTTTGCGAAAAATATGTCCCAGATTCTTGTGGTGCTACAGGGCCAGGCGATGGTGGCCTAGAAAAAACATCAAAAATAGAGTAAAAGCGGTCGAAAAAAGAAAAATTTGGAGACTGTTGAATGCTAATTGACCAATTTTAGCTGGTCATAGCAACTTTATGACCTACGTCATTGAGAGAAATTCTGAGCGAACAAGGAGGGAGGAAACCAAAAACATAATGTGTGTTTGCTTGTTTTTGTGTGATTTTTTCAGGCCCTCCTCAGATATTACGATTTTGCATTTAAAGATACCTCCCCCCCCCCAAAAAAAAAATCAGATAATGAAAAATCCGGACTCTCAAAAAGTCCGGACTCGGGGGAATTTCTTTTTCCTCACCCTTTCGTTAGGGTTGCCTATGAGAACCTTTTAGATTTGCAATTCGGTCAAATACAGTTCAATTGACGTTTCGCTCATCTAATTAGAAGTATTACCCCAGAGGGAGGTTTGATTTAACTTCGATTCATTAGCTGGGGACGTGAAAATTGGAGCGTTTGTCCCATTCAACGTATAGTATGTCGCTCGAGGGAAGTCGAAGGTTAAGCAGGCCAAAAAGAAGGGCTGATTATAATGTCACGGGGTAGTTATGGAAGGACGTCGAATCCTCTTCATGGGGAAACGTTTAGCTGTATGTATGGAAACCGAGGAATGTCCTTCAGTCGAGCACGACTTACGTCATCATCTCGGGTTTCTCCGACCTTTACATTTTCGCAATTCACGATAGGAATTTGATGTCGCGGGTAATTTATAAATAATAAGGGAGCTGGCGCGTCAGAGAGAACGTAATACCAAGTCAAATTGGGCGACCGGAATTTTCGAAAAACCGCTCTTGATTCTCTATCATTTGTTCGAGGAAGAAATGTTTTAAGCTGACCGGTGCGAAGGAAGAAAAAAAAAAAAGAAAGAAGAAAAAATCGACATAATCCTTTCGCCGTGAAAAAGCGAAACGTCGGCAACATTGAAAATTTCTACGAGGATCATAAAAGATAACGAAACTGTAGACAGAAAAGATTTTCCAAAATTAGCGGCTTAATAATTCCTTCGATGGAAATTTATAAAACCATCAAAAAGTATACAGGTACGCTTCGCTGCCTCGAAATAGAAAGAGAAAAAGACAGCTTTTAAGATTTACAGTTCTTCCATTAAAATATCCTTCGAGTATCAGAGCCATTTGCACTTTCGGTTTATTTTACTGAAATATCAACATCTCGTGATTCATCACTTTATACTTAGCTTACTTGTCCCTAATCTGTTGTAAAATCCGTCCTCCCCCCATGGTAAATGAAGAAACAGAAATTTGAAATTCCAAACATACCAATCACTTAGAATTCGTCTCCGGGATCCGAATGATTGTGACTGTAACATTTCCAGGCTGTCTACCGGGTCAGTAAGTCCAATAAAAGTTCAATAATTTTAATATAGGTTCAATAAAAATTGGAAAATGAGGAATAGTAGTAATGTAGTGTTGTCGAAAACTCAACTTAGATTACTATGTGTCTTGCAAACTCAATTTTTGCGCATATAAAAAGCCCGAAAAGAGTCCAATGAAAGTCCACTAAAAGTCCATGCACTATTTTTCATTTTCAAATTTGTTAGACACCCTGATTTCGTTCAAACTTGAAGATATTTGAAGGTCGGAATGCAGGCTCAAATCACACACTGTACAGTAGTCTCATTAAACTCGTATCATGACGACGTTTTCAGGGGGCAGCTACTTTTCCAGAGGGGGAGGAGGCAATCTGAGGCAGAATTTCAAATTTCACGTTCAAAGAGCAAAAGAAGTCAAACAAAAAGAAGTGAAAGAAAAGATTTGTATGTCTACTAAGAGAAAGGGGCCATCGGCTCATTGGAGAGACAATGCCCAATCCTCTGAAAGGGAACTTTGGAAGATAGAAAGAGGCCAAGCCTTTTCTAAGGCTCTCTTGAAAACTACCTGTCCTTACAATGTTAGAATTCATAGTTCCTGTGCAATTGGGTACTCTTTTTGAAACAGCTATATGAAAAGTTCATAAAGAATGCCTCGGAAGTGCTTCGTTGTTCCTTGCAAGATACGATTCAGGCGTCGTATCTGTTGTCGGATGTTGGCGGTTGTGGTTTATGATGCGCGACTCTCCTGGGCAGGTTATTCGGGGTAGTTTGCCATTGCTTTCCCCACGGTTTCGTTGCGTTAGAATTTTCCTTCTGTGTGCCAGAAAGTATGCAGACCGCGGTTCGCTTACTACTCATGTGTTTTCACGACGTTGAGTAAGTTATCCACCACCTGTCCATGCACAGTACCAAATCCTTCTGATCTGGTAGTAACACGTCCTGCAGTTGTAATGCCTTCTTCGTTCGAGCTGGCGGGGTTACAGAGCGCGCTATGTTTCCACCTCGATTGATACTGTAATCGCTGTGTTCACTAGGATTTTAGGGTAGGGGGTAGTTGAATAACTTTGTAGCTTTTCAACACTGGTAGAATTCAAATCCGAGGCTCAATGATTGCGAAATGGGAACGGTACTACTCGGCCACACAGCGATTTCCTTGTAACAACAAAATTTTCTTAGATTTTTCTTTATGTAACCCGCATGTGGTAGTGGGTATGAAGTTCAGCATGAGAATTGAATGAGGGGGGTTTCAGAAAATGCTATCATCGAAGGTTAGACGATTGCCTTCAGCTTTATTATATAAGTGGATGAGATCCTGAACAATTTAAGAATCCGTGTTCTAGTTCAAAATTGGATTTTTGGGAAGTTTGTGAAACTGAGGAATCAGAAGACTCAATTTTGAAAAACTGTATTTTACGTAAAGATGAAATGTTATTTTCAAAGGCGACCTAATTGATTTTCAATACTAAATCCGAATCTGTGCTCCAGTTCCCAAATGTCACCGTAAAATTTCGTGGCAGATTTTGCTGTGTTGGCTTGTAGAAAGGTGAAAAACTTTTCGAACTTCGAACATCGAGCATTGAAGAACCAAGCTCTAACGTTTCTGAATTAGTTGTTTGTGTTGATTTCGAATTTGACTCAAACATTTTGATGCCAGTTATTTTTTCTACAAAACAGGGTAACTTTATAGAATGCGTTTAATTTCAACTAATATCTTAACTAATCAATTAAAAAATAAGTAAAAATATTATTATAATAAAATTTTGATTATAAATAATTAATACTGATTTGAAGATCTGTCATGCGAGAACAGTTGAATCAGCACAGAAGACAATTTAAAACAGTAAATTTGTGTTTGTCTTGAATGCATTTTGATGCAAAATGGATTCTTACAAAATTGTTTATATCTTAATTTAAAAATTCTGTTTTAAATTAAGGTTAGTTAGGGTTTTTTTGGTGTGGTGGGGTGGGGGGTAATCCAAGTCTAGGTCACGTTTTGTTCAGCAGAGACCACTTTTTTCTTCAAAATTTCCTGTGTTGGATATATAATGGGGAGGGATGATCGAATTCAGCAAGACAGGGGAAAATATGGATAAGCTAAGAGTAAGCCAGTTTTTTTGGGGGAGTAGGTCTGGCTTACCCTTGTGGCTGTTCCGTAGATCTGTGAAAATGAATGCGAGTGAAAATCGAAATGAAAAGAAGAATTGTGCTCTTCAGCTTTAATTGTGGACTAAAATCAGGCTTACAATGACAAAATGAACAAATAACTTTATTTAAGAGAAATAGCATTTTTTTGAAAAATCCTTCTGGGACTCAACTCTTTTCGGCTCATCCCTGGCTGTGGTCTTGATGGTCATGTTCGTATAGTAAGTTTTGAAGCTACGTGATTTAAATGTTGAAAATTCAGAAAATTCCTTTAGAGTACTTCTTGAGAGGCTCTTTAGGATGCGGGCCCTCGTATTACGTGTAATTACAGAAAAAGGATAAATTGGTAGGATATGTTTGTACTTTTCTTTTCTTGGTTTTCTTTTTCCGTGCAAAATTCGTGATAACGTCAGCGCTACGTTTTGAGTATTTTTGGTACTCATTTTTTCGTTTCATTGTGAAGTAGTCGAGGAAGTGAACGTCTTCATGAAACCTACATTTTGAAGAGGTGTTTGTGGCGCGTTACTAATGCGGTTCATAGTTTCTCAAGAGCACTCGATTTTACTTAGGTAATTAGATTTCAAAGCTATGGCTTAAGTCACGACATTATTGTAACGGCGATGAAAAGTAAAAGTATGTACGGTCGAAGGGAAAAGCATAGTCGTTTAATTCGTATTTCTTTGGATTTTACTGGGAATGAGACGCAGAGAATAGCTTTTTTATGTTCCTGGTTCCTATTTACAAGATTGGTATAGCATAAATTGTATGTTGGTAATAATTTTTCGGAGGTAAACATTTCACACTTTACTGTATCCGTGCTAGGTTGTAACACGGGATTGGGTTTGGACAGGAGAACAAGGTAAACCACCTTCTTTGGATTTTGTAAATCGGAAAGTAGAACACGGGGCTAGAAGAATAACTTATAGAACAGAATAACTTGTTGGAATGCTGGAGAGAGCGAGCAGTGTGAGAAAAAACATCATGTTTCAGTAGGGCTCTATAGTTTCACCTGGGTATACTAAGCCACCATTTTGGTTCATACTGCGCCTGTCGATGCCGAATTGACTACGCGTTACGCTCCGCATAGTCGGATTCGGTATCCACGGGCGCAGTATGAACCAAAATGGCGGCTTAGTATACCCAGGTGAAACTATAGAGCCCTAGTTTCAGTAAAGGTACGTTCTTTTGCCAACTATTACAGGGTACCTACCTAAGAATCCAACATTTTGAAAGAAAAAAAAAAAAATTTCCAAGTGGCCCCAAAAGAAATCCTTTTTGAAAGGAAGCCTTATTACATTTCAGAAGCTGAGCATGCTTTCATAATACAAGAAAGTAAAATGAAGAAGTTTCTCCCAGAATAGTAAAAATAATCTATGCGAAGTGGGAAAAAGTTCTCCAAAATCAGAAAATAGGCTCGCTCCTCTCTGCGTGTCCCATTTTTAGAATCGAATTCACTAGATACGTTATATCAGTGCTAGGCAAAGTATAGGGACCAGGGCTGTGAACCGGAATAATTAACTTAACGGATTAACGGAAAGATAACGTTACCAGAACATAATTAACGGAACGGAACGGAACGTAACGAAAAGAATCAGTCACGGAATACCGGATACATTTTTACCCGGTAAAGGTAAATCTTGGGGTGCGTTCAGATTGAACAAGACGACGCACACTGGGTGAAGGGTGAAGACCCGACTTTTGTGTGATAATTTGACCGCCTTCAGGGCTGCCGTTCCGGCAACACGGCATAGTGTGAAAGGGGGCCTTAGACTCAGTATCAGTCTATCAGTAGATAACAATAGAAGTTCTCAGTTTAACCCTAATGTATAGTGAACTAAAGCCCCTTTTGAATTTCGATTTGTAGATTGCTTAGATATACCTACATGGGTTAAGAATTACTGGTTTTGAGTTGTGTTATCTTGTAAAATTCACGTGTTTAAGTTCCATCTTTTGATTTTTTTCACCATTCCTTCATTTGTTTAACTGTTTTTGTTTTATTTTGCTCTAATCTCCAATCTGAATTGTGATTGTGAACGTGATTTTCGTTTTTTATTACTTATTCAGTAATTCAGCAAACTATAAGTTAACAGTGAAAGTGAAACTCTGATCAACACCTGTGTCAGTAGCGTACATGTTCAACTTCCTCTCATCTATTGTGACTAAAAAATAAACGACTTTACTTTTTCGCCCCCCCCCCCACCGCATATATTTACCAAATCGGCGCCTCTATACAAATAAAAAATTAGGAAGCTCCACAATATTTAACTATTAGTTCCTTGTTCTTCAGTGAAATATAAACGTATAGAACGAAGCAACGAAGTGGGCGTAATGTGAAATTCTTATTGGTTTATTATCTTAAATTAACATTGGTAACGGATACCTTAACGTAACGTTACCGAAACAATACCGTAACCAGTTGTAACGTTATTTACCGGAACCGTTTACCGGGATGAAGCGGTAATAATACCATGTTAACTTAACTAATCCGTTCCGTTATCACAGCCCTGATAGGGACGACCGAATCCATTCTCATCCCATTCTGTTCAACTTCCGAAATGGCTCTTACCTAGTAAGTCTATTCCTACAGGGTGTCTCAGTACGTTACTCTCCTTCAACTACCTATGTAGGCAACTTATCCTGATTCCTGAAAACGTGTACATAAGTTTATAAGTTTGCTGGCTTACATTTGAAGGGGCAAGAAATGAACATTTGGAGACATTATATACAGCATTAATAGTGAATTTCTTCAGTATTGCTAATAGTAGATAGATTGGTGGAACTTTTTGTAACTTTTTGGTAATAATAAAAGAAAACGAATGTGACGCTCAAGTATTTGCATGTAATTTAGTTGAGTTTTTAATTGGGACTCGGAATCAAAGTGGCTGATATCTAGCGGATGTTTTGTGAACCCTCATGGAGTGACCAGAGAATCAGGGTGTCTACCAGTCCCGAAATGTTCTGAAATTCCGAAAATGTTCCAATTGTTCGAAAACTGTCCCGAAATTTCGAAAATGTTCCTATTTTTAACGTTATGTTCCGAAAGGACTACATACAACAATTATCATCAAAATTAATTGAATCCATTAAAATTATTACTTAATTTATTCAAATCATTGCGCGCTCCTTGAGTACAAAAGAAATATTGTATTTCTTCTTTAAAATCAGCAAGAAGTCAGCAATTCTACATAATCCGCACTTATATCAGCGCCCGTACCTACTGATAAATCCGCACACCTGGCAACACTGCCAACCACCCATTGTTTCATCGTTGGCGATTTAATTCTCCAGAAGAAAATTAGCAATTTTTGGTGTCTAAGTTGGTAACATTGCAATAATAAAAACGGGGTAAAAATCTCTATTTTGCAAAATTTTCATTGATCTGACGTTCATTCAAATAAAGGAATAAAAGTTGACAAAAAACGTACTAAGTATTTCGTATTTGATAAAAAAAAAAAACAAAAAAAAACACAAAAAAAAACAAACAAACAAACAAGGTCTGTTGTATAATTTTTATTAATTGCCCCTTCAAAAATGACAGTAGGTAATATTGTCTCATAACTTTGTTTGTTGTGAATGATGAGTACAATGAAGTCCTCTATTTAAATTTCTCGATTTTTGATTTTTTGTATTATCAAAGTGCACATTTTAACCGTTTTTTCAATACTAATTTGCTCCTTCAAATTCAACAATAGGTAATTTCTTCACATGTTTTTTTTTAATTTTTTGTTTTGTAAATTCGTAGTACATTATATGTCCTATAATTGGTTTGTTAAATTTTTGATATTTATATAGTCAAAATTCATTATTTTATTTGGTGGATGAATTTCATCCATGTGTGCCATTTATGATATTTTTTGTGTGTATTTCGGGGGTTATAAAAAGTTTTATGTCGCATCTGAACAAAACCAGTGAATGATAACTTGTACTTCAGATTGGGGGAGGAGGTAAATTTTTTATGGGGATAATGTTGATTCTTGGAATTTTAGCTTCAGTCGAGAGGGAAGCCCCTAGTATGAGCCGAAAAATTATTTTCTTTTCCAAATGTGAGGGTTCCAGGCTCGCTGATTCCACAAACCTTTTATCAGGTTTCTATTCCGGAACTTTTTCTGTACTGAAAAACAGCCTACCTTTGCCACCTATTTCGGCCTGTGATATGTCTCACTGTTTTTTGAACTGTTGTATCTACGTCCCTTCACCTTAGAAGTGTTAGGAATACATTTGTATTCGTCACAGAGCCAGTAAGATGGTCAAACATGAAAATCGGAAGTCACTCCAATTTACGGGACGAGTCGAAAGGTGAATATTTATCGTAGGACAGAGTCACGGGTAATCAAGATTCACACAGTAATAACTGCCTCAACCGGAAAATTGCTAGGACTTTGTGACCTTCGAACTTTGGAAATTTAAATGAAATATTCAAAATACAAGCGAAAAGAATGTACATATTACGTGCTTTCAATAACAAACAGCATAGGCTGGAGCTGTGCTCGACAGACTGTTATAATAACCCCTCATCCGAATATTTGCATATCACACCTTCGAGCGATCAGGATCACTTGAGGATGAGAGAAGGCAAGGGAATATTAAAATGATTTCACGCGTATTCATTTTCCTGTGGAAAACAAGCTGTTCCAGAATTATGGAAACTATTAGCAGATGATATGAAAAAGAAAATCACCTAAAAAGGGTAGTATGTCTTGTACATGCTAGAAGTAGGGATGGGTAAGGTCATATGATCTGTAGATCGGAAAGATCGGAACTTAAGATCATCGAAAGACCCCTAAATTGACAAGCTAACAGCGATTTTTTGTAAAATGATTTATGATCATAATACGAAATCAAAAATATCACAAAAATCGAGCAAAATCGTGATTTAAAGATCAAAGAGATCTCAAAATCATGATGTTTTTTCTTTCAAAATGATCTTTTGATCTCAGTCTGTCAAACGATTTGCAGATTATAATCTTGGATCGCTGGATTCATAACCTTTTGTTTATCCCTGACTGATCTTTTTATAGAGTCCTAAGAGCTTTGATTTTCGTTTTAAATCATTTATTCTGATGGTTAGATTAAGCTGGCTGTATAATTTGCACGAGTTCGACCATTTTCCCTCTCAATCGTGGACTCAAAGGTGTTTGACGGAATGACTTGGTTTTTAAATTCATCCTTCTGCCTCGTGAATTGCAGAAGTCACGTAATAAATTTCATTGCGTGTGTATTTTATGATGACGTGCTCGATTCTTCCGTAAAATTTGGTATCTATGAGCCGTAATATAGTATCAGAAACTAGGAAAAACTCGTGGTCACCATCAATACAAGTTTACGTATTTGTATCACGGTGTTCTAGCACATCTGTACGATATTATTCAGTCTAGGGAAATCAACTTCGTATCAAACCGAAACACAGACGAGATCCTCAGACCGAGAACTTGTTATCCTAGTTTTCATTCAAAAATTTCATAAAAGTTGTGCAAACCGCCTAGTTTACACTTTACATTGGCCGTTAAATTCAGGCCCGAGAAAAGTTTTTCAAAAATAATAAAATTTCTGCGTCGTTCGAGTCTCGCTGGATAAAACAAGAAAATTGTTGTGAATAAAGAAAACGGGAAAATGAAAATAATGGCAGATGAGTTCGTTCGTCGTATTCTAAGCTATCGAATAGTCAGTAATAGTTTTTAGTCTACTGGAACTAATCGATTGAGTTTCTTTTTCGGTAGTCATAACGATATTATGTTTCAACATGTATGAGTGTGTGTGTTTGTAGCCAGGGACGTAGCGAAGAGTTTTTTCTGGAGGGGCAAAAATTGTTAAATTCTCAACTAATTCAATTCAAAATTCCCAAAATCAAAATTAGTTTTCCTAACTTCTGATCCATCTAATAAAATATTCCAACTCCGGCGGAGGCTGGGGGACAAGATTCCCCCCCATGCACCCTTATTTTCGTCTTATTTGTTGCCCTAATTTCCAATTTTCAACTCGATCGCGGTCACTTATCGAGGCTAGTTGAAAATTCAGTTTCGTTATTGTCCGCAATCTCTCTTTGTCGATTGGATATGGACTGATTTTAGAATCTGAAAATTGAGAAAATAAGCAGAAACACCGTTGAAAACGTGGTTTTATTAAGCTCCTCTGTGTAGGAGTCAGTAAATCGTAGTCTGAGTGAGGTGTAAGACTCCATAAATGCTAGTTGCTGAAAAACTAGTCAGCACATGTGCAGTTGAGATCTCAGAAAGGAATATAATGGAGGTGGAGGTCACGTTGAGAATATAGTTTGATGGGACGTTTGGCGATGCACGCATGCCAATGTGGCCCCTTGGCTAACGGTCCGTGTTAAATGTCTAATGGCCAGCCTCCTATGTTGATACCATGTCTTGTGCCTAATGTTCAACGTTTAGCATCCTGAGTTCAACGTTCCACGTCCAATGTATAATGTTCACCCCTGCCAATGACCCATGTCTAATGGCCAACTTCCAGCAGTCGAAGTCTGGTTTCAAATGTTCAACATCAAATAATGTTTAGCATGTCTTATATTCTACAAAGGCTGTCGCTAAGTAACTGAGACTAAAATATGTCGCTACCTATCGGCGTTTCAACGCAGTAGGGGAATAATTTAGTTCATTAGCTATCAATTGAGACCACACCGAGCTCATTTGATTGGTTTTTTGAAGATTTTTTTTTTTTTAAGGAGGAAAAAAGCATACAATTACAAAATTTTGTATTAATCATCATCTTCATTAAGTACACAAATATATTTTTCAAAATAAGCGCCATTCATGGCTATACAGGCGTCCATTCGTTCTTGCCATTTATCAAACGTTTTCGCGTATTCCGTCTCCGGTAACGAGGAGAAAAACATCTGCGCCGTGGTGATGACTTCTAAAAAAAATCACAATTCATCCCCATCCCCGGTATAGTCCTGACCTCGCGCCCTGCGACTTTTGGTTATTTTCTCAACTGAAGACAGCCTTACGCGGTCGTCAATTTATTCAACATGAATCAAGAACTCATCACTGCGGCGCAGATGTTTTTCTCCTCGTTACCGGCGGTGGAATTTGCAAAAACGTTCGATAAATGGCAAGAACGAATGGACGCCTGTATAGCCATGAATAGCGCTTATTTTGAAAAAGATATTCGTGTACGTAATGAAGATGATGATTATTAAAAAATTTTGTAATTGTATACTTTTTTCCTTCTTTAAAAAACATCTTTAAAAAACCTGGAGGGGTCAACGCATATGGTTTCTTTCAAATTGGTCTGGAACAGCGAGTTTTCAATCAAATGAGTTCAGTGTGGTCTAAGTCGGTAGCTAATGAACCAAATTATTCTCCTACTGCGTTGAAATACCAATAGATAGCGTTGGTGGGCCGTACGAATTCTAGTCTCAGTTACTTAGCGACAGCCTTTGTACATACAACTTCAAACTTCCAAGTCTGATTTCAAATGTTCAACATCAAATAATGTCTAGCATTAACCATCCAAAATGCCCTATATTCTACGTACAACTTCAAACTTCCAAGGCATAGTGCTAAGTGTCCAGTGTCCTGTGTCAAACAATTCTAAGATCCAGTATTCAAGAGCTAACGTTCAATGGCAAATGTGCCATGAGCAGTGTGCAGTTTTGAATGTCCAACATCCCATGTTAAATATTGAATATTTAACTTCCAGCATACAATGTACATACAATGTTTAACGCTTAAAATCAAACAACCAATGTACAATGCTGAACATCTGATGTCAAAGATCTGAAATATCCGGTGTCCAAAGCTAAAGTTTCAATGTCCAATACAAAGTGCGATGCCAAACATCCTGCATCCAATATCCAATGTCTGATGTACAATACTCAATGTATAATCTGAAACATCCAGCATCTAAGGTCGAAGATTGGTTTGTTAATACCTAATGTCCAAAGTTAAACTTACAATGTTTTATAGGGTGTATGGTGATGCACGCTGAATTGATCCTCAGAGCACTTCATCATGGGACCTGGAATCCATCCTTTTGGCATCGCGTCAGCGATCTGAATGTACAGTACCAGATGTTCACGTCTAATGACCAACATCCTATGTTAAATGCCCAGTGTCTCTTGCCCAAATGTCCAACCAACATGCCGCACCCAACATATAGCGTTCCACACTTGATGCCGAATGTCCAGTGTACAATACTCAACATCGAGTGCCAAATGTTTTGAACGTCCAAGGTCCAGTGCCCGAACGTTCTATGTCAAATATACAATATCGAGTGTCCAGCATCTAATGATCCACGTTTAATGTCTTATGGTTAATGTCCAACATCAGACATCCTGTCTTCAGTGTTTTACATCCAATGTCAAACAATCAATGTAAAATTCTCAGTGTCTAATGTCGAATGCACATGTACAACGTTGAATGTACAATATCAAGCACCTAGTGCCAGATGTTGAACATACAATGTCAAAAGTCCAACATTCCACAGCCAGGCTTTGATGTTAAATGTTAGTGTCCCATGTCCATTGTCAACCGCTCACATCCACTGTGCAATAATCAACGTCTAATATCGAATGTTTAGTGGTTAGCGTCCAGTGTCCGATGGCTCCAAGTCCAATGTCCGAGGTCTTCAAGAATGCAATGTCCAACGTCCAATGTCAAGTATAAATTTTAGGTATCCAGCGTTCAATGGCCAATATATAATGTTAAATTTCCAGCATCCATTAGCGCAAACAGCCACCTTGGAGTGGATGAGGAAGGGTATCAAAACGATGCTGGGAATTCTTTCGATCATATAATTTTTCAATCTTTTATGGAGCTTTCTATGAATTTGGGGGAGGGTCAAGTCCATAAAATTCCCCTATTCGCGTCTATGTCAGCATCCAATTTCCAACGGTGAAAATCCAATGTGCTATGTTTATTAAAAAGCAAATATATGGTACATCTTCACTGATTACCTCCGATGTGGACTTACTTGTTCACTGAACAACTAATTAAGCTTTCAAAACTGCAGAAAGAGTTATTAGATACATGTGGTGCAACAGAGACAACTCCGCCATAAGTTGGATTTAAAACAAATTTTTTTAGGAGAGGGAAAATAGAAAAAGTTACGGCGTAAGGGAACTTGTAAAAGTCAGTCTTCCAGTCCATTTTGCATGATAAAAAATGACTTAAGCAAAATTAGACAATAGAAACATATGGGTACTGTTACTTTTCTTCAATAAAGCACGAAAAAAAACCACAATTTTTTTCCACCTTGTGGTGGAGTTTCCTATGCTGCATCACCATTAGTCGTGGAGGGAGCTGGTGGCAATTGTCCCCCAAACGTTCAGTCCTTCGAGTGAAACTCTAGGATGCGTTACCACCAAAAAACTGCGTAGTTTAAAAAAAAGTTTCGCTGAGTTGACATTGAGCTGCTATTAGATCCTCACATCATTGTGAATGAATATTAGCTATTACGATGCTGTCAGATCACTGATCGTTAAACCCCTTGGACTTTGCCTTCGTGATTTTCAGTGTCCTAAGCCTGCGGGTGTAGTTTTCGTTGTTCGAATTTGAAGATTTGAACCATCCAGCGCAGGTGTTTTATGGGCCGGTAAGGCTGATCAAGGTGTTGCGAAGTGCGAACCCGGTGCCATTAGTGCGTGTCTTGCTGTGCAAGGAGGAGATACTGGGTTGTTCTTTTCCCGATAGAGTAATCGATATCAGAAGATGGACATCGCATCCGAGTGGATTGAAGAGGAATGCATTTTCGTCCGCAAGAGAAATTTTCTTCCAGCGCCATTAGATGATTAATCTGGATAATTTGCGGTCGCGTGAAATGTCCCTCAAATTTTCGTACATATCAGCCTGGGAGAATGTCGAGAGAATGTCGACGCCCGACGACGAAAATGACGAGTGGAAATTCGCGCTCGCGCGACGTGCGTGGAAAATGAAATAAAGTTTTTTGCCCGCCCGTCGGTCGGGTAATATTCGCGAAGAGAATAAATACGCCAACACGCGGCACGACACTCTTCGGTGTAGATATACTGAACGCCTTTTTAAAAATTCAAAAACAATTTTTTCTGCAATCGAGAGATAAGTTTATCCACCCCCTCCCCTCTTCTGGTTCGAGTTCCGTTGACGCGAACGACTTTTTAATAAACGAGAAAGAAAGAGCTGAGTCGGGTCGTTGTTGGAAAAACATGATTACAAAATCGCCGGGCTGAATATGAAATCGTTTCTGCTTGAGTATTATGTATAGTTCAATGTGCGCTCCCATCCACCCATCCTACCTCCGCCTTTCCTGTGCCTTTTTTTTTCCCGCACTTTTTAAAACCCTCGAAAGTGGGAAAGAGGCGACAATGGTCGGCTCCGCTTTGCTCAGTCGGTTGTTCGACTTCTACTGCTGTGGGAGTTGGAGCGTCCGTTATTTTCCACATTTTGGAAAGTTGGATGGCCTATCTGTTGAATTGGTTCCTTACCACGAAGTAAGTTTACTAATAGATTTTGGACAATTTTGAACAATATTAACTCGTGCCGCAACTTGCTTGAAGTTTAACAGCGGATACGGATTTTGCCTCTATCACAAAATCGTTGAAAAAGTACATTTGAAACGGTTCTTTTCAAAAAGTGCTATCTCCAAAACACTGTTTTGTGGGAAAACACCGAAAACTGTTTGTCTGAAAATTGAGATGTGGTAGAGCAGCGAAAGTTGGTCTAGTAAGTGCTTCTCGAACACATGCGAAATGAGCTCCACCTCACCGAAAAATTTTCGGATTGACAGATCTCGAGATGCAGACAGGCAAAGTGAGCAATCTCAAAGCAGACCGTCATTTATTCCATCAAAAATAAGGAACGGGAACATCGTAAGTGAAAATTCTGTTTGAAAAATCCCTTACTTCGTTCAATCTTATCAGTGGAGTTGACACCTTTTGGAAAAGAAAATTTTCACCGCAGAGTTGCCAACCGCAACATTACAGCACAAACATTAGTAATTTCGCGCAGTCAGTGCTACCGCTTGGCGCAGGCCAACATTCTATGTGAGAATCAGTGCTCACCTCAAAAAAGTCGAAAATGGAGATAACTAGTTTTGGAAAGGAACATCGGATTATAGCGTGAGGTAATTCCGTTTTATAGGGGATGAAATTTTGAACGTTTAAAAAAAAAACAACGAAGAAAATGGTTTTAGTATAAAAGTTGGATTTTTGAGGAACTTTCAAAGTTTGAATGTTTTAAAAGAAACATTATTATTCGTATTGAGTTTTTTGCGTTTTTCGGTGTTCAGTTACTAAATCGGAATCGCTGTATGGTTAAGTAGTAACGTGTCAGTTTCGCAGTCATTGCGTCTCGAGTTCAAGTCCCACCAACGCCAAGAAGCTTGTGATTTTCGAATACCCCCCCCCCCCTCCAATATTCTAGCGATCACAACGACCGCAGTATCAATTAAGGTAGAAACATGGCGTGTCCTGTGATTTCTATAATTTACTCGAACTCGGCATCGTCGCAGGGCGTGTTACCACCAGATCAGAAAGATTGGTGAACATTTTTTATCATTCCTCCTACAGCACGAAATTATGTTCTATTGATCCCAAGAACTTTTTATTTCATAAGTGAGTTTTTTTGAGTAGAATAGACCTTCTGAAGTCGAATCAAGGTTCCTTTTGTAGGGTGTGCTAATTCACTTTTCCTTCTTCTGTTTTCCAGAGCGCTTTCGTCTGTTCTGATGATGGCATAACAGCCGAAAGCGCTCTGGAAAACAGAAGAAGGAAAAGTGAATTGGCACACCCTACAAAAGGAATATTACGAAGTTCACTCACACTCCAAAATGGACACTAATCGAATCAAGGTGTCTACAGGATCTAAAAGGCCAGGAAAGTCATAAAATGTCAGAAAATTAAAAATAATATGGTCTAAAAACCTGAAAAAGTCATGAAATTTTCCAAAATAGCCTGAAAAAATTCTGAATAATTGTTCAAAAATACAAAACTAGGCAAATACAACATTCCAACGAATAAAAGAAAGTTAGGCTAAATGAAAAAGAACAGATTTATTTTGTTGAAATTTGAGAAAATATTTTCATCATTTGTGAGGCGTGCTATGGAAAGGTACCATGTCGGAAAAGTGATTTTTTGCCCTGCATCACAGAATGTGTCTTCAACTCTTCCGTTTTTCGAATTTCTACGGAAACTGCTTCTAGACACACCTGACCACAGTGCAGTGAAAAATGATCGTCTTAAGACGTGATATTCCAAGTTACAAACAAATTACGATCTACAGGCTGGTGTTCCGAAAAAGGTACCGTAAGTCGCATCGATCTTGTTTACATTTGTGTGCACCTTATCATTGCTGATGCGCATAATAATTATTATCGCGTTACCGATGAGTCCATTATTTTCAAATGTACTAGAAGACCCGTGCTGCTCCGCAGCATTATAGATCTTTGAGTCAAGAAAAGTCTTGAAAATATCAAAAGTCAAGTTGAATGTCCACTCACAACTGTCCTCAGGCTCAACCGATTTGAGTGGTCAAAAGCTCAAATGAAAGGTCCTGATCCACTGAGTGTTCTTAGACAAAAATGAACATTGATACATTAATTAGAACGTGAGGTATTGATGTTTAAGTGGAGGAAAAGCTTGGAAAAATCATAAATTAAGTCGCATTTGAGTATAACTTGAGTAAGGTCAAAGTTAAGTGAATTCCAATACTTGATGACATGTATAAATATCTTTCATTAAGAAAAAAATGAAGCAAATCGACCGGATAGAACGGCCGGACGAACTCGTATTAGTTTTCATCAATTCTTTTAATATATAGATGACCTTGCAGAACTTCGTTCTCTGACATTGGTTTTTCAAAACCAACCCTTCACGTGTTCATTCGGCCTCAGGGTGTCTACCGGGCATGAAAACCCGCAAAATCAGAAGATAGCATGATTTTTGCTCAAAGTAGCGTGAAAGCATGAAAATGGAATGATTTTTTACAATTTCTTTGTAAAAGCATGAATTTTCAACATTTTAAACTGTAAAATATTTTCTATTTAAAGTGAAAAAATGATTAGACATTAATTTTTCTATAGTTTTCTACTAAATGAGAACCAAGGGCAACTGACGGGTTTCTGGGTAATCTGAGGGCAACTGAGGTTTACAAGTGGATAACTTTTCCGCGGGTAACTAGGGTAACTGATTGCGCATCAGGAGGGGGTTAGTACTTTTTAGAGAAAATTTGAAACATGAAAAATGGCATGAAAAAACAAGAAAATAGAATGAATTTTCATTTTCTGAAACTGATAGACACTATTGGACTGCCATCTTTTAAGTTATATTGCTCTATGTACAAGCATCGACTGCCTGTGAATATTTACAGGACGTTTTCGTACATGTTCGCAGGATACCGTTGTAAATTTGAGACGGATGGGCGAAGTAGATACGGAGACGTTGATTTTTTTCATGTATTTCTCTATTTCACAACTTTTAACGAATTCTTCTCAAAATTAAAATTTCACGTAATCAAACTTCAGCTGCTTTCATTTCAGTCTGTATTGAAGCTGGAGACTTAATTTTGTTTCTGAAATGCAGGTACATTTGTGCTCTATCAAGTTCTACCAAAAACTCGAAAACAATGTCTCCGACTTATGGTACCTTTTTACTAAGCGCCTCATATTTATTACAATAAACTAAAAATACAAACTTTGCAAAAATGAAAATAGCGATCACCTTTACTTCAACCGTACAATCGGTCGTCTCGAAATTGATGTACACGTGCGCGTTTGGGCGGGTTGAACAATCTTGAGTTTGAATTTGAAAACGCAAGAGGAGAACGACGACTATTGTATTGAGTCGTAAAACCTACATTTTATTTTATTTCATTAACTCTTATGCTCTCTACCGTATCTTCGATTTGACTAATGACGCCACAATCGAATTTGTATTTATAATTTTTTCTCTTTATTCTTTTCTGACGATGGTTTGGAACGAAGTTTGAGGATACTTGAGTGCAACTTTGCGTGTTATTTGTTTTTCGTTACTTACGCACCGCGTGTGGATAGGATATTCGCACAAGTAGCGAACTTGTTCACTGGAGTGCAATTTTATAGTCGTGCTCAGTGTGCGTTCCTCGTTTTAAAAAGTTTTCGAAAACAGTTTTCATATTTTTTTCTCTTACATGGTTCGTAATATATAATATAATTAAGGAGATAATTGTGCAGGGTGGCACAGACAGAGCCGAGGACACGAAAGATGCGGAAATTGAAGGGAAAAAATAAAGTTTTCGAACAGCTATTTGCATTTTACGTTTTGCCTCTAAGGTCACGTATTTTTTTGTGCATTCGCAGGAGAAAGCTCAAAACGCGAAAAAGCAAGCGGCCGCGACTCCGGATGAACAGGATGATTTGTCACCGCTGCCATCGCACTGTCAACAACCGCCGTCTTCCAGGCGTCGGGGCGCAATCTCAGCCGAACCAGTTTCCGAAGAAGACGCCACAAGTTACGTGAAAAAAGTGAGTACAAATTCTATTTCATTATTACATTTTTTTTTTTCTTTCTGAAGATGTAGCCAATCAGTGAATAGTGTCCCGTGTGCGCGAACTGTGATCGAGAGGCGGAAGACAACCCCTGGCATACCCTGTTCGAGTGTGAGGCCTAGAAGCAGGAGAAGCGCTGGACGGCAACAGCGATTGATCCTGGCGCGATAACACGAGCGATAGCGACGGCGTCATCAGCCGACTCGCGCCGGATACCTTAGTTCCGGAAATGTTGAAGTGGAAGCGGCTGCTGCTGACCCCTCGGCAGGGCTCACCCCGCCGTCGCCACCCCTTTTTGCGTCGCCACACGTACCCGAGAGGTGAAGGGTGAATGAAGGTAGCGTGTACGTCTGTGGTGCACCCGAATTCCAGGTTATTGCTGGGTGAGCGTTGCCTCGGTCAGTAGGGTGGTCCATAATGACCCTGGCAGGACAGTGCGAATCCGAAGGGGAGAGGCGAAAGGGCGATTCGTGCCAGTCTCAATGCATCCCCAAAAGGGTAGTTTCCGGGGCCAGGGCTGCGGTGTCTGGGGAGTCACTTTGGCATGCGTGCATCACCATACGCTTCACCTAAGTAAAATCAGTAAATAGTATTTTGGTTTCTGTATATTACGATCTGTTGATATTTCTGAATTTCACAATGTGGACTACGAGTATTGTGTCGAGAGCGATAAAAGATGTGAGCAAATGATAATTAGAAAGGACTTAGCGTCCGACGAAAGTATACAGATCAAATGCTTCCTGTTTTTTCCCCGTTTCATTAGCAGACATAACAGTTTATTTGTATTGACTTAGTTACCGAATTGTAAAATGAAAAGGGTTCGCTTTGTTCCTAATTTTGCTCTCAACCCGAGCCCTAGATCCTAGCAAGGGTCTATGTTGCATCGTAGTTGGTTTTTCTCGTTTGCTTTCGTAAATATGAAATTATTTTAAAAATTATCTTTGGTGATGTGTGACCTGTGCCTCTTAGTCTGGAAAAATTAGATGTAAAACTTGATTACAGAAATAAATCAAAGTTAAGCTGATTTTTGACAAAAAATTGAATATGATCGTTTTAATGAACATATTAAAAGTAGCCTCTCCTAATCCTTGGACTAATTTTTTTAGAGGACTACGAAAAAAATGAAAAAAAATCCTCAAACAGAACTTGATCTACACCAGATTTGCCATACAATTTTGCGTGTACTTGGAATCTCCCCCAGAAAAACCTTAAATGATGGATTCAAAATAGCTCTTCCGCGTAACACAATTTAATACAAAGGGGCGTATAGCGGTGCACGCATGCCAAATTGGCCCCGGGACACCGTACCCTCTAACCTAGAATTACCCCGATCGGGCTTGCGTCGGCATGTGTGTAGCCTTCGACCAAATGCAACAGTATATAGCCTTTCATGAGTTTGGAGATGAGAAGGAATCTAAATTTTACATCCAGCGGATTACTTATCTCTATACCTTTGCATGCCGGAATGTTTTTATGCTCCATCCCCCACCCCTCAGTTAACGAATTTCTGAAATTACTTTTTTTTTGGGGGGGGGGCATTGGTTTGGGAAGGAACAGTTATGATGGATACTTATGAGCTGAAAAGAGTACAACACGTGAAGGTATCGAATGTAGGGTACTCGAAGCCCTCAAATCCAATTTTGGTATCAGTTTCACCCTTAGTTGAAAATGATGACGCCGGAGGGAGAGAAGAGGGGACCAAATTTAGTGGAAACTAATATGGATATATGTAAATACTAGATTTCCGGGGTCGCCACAGACCCGACGAGGGAGTGTAAAAAGGGGGGGGCGGTCTTTCAGGAGCCGGACTTTTCTTGTGAGCCTGGATTTTTCATCATCTGATTTACATTGTGTGATGCTTTTTTGAATCTTCGAGCGCAAAACTGTGATTCCCAAAAAGAGCCGAGGAAACCCGTACAGCGGCCCTGAGTTGCTGAATATATTTTAATATCAGTTTCATGCAATTTTGGAAATCTGAGTCTGAAGGAAAGGGAGGGCAGTAATCAACTTTTGAGTGTAATGTTTCGTAGACATAACAGGTTAACGTCTTTTGATCCCCTTCTCGTTTCCCAAACCTCAAATTTTCAAATTAAGATATTAAAAATGAATTCAGCGACCCGAAATACCTTGTATTCGATATCCATGCTGCATTTTACATCAATTTACTCCTACCGCCGATACAAAAATTTTCAGCTAAGGGTGAAAATGATACAAAACATATTTCGAGGGCTTCAAGTACCCTACATTGGTTACCTCATGTTATTTTTGTACTACTTCAAGTTCATAAACATCCATCACAATAGCCTCTTAGCCTCTTTCTAAATCACTGAAAAACAAAACACTATTTCAAATATCTGGTAATTGAGGGATGGAGATATAGAGGACAAAAACATTCCTAGAGATGAAAATGTGTGGAGTTGAGTAATCTGCGAGTGTAAAATTTAGGCACTCTCTATCTCCAAATCCAGTAACGAGAAAAAAGAAACAACAAAAAACTGTTTTTCTTTCTGTGAGGCTTGTGTTGAAGAGTGCAGTTTCGGAGGGTTATTTTTAACCCCTCAGGATCCCCCTTAAGGCTTTTCTCGGTTGATATGAAAGAAGTGACTAGAAGGCTCTTCCGATAACTTGGAAATTTGTACAACTCAGAAATTAAAAACAGCAGGACGTAATGAAGACTTGAAAAATCTCTGGAAAACCAAGAAAAGACTCGGGAACATAAGAATGCAGCTGATAGGGCCGAGCTGAGCATTGTGTCGAAAAATATTTAAATTTTGCAAAGGGAAAAAGCATATCAATGAAGAAAAAACACGATCAGATCGGCCTTAGAAGGTACAAAAAACATGGAAAAACTTAATAGGAACGTGACACTTCGTTCCTATCTAACAACATATCTGTTAGACAAAAAGGGTAATAAAGTCTATGACGGGGACGGCATAAATTCCCTGACGACGAATTGGACTGAATTCTTTACAGTATAGCCAAAGACCTCGTTAACATGCTGTGTCAGAATTTGACGGGATTCGTTTATGCGAAAAGGACAAGAAAACGACGTGTTTTGGGTACAACATTGCTGGAAAGCTGAAAACAGGTGCAGATGGTCAAATGGGCTTGCATAGTCGTAGTTCTTATTGATCGAGGGGGGGGGGGACTAGTAACTGAAAGTCTGCTTTATCGTATCATCATGCATAAAATTACTAAACAATTTGAATTTTTTTTTCCAAGTTAGGTAACGTGCTTGTAGATACTTTGTTTTTCGGATGCAAAAGAATTAGGTAAGCTCATATAGTTCAATTCGTTATTCATTATTTTCCCATGACGCGAATCATGTTCGTCTAACCAATGAAATAAATATAACGTTAGTGGAGTTTTTCAAGCAGGAGTACACTAAACGTCATATTCTTCCTTATACTTTGATCAAGCATTTAAACACGCGTAAGAGTTGGTCCTATTCAAAATTATTTTGAAAACAATGTATCAAATGTTTTTAGTAGGAAATGACACAAAATCGTTAAAAAACCATTGTAAATTTAATTTATGATGATGTTTGTCTTCAGATATAATTTTTCTTCTGACTATTTGAATCGATTAATAGATGAACCTTAAATATTGGTACTTGGAGAAAATGGACGAATTCTTTAATTAAGTCCTAATATATTTTCCTGGAGTCTCAAATAACCATCTTAACTCATTCGTAATAAATTCTAAGTCTTTATAAAATCTTAAGGAATTTGAACGAGCCTTGTCATAACTGTAACGAGCCTAAAAACACTTTAACGCAGTCTTAGAAATTCTTAGCGCAGCTTTAACTGACACAAAAAGAATTAACAGTGAGTCTTGAGGAGTCTTCACCAGTCTAAACTCAGTTTTAGGGCGGTTAACGAATCATAGGTAGCTTAACACAGTTTTAAGCTGTTCCAGTGAGTTGAGACATAGTCAATAAGTATTGACAAGTACAGTCTTATCTAGCCTTAATACAGTCTGAGCTGAGGGAATCTTAACCCTGTTTTAACTATTTTTCAAATATTAACACGGTATATTAGAATCTTTATCTAGCTAAACGCAGTCTCAAGAAGTCTTAACGAGTCTTAACACAGTATCAGAAATTCTGAATGGATTTCCTCACCGTCTTCAAGTATTTAAACTAGTCTTAACGCTGTTTCGAAAAGGCTTACTATTTATTGTCTGAATGAGTTTCAACACTCGCGACCTCAAGAAGTTCTTTTTTACCGTGCGTTTACCCTCTGTAAATTAATAATTTTAACGTTCAAACAAAGACATAAGCAGATTTAAAATAGAATTTTGATGAGTCCTGATAAAACGTGATGTCATAATCTTAACGAATTCCAGTGGGTATAAATTCCAATGGTTTAGCAAGCATGGAAGTGAACAAGAGTGAACGAATTGAATAAAGTGAACAAGAGTGAACGAATCAAATAAAGTGAACAAGAGTGAACCATTTGAATGAAGTGAACAGAGTGAACAATTTGAATGAAGTGAACAGAGTGAACAAATTAAATGAAGTGAACCAGAATTGATGAATGAATGAAACAAATGAAATGAACAAGAGTGAACGATTTGCCAATTGAATAAAGCGAATGAGAGTGAACGAATCAAATAAAGTGAACACGAGTGAACGAATTGAATGAAGTGAACTGAACATAAATATGAACATTTTGCAAAGTGAGCTAAACTGAACATGTAGGTGAACAAGTCATTTTGCAGTGTAAACTGACTGAACGTAAACGAGCCAGTTTGCAAAGTGAATTGAATTGAACGTGAACGTGACCAAACCATTTTCTTACTGAACATGAGTCATTTTGCAAAGTGAACTGAACTAAACATGAACGAAATTGGTTTTTATAATGAACTGAATTTGAACTGAACAATACATTTTTTTTTCTGGCGAACAGAGCTTCAACTTTTTTAAAAGTTCATGAACGTGTCCATACTTGTTAACGATAGTGATGGATAATTTATGAAAAATTATCGATAACAATTTTAAAAGATATTTTGCGCCTCTGCGCCGAACAATGTCAAAGGGCTATTGTTTTACTTTGCTGTAGAACTTGTTCTCTTCCTTTAAGCGTGTCCATATTTCGTCATTTTGTTCTGTTATTCCTTACATGTCCTTCTATAAGATTTAATATAATTTAACCTCTATAAAAATACTGCTCGTAAATATCCAATTTCGGGATTAAGTTACGGGCGGTCTTTACGTGTTTTACAATGATTTTTACGACCGAGAAGGATAATCGTGTGTGCGGAGAATGTGAAAGCAGCCTTTGATGAATTTTTCTGTTTTTCACCAGCAAACAGACATGGTGTGTGGGGGTGTAGATGTGTGCAGTGGACGTGTACACATCTCGTTGAAATAAAAAATTGCTGATGTATGGCCTTCGCCCGTAAAACTGTCCTGGTCGTTTTCATGATCTGTGTTTCGTAAAAACGCGTTTATCTACGACCAGAACAATGTCTGTGTATGCTTCGTATTATGGAAAGCTTTTAATTTTCCAACCCTCGAGTAACTCACAAAGGCTCGTGTGTAGCACGCTGATGCTGCTATTAAACTCTCATATTTCACCGGTCGACGATTAGTTAGTCATTAGAAAGGCGAGCGAGTTACTAGGCCTGATTAGAAACTTGGGCTGTGCTCCAATTTAACCCACCGAGATTTGACAGAACTGGAAGTGATCGAATCTGGTCGAAGCAGGGGATGAATATCGAAGCGAAAAAGCGATAACGAAGGTCATTCCATTTCTATTTTGAGTACTTAGATCAGAGGTGCCGAATAAATAAAAAACAATGCCATTTTTTTATTCGTTCTCCGTCACGATTGCAACAATTAGAAATGGATCCATTCCGAATGGGAATAAGTATCATTCGTACTGTTCTTCGTGAAAATTTCAGATTTTATTTCGATTCTTCCGACGGCCATTTTATCCGATTAAAATCTTCGAACGTGTGGTACTTTTTTGCTGTCCACCTTCAATCCGGCTCTTCGCGTTGGTGGATAAGCAGAAGACTGAAAAATGAAGGGACAAAGGAAGCTGAAAGTTTTTATTATGTATATACTTTATTATGCTGTAGGTATTCTTTTTTCGGTCGGATCGAAATTATTCGCAACTCGATTTAAGGGGAGGATATGGCTCCAATGCCCCCGGCTAGCTAAATACACCACTTCGAAAATCGGCTGTCAGTTTTCCACTTCACAATACGTAGAGAATGCGGCTATTGATGGAGTCTAAGTATCCATGTGAATCTATGTTTACATTGATTAGTTACCAAAGTATTGTACCTAGCCGTAAGAAAATATTCAAATTTCAATATTTTCGTCATTCTAATTTGCAAAATTTTTGAGGTCGAATGTAGTAATTATCTGGATAATTTTTGAACGAATTTCCTTAGTTCAGGTACTAAACGAAAGGCAAAAAGTAGGTGTTATCTGTTACATTAAACAGACTTTCCCCGAATATTATCCGAAAACTTTCATGATTATTTTTTCCACCACCACAAATTCTGAGAGTGCGCAGTGTGTTTGCAAAAAAAAAAAAAAAAACGTACCGAAAAACAATAACGTTACATTGCTTAAGACCACTGCTTAGAATATGGAATATTGGTAATTTGGAGAAGGAAAAAAAGTAGAATTTTAAAGAAGAAAACGATTTTGAAAATACCCATAAAAAAGGAACAACTGAAATACGAGCATAATCAAAAGAAAAAATTTCATGATTCCATTGTAGGTAATACTGATACTGATAACGTCCCATCGCTTGAGGCCACTGCTTGGAATATAAAATATTGGTAATGGGGGGGGGGGCAAAAACAAGTAATTTTGTTACTCGAAGAGGGTCGGCAACAATTTCAAATTGCAAGGCTACAGACTGCAGTCACGCAGCTCTATCACTTATTGCTCTATTAACAGGAAGGTACTCTTCAGTCAATTCCAGACAATTTAGGTGGCATCGTAGGAAATTGTAATTCTTCATGCGATAAAGACAAATAAGGAATTTTATTTTGATTCAAGTAAAGTTTACTATTTGAATAGGCTGAACCAAGATTATCACCAATACTACCAGCACTTGTTAACTGGCATTCAATTTTGAGAACATTGAAAGTACATTTGTTCGTTATAACTACATACTTGAGCATTGACGCAAAATGGTCAAAACACAGAAAAACAATCTACCGCAACTTATACATCCTAGAATGAATATCTTCACTATATTCAACAGCAGGCTACAAAATTTGATTTCGATTCGCGTATTGCTTGATAAATTTGTAGTCTTTGTTGTAGTATTTCTCCTCGATGCTGCTTGTAACATATATGATTCTGCTTCTGGTATTCTGATCTACATTTACAAATTCTCTGTGTATCATATAGTTAGGCTGTACCCTGTACGTACTTGTTCACTAGCTAATTGTTCATTTGCCTCATCACACATTCCCATTATCGCCACAGAAGGTAATGTCGTTCTTTCCACTTCAGGTTGTTACACCGGGGGAAGTTCGCGTTGTGGCCATTGGTGCAACGGGGAAGTCCGCGTGGTAGCCTCGGTTAAATTAGGCAAGCTTCCCGATGTTAGGTCTAATTTCCTCGAACGGAGGTTATAAGACATTGAGTGTGAGGGTTTGTGAGGTTCGTCAGCGCCGGAGAAATAATTACACGAGGTTTGAAATCGTAATTGTATTCGGACTTCTCTTACTCTACTATTTACAAATGAACGACAGAGGCACGAGACGGCTCTACGGAGAGACCTAGTACTTGCCCTTGTTTGGTCGGAGGTCATAGGCGTCGCAATGGTTCTGTCCCGGAGCACCAGACAACTCGATGCTGCGACGGGAGAGTATCAAAGGTTCTCGGTTCGACTATCCGCGGCGATGCACCAGATGCTGGATGCAGCACGCAGGGGAGTATTTTGAAGCAGAATGCGACCCCTCTTCAGTTCGTGCCCGGAGCACCAGACAACTGGATGCTGCGACGGGAGCGTATCAAAGATTCTCAGTCCGAATATCCGCAACGGTGCACCAGATACTGGATGCAGCACGCAGCGGAGTATTTCGGAGCAGAATGCGACCTCACTTCAGTTCGTGCCCGGAGCACCAGACATCTGGATGCTGCGACGGGAGCGAATCGAAGTTTCTCGATTTGGGTATCTTTAACGGTGCACCAGATACTGGATGCAGCACACAGCGGAGTAACCAAATTAGAATTGCCAGTAAGCCTCGTTCTGAAGAAGTGCTCTCGAATGGCTGTCCATTCGAGTTTATATAGTCTGACCGTGGCCGCTTTCACCAGTCGTGACGTATTCTGGAGGGTGTAAAAAACACAACCCTCCGAGAGACTCGTTGCCAGCGACACGGTCGCGCTACGAGCCGGGTTTCTCTCTGAAATAAGGGGTTCGCAAGCTACGCGAGCGTAACAAGATGAAGACAACCGCAACGCTAGGCTTCATCGCTCAAAACCTGAAACAGAATGCTAAAATTCAACTTTTACCATGTTATTTATAAGACATAATTTACATACCATTATTTCTTGGAAAATTTACTGATGTATGTACATGGTTCGATTTGAAGAAATTCTTCACTAATTACAAGTAAACCGAGAACCCAGTTCATACATTAATGAACGACACACTTACCTATTCTAGATCCAGTTAATTTCTTCACTTTCCTCGAGGAAATAGTTCCTTTTGTAAAAAAGTACGAAACGCACAATACTCCAGTCGTATGTAAAATCTGGGATTAAAATAAAACGTAAATAATCGCATTTTTTAAATTTCATCTCCTTGGCTCTATACCTACGTTGAAAATAACGCTCGCACAGGAATGATGGTCAAGATCAATGAGCACGTCTGAAGAAGAAAAGAAAACAAGCAGCACTGCTGCACGACTAGGGTCGGCAAATGCTGCAATTCCTATCATCTGAATTCTGCTAAACATTAACGCACTCTATATTTATCAATAATAAACATCCTACCAAACTACGAACTACGATAGAATCGCCATCCATATAACCACTTGATAACGTCTGAGTACTGAAAAACTTGAAGAATAAATTAAAAAAAAAAGAAAAGTGATCGCAATAGGGTCTAACCGACCCTAAAAACGAAGAGAAAAAAAGTGATTGCAAGAGGCTCGTTACCGACCCTAACAAATTCGAAATTTAGTTGCTTATATCTAATTTTATTTTTTTTTTTCCAACTGATTAATTTCTCCGAAATAGAACGCCACTGAACTGAACGGTGACTCAGATTAATGAACACTACTAAAAACCATACATCTGAAATAACGCGCCACTGAACTGAACCAACTGAGCTGAACTGGAAATGAGAAGAGAAGAGAAAACAAATAACTTTGCTACTCGAAGAGAGTCGGAACACCTTCAAATTGTAAAGTTGCAGAAGTGCAGACTGCAGTCGTGCAGCTCTATCACTTATCACGCTGTCAACAGGAAGGTCTCTTCAATCAATTCCAAACAATTTAGGTGGCATCTTGGGAAATTGTAATTCTTCATACGCCAAAGACAAGGAAGGAATTTTATTTCGATTCAAATAAAGTTTACAATTTGAATAGCATAACTAAGATATTATCAGCAATACTATCAAAACATGTACTCTGGCATCCAGTTTTGAGAACATTGGAAGTGCATGTGTTCATCATAACTACGTACCTACTTCAGCATTGACATAGAATTATCCTTGATCAAAAAACATAAAAACAATCTATCGCAACTTATACACTCTCGGGATGAATATCTTCACTATATTCAAGAACAGCAGGCTACAAAATTTGATTTCGGTTCGCGTAGTTGTTCATTTGTCTCATCATACATTGATACATTCCCATCATCGTCACAGAAGGTAGCGCCGTTGTTTCCTTTTCGGATGAAGATAACCACAACGCTATAGGCTTCATCCCTCGATACCTGAAACACAATATGTGCCAAAATTATCAGTAATACTTTTACTTTATTTATGAGAAATAAAATGTAATTCACATCGCATTATTCCTTTGAAAATTTACTGATAAGAGTACCACAGAACGTTGTATGTACTACGTTCGATTCAAAAAAATTCTACGCTAAAAAGTGAGAACCCATTTCACATTAACCAACAATACACTTATCTGCCTTAATTCCAGTTAATTTCTTCACTTTCCTTGAGGAAATAGTTCCTTTTGTAGAAAAGTAAAAAACTCACAATAATCTAGTCATAAGTAAAATCCAAAATATCAATGTATTATCATTATTTTTATTTTTCATTATTTCATCTCTTTGGCTCTATACATGGAAAATGACTCTCGCACAGTACTGAAAATCAAGATCAGTGAGCACTACTGAAGAAGGAAAAAATACACAGAGAAAAAAAAAATGATTGCAAGAGGCTCATTACTGACCTTCATACTCGTAAAATCGAAATGTTTTGCTTATAATTACCTTTATTATTTTCAACTAATTTATTGATTTCACAGAAAATGAAGCGTCACTGAACTGAATTGTAACCACATTGTAACACTACTGAACTGGAAGCTGATAGGCTTTACACATGCGAAATGACATCACACTGATCTGAACTGTGATTCAGTTCATACTGGAAAAGAAATGAGAAGAAAAATTTCGATTGCAATAGGCTCGGCTCTACTCGTAGCCGACCCTAAAAAAGCGATAGCAACAGGCTAGCAGGCTGCCCAGATATTTTTTAATAGAAAAGAGTACTGCAGGTCGTTCTAAAATTTTTTCTCGTAAACTCGCATCTCACTTCGCTTGATGCTCTCTCTAGGTATCTTTCTGGTCTATGTCAGGGCCGTACCCAGGATTGAAGTAAGGGTGTTCGCGATTTAGGGAGGCTACAAATACTCCAAATTTATCCAACTGCCCACATGCATGTGAAGAAAATTTACCCAATAGGGGGAGAGAGGTTGACCCCCCCCCCGGTCGTTACGGACCTGGCCTATGTTATAAATTATTCTCGTCTACTCTTCCCATTTTGCTTTTTTCTCTTCCTGGATCTAGTCAAGTATTGTTTTTTAAAAGGAAAAGTGGACTGGAAAAATATTCCCCCTTAAATTTCTTTTCATTTGCTTGAATTTTTTGTGCGATAATCTTGAAACAGATATTTGAATGTCTTTTGTGTGTATTCCATCTTTGTACGTACCGCATGTAATAATTTTTTCATTTTGTTTGGCCCCGTGGTTGCTCAATGTGCTTTGACAAACTTGAAAAATAGAATTACAATGCTGCAACCTAGAGTGAAACAGACATGCCACAAGAAAAGGGCGACTGGAAACTGAGGCCCTTTTCTTGTGACACGTCACATTTTGATTTTGTTGACTGTAGAGTGTAGAGCGAGTGTCTCGATCTCAAGCGAATTTTGGCCTCCGCTATCACGCTCTATTAGTCATCATTTATATGGTTATCTTTTATTATCAGCTTCAGCATAACAAAAGTATACTTCTTGACATTTTTGGGGAAAACATAGAGTTATATTTTTTTACAGTATAAAAAGATTATTTTCCTCTAAAAAGAGTATGATCTGGGCAGCCTGGGCTAGGCTACTCGTAGCCGACCCTAAAAACGTAGAATTTTAAAGAAGAAGAAAATGGTTTTGAAAACACCCATCAAGAAATATTCCGTGTGTAGGGTGTGCCAATTCACTTTTTCTTCTTCTGTATTCCAGAGAGCTTTCGGCTGTTATGCCATCATCAGTGGAGTACCCTAAATGAGACTTGTCTCTTTTGGTCTTGTAGTTATAGTCGAGAGTAGTACCGTATGGTAAACCTGTTTAGTCTTGTGCTCCTATTGGTTGCCTGTGATTATGCAGTCTGTCCAATCAATGAGTGTTATTAGTTGTGTGCTCCTATTGGTTGTCTGGAATTGTGCAGTCCGTCCAATCCGTGGCGGTTATGTTATTAGTTGGAATAAGTTCTCACTTTGGAAATTAGTTGTTGGGTTTATTAGTTCGTTTTGTTTTGTTTTTGCCTTTGTTCTTTTAATTTTCTTTTTCTTGTGTTGTTTTCTATGTGTAGGATTTTATACTTCTCTGTCAGTTTGTCATTGTTATGTCCCTGGTCATTGCAGTGTTTTCCAAACAGTGATTTGTCATCATTTAGCTTCTGTGATTTTTCATGTTCTTTGATTCTAGTTGTGAATTTTCTGCCTGTTTCTCCTATATGTAGGTCATGTCACAGTGTTCACAGTCCAGTCTGTATACACCGCTGCTGTTGTTTCTGTCCTTTGTTTCTGTTTTGTTGTTGCTTGTTTGTTTGATCAGAGGTGGTGTGTTTTTGATTCCGAGTTTTATGTTGTATTGGTTGAGGATTTTTTCTATTTTGTATGTATATGTTCCTGTGAATGGTATTGCGCCTGCGTATTTGTCTGTTTTTGTAGTTGTTGGTTCAGTGTCTGTGCTTTTTGGTTGTGTTGTTTGTTAATTATTCTGTCTACTGTTTGTGGCTGGTATTTGTTGTTGATTGCTGTTTGTTTGATTTTGTTGATTTCTGTTGTTCTGAGGTTGTTGTCGTTTAGTATGTTGACTGCTCTGTGCAGTGGTTGTGTAGTGCTGCCATTTTGTGTTTTTGATGGTGGAAGGAGTCTTTGGGTATTATTTCGTCTGTGTGGGTGGGTTTTCTGTAAATGTTGTACTGTATCCTGTTGTCTTTTATTTGTATTGTAAGGTCAAGCTAGTTGATGGTCTTGTCGTCTTTTTCCATGGTGAACTTTATGTTGTTGTTTATTCTGTTTGTCTTCCGTGAGAAATTGGTATAGTTGTCTATCAGTTCCTGTCCAGATGATTAATATGTCGTCTACATATCTTGTCCACAGCTTTATGTTTTTCTTGTATTTGCTGTTGTTTAGTTGGTCGTTTTCAAAGTTGTTCATGTATATTTCGGCTAGAATGGGTGAGTGGGGTTACAGTGGTGACCCCATTGCTAGCCTTCTGTTTGTTCGTAATACGCTCTGAAACATCGTCTTCCATTCGAGATAACTTACGTACTGATGTGTATTGACCCTAGTTGACAAACACTAGAGATAATGATTCATTTATAATACAGATATATTGGAGCAAAGCAAGTGCCCGCGGCCTGAAGCCTTTCCAGATCCCACCTTATCTCTTAGTTTAAAACGCCTAAAGTTGGGTATTATCATACGAGAATACTCATTAAGAAACGAAAAACAAGACTCAGATTGCGATTGTTGAAACCTACATAGTTCTTATCTGATTTTTCTGAATAAAAAGTAAATTTAATCAACATCGGAGTGCGGAATACCGGTGTCTCTTTGTTTTGCTCAAATTCTGTGCACGAAAAGCTGCGTTGGTATTCGGCGTTGTGCAGAAATATATCGAGCTTGGGTTTCTCGGTCTGTTTTCTTTTCCTTATTCGACTCCGTCCGTATCCGCAATTCGGCGTAATCTGATTGAAACCATCCCCGGAATACGAGTGATTTTACTTTCGCTAATTCGCCGGATGCAGGACGTGCTCGCTAGCTGGCTCTGCTCGGTCGTTGGCGAGGCGGCGCCGGATGCCGAGGTAACACTTTGATCCGCGAATGTCTCTCCGCCGAACTAATGAAGTGTGTGAGCGAAATATTTCCACGGTAATTAGATACATATTGGCGTCGGCGGCTGCGAAAAGTCCCTCTGATTGTGGAATATTGTCGAGCAGGTAGATGGGAGCGGGGTCGGGTCTCCCGGATCCGGTATTTTATCTCTGAGCGAACTTAAAGAATCGGGTGACGCTACCGGCGACTCGGTTTGCGTCGAGAAAATCAACTCGCTTTTCTTTTTCGTTCGTATATCCCTGTGATGGGAAGAAATATCGAAACTTTTATGCGGGTTTATCGAGTTTTGCCAGGGGAGAAGTGTCTAGTTCGCAGCGGAATGAAGGCATACGCAATTAAGAGAAACGAGAGACTGTAGAGAAAGCGTGTATATTGATCGATCTATACAGATCTCATCGAGAGTGCTAAAACATAAACTCTAACTGACTGTCATCGAACTGTAACTCAAATAATGTCTTGCCTGGTCGATCGAAGGAGAAGGAAAGAGAATTGTCGTGAAAATAAGAATAAGATGAAGAAGAAACAGAAGAAGAATATGGCGAAAAGATCATATCCGGATGTGCAAGAATGCAGGAGACAAAAGACGTTTCTAAGACGCTCGCATCGTGTCAGGCAAAATGTAGCCAGGCAGGACGTTAGTATGTAACACATATATATTATATACAATAAAAACTATGTGCAAAAAAGGTTAAAAAGTCAATCGTCGAGGAGAGCACCACATGTTTATTAAATTTTGAATGTTGAAACATCGATTTTTAGTGTTTATGACCATGCGAAATAATAACTTTTTCTATTGGTTTTACTTTTCAGGTTGTACCAAAAGATTACAAAACCATGGCTGCCCTATCCAAAGCGATCGCCAAAAACGTTTTATTTTCGCATCTGGATGAGAACGAACGATCCGACATATTCGACGCCATGTTCCCGGTCACATTTCTAGCTGGCGAGACCATCATTCAACAGGGCGACGAAGGAGACAATTTCTACGTCATTGATCAAGGCGAAGTCGAGGTTAATATACTTTCTGCATATGGACTTAATGTACCTAATTTTGTCGGCTCGGTGTTCAAGCTGCTCCGCGGCGCTTGTGTTCGTCGTATAACACGATGTAACTTTCATGCTCATCAGTCACTCGATTTCAAACTCGGGGGAGTACGAGAAATGTGTTCAATTTATTAGAACTCGAGAGTTAGATTGGTGGCAAAAGTGCAGTTGAGAGAGGTAAATGCGTAAAATTTCGTAAATCGGAAGTTCGGTACTGATCGAATGCGTGGTTGTCATTAACTCCTGTTAATGAAAGTAGTCGCCACCTACAAAAGTTTTTGTACAGCATGTATGCTTCATTGTGGTTATGCTGCAAGAAGTTTCCATAAAAACCATAGCCTGACAGGAGAATCGGCCTAAGCTGATTTTTTCAAAATTTTCTTCAGTTCTCTATTTATAGTGATAAAAGAAAATTTCATCCTACCCTCCTCCAGAGGGGTTCGACTTGGGCCAGTGTGACAAGCTGCACCAATCTTCATCGCCGCACTGAACTGACTGTATAACTTCTTCGAGCGTGTGCGGCAGCTCTCGGTCGCGTCTGCCAGCTCCTGGATTTCCGGCCCAATCTGGGTAGCGTTCTTATCCAGGCAGCTGACGTCCAGCTCTTTGTCGCCACCTTCCACTCGAGCGATATCATCTGTACCGCTCACCGGCCTTCTCGGCTTGTGACCCGGCCACCCCGGTGTACTCTTCATCTTCGTTGTCGTTCCAACGCTTCCTTCTTGCTTCGTAACGCTGTGGAGGATCCCTGCCGGTCGCGTCATACCGGCCAGGGTTCGGCGGTGGTTAGGCCTTGTTTACCGAGCATTTATGGCGACTTCCTTGGCGTGGCGAGGGAGCAGAGCCACCCTAAATAGGGCTGCTCCGACGCGGATTAAAGTAGCCTGTACACTCGGTTAACCACTTACCCAGTGAGCATTTGTGTAAGATAGTACGTCAGCTCACCGTGCTGTCGCGAAAGCCATGCTCCGAGCTCCGAGGTCGTAAACTAGCCTCAATGTTTAGCGGCCATGGGTGGCCTCTTAGAGGCGAGCCACCCATTCTAGAACTGTTTGCCGCCGGACTTCTCTCTTAACCTCCTCCTTTACTCCTGTCTTTTTTCTATCAGCTAGTGGGAGCTTCTGGAAGCGCTGATAAGGAGTAGCGCTCTCCCTAGCCAGCTGATCAATAGGAGGCATTCGAGCTAGTATAAGAGCCGCCTTATATGAGACGGTGGGAATTTAATCAAATTGCGTCCCGATGTATTTCGTTAGCTGAAGAACAAGAGTCAAACTGCGTCCTGAAGTTCATTTGTAGTTGAAGAAGAATAATCGTATTGCGGCCCGTAAATATTGATCGCGTTGCTTAATCTCACCTGCGAACCGAATACTGTGTACGCCGATTTTGAAAGGAGCATTTATGTGGCGATGAGTGAAGTGTGGCCGGGAGCGTCCGTTCTCGGCTGCAAATTCCATTTGGCGCAGGAGTGGTGGAGGAAAATACAAGAAGTGGGGTTGGCTACTGCGTGCAAGGCAAGAAAAGATGACGGCACACAAATGGATTTGGGTCTTTTCCTAACACACTTCTTTGATCTTTCATTTTTAGAACCGAGCATGGTAGAAGATTTATTTATTTACATCTCTTGTTGGGTATTCCGTTCTATTCCACACTTCTGTTTGTACTTACTGTGACAAAGTTAAGACGGGGAAGCGGGCCCCTCCCTGCCCTCAGCCTTCTCTACCCACCCATTATTGGGTATGAGCCTCCCCCAGTTCCCTCACTTTATCCTTCCAGCTCCTTCTGTCCTGGGTATGTCTTCTCCACATGGGACCCAGCTCCTTGCGGAATTCATCTCGCCAACGGGTCAGCGGTCTACCTATATTCCTTGTGTAGTCATACGGGGTCAACCCTTCCACCCTTTTTCCCACCTTCTTACCCCCAATCTTGAAATGTGGCCCCCGTATCTCCATTTATTTTTTTTGATAACAAGACTAAGATCTTCTAGGCGTGTTTTGGCCCTGATCTCTTTGGTTTCCACTATATCTCTTAGCCTCACTCCCAGCATGCTCCTTTCCATTGCTCTTTGAGTAACCTGAAAGCGCGTATAATTTGTTTTTGTTAATGCCCAAGTTTGAGCCCCGTAAGTTAATACTGGCTGTACACAGCTGCGCCAAACCGCCGCTTTAGTCGTTATTGGCAAACGGCCTTTGAAAATCTGCCGCGTTTGCCAAAATTTCCTCCATCCACTTTGAATTCGATTTGATATTTCTTTTTCTCTAGCACTATGGAAAGGAATTTTTTGGCCTAGGTAGTCAACCTCCTTCACCCACTCTATTATTTCGTTATTAATTTGTACCTCTATTTCCTCGGCGTTCGAAAGTAGTTTTGTTTTTTGTGCATTTACGGATAATCCTGCTATCTCACACGCCTCTAGAAACTCCTCCGCATTCCTTAATAGTTCCGGCAAATTGTTTGAAAGCAGTACAACATCATCCGCAAAGCGTAGGTTATTTAAAAAGTCGCCTTCAATTTTGACCCCTCTTCCCTCCCATTCCAACGTACGCATCGCTTCCTCAAGCACACAGTGGGAGACAGCGGATCTCCTTGCCGGACTCCCCTGTTAAGAGCAAAGACTCTTCCTGTTTTATCAAGCTTAACATACGCGAACGCCTTTTCGTACATCTGACGAATAATTTTGATTATTTTTAAATTAACCCCCTGTGTTCTTAAAGCCTTCCATAAAAATTCGTGGTCAACCGTGTCGAATGCTTTTGTGAAATCGATGAAGAGTAAAAAAAGCTCAAAATTGTATTCATTTGCTTTTTCAATTAGTTGTTTCAAAATAAAAATTTTGGTCGATCGTTGATCTATTTTTCCGAAAACCAGCTTGTTCTCTCGGTTGTTGTTCGTCAAGCTGCGTATACACTCTTTCTTTCAAAATGTTAACGAAGAGTTTGCCAAGATTAGATGTTAAGCTTATAGGGCGATTATTTTTAATTTCATCCCGTTTCCCTTTCTTAAATAGTATAATGATCTCCGCTATTTTCCACTGCGAGGGGATCTCTTCCGTTTCGACAATTTTGTTAAATAATTTTGTTAATATGGGGGTCAATTCTGCCCCAAATATTTTAATCTGTTCGTTTCCGATTGCATCCGGTCCCGCTGCTTTGCCAATTTTACAACTGCCAATTGCGTGCCTCACTTCTGACTGCAATATGCAGGGGAATTCGCACTCCATCTCAAATTCCGGCAACCTTACCTGTACATTTGACGAGCTATTTGTAATTCTCACTCGTTTCTCGTACACCTCTTCGTAGAATTGTGACGCTACTTCAACGATTTCCTCACGCCCGTACACTCTTTTCCCCCGCAGGTCGCGTACACTCGGAATTAACGCTTTATTTTGGTTGATTTCCTGAAATACTTTTCTTGTGATCCGCTTGTTGATAAAATCTCCTCAATAATTTTGCTATCAAATATAACAATAAAAATAACAAAAAGATCAGGAACAACAAAATTAAAAACAAAAAGGAAAAGGAAAAAAAGTCTTTGGTTAATATTGATATTTTGGAAAACAAACATAAAGTAGTGGATAGCAAAGCTGTGGTAAATACACTTTTGGCAAATAAAAATAATCTTTTGGAAAATTCATTCACTAAATCCTTCCGATCCTTCCAATCCTGCGAATTGTTCAAAAACAATAATGACTCCTGGGCTAAAAATAAAAAGTTTCGAAAAAGATTAAAATTAAATCTGGTATATCTCAATTGCAGAGGACTTGCAAGCAGAGAAAGAATTTATGAACTCGAAGAAAAAATAGAAAAAATAAAATGGGATATTCTGGCACTATCGGAAGTAAGAAAAACAGGTGAATCATTGCTGCGCAAAAAGCCGGGGTATGTCTTCTATCATATCGGCCAAACGAAAGGGTACAGAGGGGTAGGCTTCTATATTAAGGCACATATAATGAAGGACGTAGAAGTTATCCAGGGGGTATCGGAAAGGATATGTTTTTTAAAATTAAGTGTGGGCAAAAATAGGAAAGCCTTGGTGATTTCAGTGTATGCTCCTACTCTCGGTGCAGAGCCAGAGGAATCTGACAAATTTTATGCTGATCTCGAATTAAGACTGGACTCGCAGAGGGAATATTATAACTTTTTAATGGGGGACTGGAATGCCATTGTGGGACAAAAAGAAAATCATTTTGAAAATACGGGGGAGTTTGGAATGGGTCGTAGAAATTTAAATGGGGCAAAACTTGTTGATTTCTGTGCAAAAAAGAACCTTTCGATTGCTAATACTTTTTTCTCAAAAAAACAAAAATTGAAATGGACGTGGCAGTCCCCCGGCGGAAAGTATAAGAATGAAATAGATCATTTCATTACAAATGATGTGTCTGCAGTAGAGGATGTGACAGTTCTGCCGGGCTTCCGCTTTATGCAGAGCTACTATTTGCCTTCCAAATAGGGTAAGATATAAAAATAGTAAAAAAGAGTTTGCAAAGGAAAAACTCATTCCGGTATGTGCTTTACAGGCTGCAAGGGAAGCGCTTATAAAACGACTAGATAAGATTGAGCGTGAGTGGGCACACTTTACCCTGCAGGGGGCATACGACTCGGTTGCAATAGCAATTATGGATACAACAAACGAATTTGGCAAAGTACTTGTTAAAACAAAAACGGATGACAAACTATCAGCAGAAACAAAACTTTTAATTGAAAAAAGAGAGGAACTAGAGAGGAAAGATTGTAAGTCTTTCAGGGAGAAGCTGGACTTGGTATGTTTGAGGAAAAAAATAAAAATAGAAATTAGAAATGAGGTGAGGAAATTTGATGGTAGAAGATTACTTCTCTACAAATGTCGTTGTACCTGCTCCTACTGACCCACCGCAAGTACTTATATTGTTAGAATACATTCCACGTACTTTACGTTTTCTACCGACATTGTGGGCAAACATGACTGATAGCATAGCGCGTACCACAAACGCGTGCGAATCCTTTGACTCCAATCTTAATTCAAATGTTTATTCTTCAAACCCAAACATACAGACGTGGTGCATCCTGGATAACGTTAAATGAACTGGGCCGCAATCTGACGATGGGCGCAATTTTAACAATTAACACTCCGGGACCCAATTTGATGGTACGATTTCTAGCACTTACGAACGGGACGCAGTGTCATTATGGGCGGGCCACAATTTGATTTCTCCCGAGACAATTCTATACGCAGCACGCTGCTCAACATTTCCTATGTCGTCTCTGTTCTCGCGGAGTGCTGCGACTGGTGCCCAATTGGAGGCTCCATAGAGTAGAACCGAGTGGATTACTGTCGAATACAGCCTTCTTCGGCTCTCACTCGGCCCCCGGAGGCTCGGCATAAGCTGACGCAACGCCTTCAGCATCCGCTCTGCTTTTTCTGCCGTTGTATGGAGATACGGTTTCCAGCACAGTTCGTTGTCCACCGTCATCCCCAGGTACACCATCCGGGGCTGTAGGGGTACCGATTCGTCCAGTACTGCTAGGTCAAATAGCTGTGGCCTGCCCTCTTTCCGCCTGTGAAAAAGGACGGCTTCCGTCTTCTAGGTAGTCACCTCTTAGCCATTCGCCTGTGCATCCAGCGAGACACCATTTCGATGCTGAATATAATAATAATAATAATATTTATTTATTTGAAGCCCTCCGGTCACAGCCAAAATGGCCAATTAGACTGGGGGCTTTAACTTGACAGAAATTTGAAAACACAAATTAAAAAAAAAAAAAAATTAAAAAAAGTTACATGATACACTCGTATCTAACCCAAATAAAAAATGAAAAATTAACAAAAAAAACAACCAAAAAAAAATGAACAAAAACTAAAAAAAACAACTAAAAATGCGAAACGAACGGGAGAAAGATCGCTATCTGCCCCCACCCCTATACCCTAGTGCCCATCCCCACATTCGCGCTCAAACCAGAATCAGGGCAGTCCTTGGCTAGAGTCAGAGACTATTATAGCTGTCAATCAAATATTTTGTAAACTTGCTGTCTGAAGGCTGATTTGTTTATCGAGTAGAGTACATCAAGGTGGTTATGGATTCTACTAACATTGTTATATAACTTCAGAACTCGAGCGATGGGGGAATTTGACAAAATTTGTGTGCGTGAATAAGGGATTGTAAAGAGATCAGTGCTACGACTATTGAAAGTAGGTACGCGAATTTCAATTTTTTCAAGTAAAGGTGTGTTGCGTTTTTCAAACTGTATTATCCCGTGTAGGAACAATAACGAGAAAATATCCCTACGACCCCGAAGACTTTTCATTTCATAACCCTGAAGTAGTTCCTTATATTTAATTGAGTAAATGTAATAGGAAAATTGCTTATAATACAAGTATCTTAAAAAACGTTTCTGCACTTTCTCAATGGTTTTGATCATTTCTGCCGTGAGTGGATTCCATACAATTGCCGCGTACTCAAGATGAGGTCTTACAAGCGCATAATATAAGGTTTGTATTGTCTGAATATCTCTAAAGTTCACCGCATTCCTAATAAGAAACCCTAGCATTCTTCTTGACTTGTTGACTACTGTGCTGATATGTTTTTTGAAGGTTAGTTTAGAGTCGAAAATCACCCCTAAATCCCTAATGTCACTATTCTTAGCAAGGATATAATTGTCCATTGTTTATTCAGTAGGGACAGGCAACAATTTTCTTGTGTACGTGACAGAGGAACATTTTTTTACATTAAAAGATAATTTATTGATTTTACTCCAGTTTACCAGAGCGTTGAGATCTTGTTGTAACAGTTCCCTATCCATAGTTCCGCTCACTTGCCGGAATAGCTTTAAATCATCCGCATATAGTAAGACCTTTGAATATTCTATATGTTGCGTAATATCATTAATGAATATGAGAAATAATAAGGGACCTAGATTCGAACCTTGAGGAACACCAGATGTGCATGTAAATTTACGGGAGGTAGACCCCCTGTATGTAACATATTGCTGTCTATTGGTCAAATAAGATGCGAATAGTTGTATTAATGATTTAGAAAACCCCATTCTTGTCAATTTACCAATAAGAATCTTGTGGTCAACTTTGTCAAACGCTTTCTGAAAATCTGTATATATTGAGTCTACTTGAGAATTTTGATCCAGAATATGAGATGTGTAGTCCACAAAGGACACTAGATTTGTGATGGTTGATCTACCTTCCGAGAAGCCGTGCTGATGATCAGTAATTTGGTTCCGAACTTGCTCATATATTCTTGTATGCAATATAGACCTGCTGCGGACTTCCTGCTCCGACTTTCCCTCTAAAAGGAGAAGGGTGTCGTCGGCAAAGCAGATAGCCTGGGCTCCTCTCAAAAGTGTGAGCCGTAGGACCCTGTCGAAAGACAAGCTCCGTGACAGGGGTTTTGAGACCGATCCTTGAGGTACACTCGCCGAGGTGATCTGGACCTGGCGACCTTCCGCGTCTATATACGCTATCTTTCTGTCCACCAGGTAGCTCCAGATGATCGCTCGTAAGTATCCCGGGAGATCCCACTCATCCATTGCTTTCAGGATGTACGCTTTCAAGGCAGTGTATTGAAAGTGTTCCTCGCATCGAGAGATCGAGACCAATGGCTACGCATGTACGCATGAACCATCTTGGCTGCACACAGTGTTGATGATCGCTCTCTCTCCTCCTCGTCCTCCCCCCTCCCCTTAGTCACCAAACAGAAAATCCATTGCTTACCCTGAAAGGTGTTTCTGCAACTATTTGCTTTACCCCCTTTTCCTATACAAGAAGCTGGTTAGCGATAGTTACTGCTCTAATGTCGGTGCCGATTGTGTCTCTGTAAGCCCTTAAATCACAGCAAATCACTTATAGCACTTATAGGAGCAGGCAGCCGTCGTTGTTAATATATCGTCCCGAGATAGTCGGCGATAAAAATGGATATTCGCGCCCGCAGTTCGGTATAGATCACTTTTACACAATGAATGGCGAGGAAGATACGAGATAAAAAATAATGCGAGTTTTTATGGAAGCCGAGTGGAAAACATTCACACCGTATTTTGGGCCGGAATTCTATAATATCTAATACTACGCGTATGTACTCAGCGGGCCAAATGTACAGCTTATCAGCGGATTGGCGAATGTACAAGCGCTAAGGGCTGTTCGAGTGATGGATGTATTCGAGGGATAATGCAATGTCGAAAACATTTCGAACTTATTCCGTTTTACACGGTAAGGCGCGGCGTGTTATATTGCTCGTTTTCGTGTCGGTCGTTTATCGTATAATTTGTTCGTAATCGAGGCTCTCTGTTAATGAGAAGGAAAAACAAAAAAACGCGCCTCTTTTCCTTTTTCGGGTCAGATGTAGGAAGACCTGGTGTACCGAGTACAGCGAGTCCTCGAAATTAAGTTCCCCATGTTCGTTATTGCGAGATCGATTTTCGAGCACCATACGGTCCAACTACGTCGGCACACCTGTACGTGACAAAATAGTTAATTTCGCCGCATTATTTCCTATCATAAGGGTGAAAATGTCGAAAGATGGCTGTGTAAGTACGAAAAATGACTGTGGAAGATAGCTGCGAACGTGTGAGTACGGTTGTACATTATGGAAGTGCACGAAGTTCGCGTTTTACAAAGTGTGAAACGAAACGCGGACGACAGTTTCGTGCTTATAAATGCCGGCATTTATAATCAGCTTGTCGGATGTGTGTCGTGTACCTTATTCTTGTGCTGGAAATGAAGATAACGAATCAGTTTCAGTGTTGTAGCCTGTACAATTGAATCCGAAGCGGCGACGGTAACTGTCACAAATCAACTCGTTTGTCACGCGTATGCTTTTAAAATGGAAAATTACGAACACTTGCTAGAAGAGCTAATGAGAAAAGCTGGTCGAGTCGAATTAGCATTGTCAGGGTGTATGACGATGCACGCCTGCCAAATTAACCCTTACGACGCCGCACCTCAGGCCCTGGAATCCATCCTTCGGGGTATCGCGTCAATGACCTGAGGATTTGCCTTGGAGCGACATCCTTATGGCGACGGCTGAACGTCGTTTATTTTTCGCCTCTTCCTGCTGTTGCATTCGGTGCCAGTGGAGTTGTCTTCTCGGAGCTTCAGCCTGCTCCTGTTCGAAGATGCCATGATGGGCATCAAGCTCTCCGGGGTGAGTTCTTCCACGCCGATCTCTCCTGGTGATTTGGCTACCTCATCTCGCTCGCGTCGCCACGCCTCGCCTGCCAGCAAGACGTGCCACGAAGCATCATTCCACCCTCGCACCCAATGTGAACACTCACTTCTCTGTAACTTTCTTATGTCGGTAGTACACTCTCGCCCTTATGATGCGAGGCGAGACTGGACAAGACATGCGCCGAGGCGAAGCATTGCAAGTGATGAACAGTACATTTTCGTCGAGATGACGCGAGACCGACAATTGATGGAGCGATCGCAAGTCTTGTCTCGTCTTGTGTCCTTTGACTCGTGCAAAAACCCGACAAACGTTGCGAAAGTCGCGTTACGCGCTGACTGACTGGACTGACTGACTTAACACTTCATTCGCCTGCAAGTACCACACTCCTTGTATCAGCATGTATTCCCTTTGCGAGCATCACGTTCCTTGTACTAGTCTGCGAGCACTACGCTCTGCTAGTGCATCATCTTGCAGACGAGTCTGCAACCACGGCAGAGCATTTTCATGTCTGCTTCGCGGATTGCACCGACATGCGAATGTCGTCGTCCGCTACGCACCACAGATCGCGTAGCGCTCTATATTTTTTGACGCGCTCATTTTTTGGACGCTACGTTCGCTGGACGATGACATTCTCATGTCGGCGCAGTCCGCGAAGCAGACATGAACATGCTCTGCCGTGGTTGCAGACTCGTCTGCAAGATGATGCACTAGCAGAGCGTAGTGCTCGCAGGCTGGTACAAGGAACGTGATGCTCACAAGGGAATACAAGCTGATACAAGGAGTGTGGTACTCGCAGGCGAATGAAGTGTTGAGTCAGTCAGTCAGTCAGTCCAGTTAGTCATTTCCATTGCCAGCCAGCCCACAATGCTATTTTTGTCACGCTCCAAAGTAACGCTTTTTTCTGTTGCCAGTTCGCCGAGCCAGCTCGTAACGCTATTTTCGTCACGCTCCAGGGTAACGCTTTTTTCCCTTGTGTGCTGAAGTAAAGACGTAAAAATGTCAAAAGTGGAACGTGCTCGAGGCGAGACGAGATAACGCGAGCACGAGACGAGATCAGGGTTGCCAACTAGATAGATCAATCCGTCTTTGGAGAGATCTTTTAAAGATTGGAAAGGCGGGAGGGATTTTTTAGCATTTTACAAGGGGGCTTCGCCCCCTGGCCGCTTCGCTCGTGCCGGCCTGCAGTATTTCGCTAGCTGGAAAAGTATAACTACTATTAAAAAAAAGAAAATTCAGCCAGTTCCCAGGCTTACAACGAGGCGGTAACTGCCATGAGCCCACAAGAAGAGGTTAGTGGATCAATCTGTCCTTCACTCATATTTTCAACTCTATGTCGCATTCGCTGTCTATCAGCCTGCTCAGCCGACAAATTCTCCAGGTGTCTGGAGCTTTGTTCCCTTTCTCTATTTCGCTGTTGCCAAGCATTTTTTTGCTGTCGTTGCCTTCCTTTCCTTTCTTGTATCTCTGCATCGATGAGATTAAGTTTAGGGCGTGGCAAACAACACGGCGCTACACCATCCAGGAACTCTCTCCACCTTGGACGTCCCTGGGGTGGGCTACCCTCTGCCAATCCCGACCACAGCCGTCCTCCATCACAGTCACTTTCCCTCACCATGCTCCTCCTCGCTCACCGCGACGCCCGTCCTCCCTCTCCAGGAGCTCCCACCTCCACCGAGAAGCCCCCCCCCGGAGTAGGGTACCTGTGGTGAAACGTGAGATTAAGGTATAGGGAAAGGCACCAGGAATTTATCCCCACAGTGGGGAAGGAGGAGGTGGCTTTTACTGTTCAGTGTATAAAGAGCTCTCCCCAACCACAACTTCTCGTCCTTCACCGCGACCTTCCTCCCCCAAGCTCCCCCCTCCACCATGAACCCCCTCTAAGGGTAGGCTACCCCTGGAGAAATGAGCAATTAAGGGGCAGAGTAGGCAACCAGCATTTTTTTTCCTTCCCGGTGGCGGTGGTAGATTTCACTAAGCTCCCTCCTCCACCGTGAACCCCCTCCCAAGGGTAGGCTACCCCTGGAGAAATGAGCAATTAGAGGGCAGGGTAGGCAACATGCAGTGGGTTTTTTCTCCCAGAGGCGGCGGCGGCGGCGGCCTCGGACTTTACTAAGCTCTCTCCTCCACCATAAACTCCCTCCTAAGGGTAGGCTACCCGTGGAGAAATGAGCAATTAAGGGGCAGGATAGGCAACCAACCCGCAGTGGTTTTTTTTTCTCTCCCGGAGGTGGCGGTGGCGGGTAATTTTACTTGTTTTAGTATCTAGAGAGATATGCTTTTACTACTGGGTATACTTGAGCGAAAACCGTAACGCTCCCCCGTAATGACTCCTCCATAACGGGCCTGCAACACTCCTGTTACTATGACGTCATACTACTGGGTATACTTGAACGAAAACCGTAATGCTCCTGTTACTATGACATCACGCTAGTGAGCATAATTGAGCGAAAATTGTATTTATACATTTCCATGGGAATTTACTTCTTCCAGCCAGGGGTCTCTTTTCTAAATTTTTGCTCTCAACCCGAGCCCTAGAATCCGCCCTTTCGAGCATTACCACAGAGACGTTGGAGAGGCTGTTAAGTCTGTCTTAGCTCTCTTCTCTTCTTGCCGAAAACCCGGCCTAGGTCGAAATGTAGCGATTTGCTACATGGGCTCGAACTCGAGACATCCGGATTCCGAGATCAGCGTGCTATCCACTTGGCCAACCAGTACTTCAGCGAAAATCGTAACGCCTCCCTCGACACGCTCCCACCGATAAGAAGCCAGTGAGCCTCCTTTCGAGCATAACCTCAGAAACGTCGGGGTTCTCTTCTCATTTCCAGTGCAGTTCAGCTCACAGTTCTTTAGCTCTTCATGGTGACAATTCAGTTCAGTGGTTAACATCTCCATTTTCTTCCAGCCATGGGTATACTCGAGCGAAAACCTTAACGCTCCCCCGACACGAATTCAGTGGTTGGCACTTGCTGCGCTCTGCGCGACTACAGTCTGTAGCCGTGTTGTTAATAGAAATTTCCATGGAAATTCTTTTTATTAGGGTACGAAAGCATCTTCACAGGCTTTGGAGAGGTGTCAAATGTATACCTCTTAATGAGGCTTTACAGGGTTTCCATAGGCGGAGTCAAAGATGATCACTTAGGATGAAATGGTGGGAAGATTTAACGTGGATACAGATTTTTGTATCGGGATTTTCTTTTAGAAAAAGAGCCTTGCAATGTTTTTGGAGGGATATTTTAACAAAATGGAGGGATATTAGTCAAATTTGCTCAAAAATTCCATCAAAGTAATAAAAAATTAAAAATGATATCAAGTTTCCATTTTTCTAATTTTTACTTTAATGACTTGTAGATGTTTTAGCAAAGAAACGTGTAGGTATCGTCACCTACAGGTCCTCCCAAGTCCCCATTTCTGAAGACGCCCTACGATGCCAATTCTGAATGCACCCTATTGGCGTTTGGACACTCCTGGAAATGCGCCAGTGTCGTGGACGAAAAGACGATCAGGGTATTTTTACCACAAAAACATGTACAAGGAAAATGAGTTCTGGCATTTTCAATCTTGTTTTCTATGGAAAAGTGAAGAGAACTAAAGTGTTCATCATCAGTAGTCCTCGCTCATTACTGAGCGCTAGGTGACCCGCTAGAGACTTCCTCCACTATTATCTTCCATGAATGCCTGTCTGATATTAATGTAGCTGGGACTTTCTTTTGCAGTTTTATGTAAACAACGAACTAGTGACGACCGTCGGCGAAGGTGGCAGTTTCGGCGAACTAGCACTGATCTACGGCACCCCACGAGCGGCCACTGTGCGTGCCAAAACGAACGTCAAATTATGGGGTATCGACCGAGACTCGTATCGCCGAATCCTAATGGGATCAACTATACGAAAACGAAAAATGTACGACGAATTCCTGTCCAGAGTTTCGATTTTAGGTGCGTATACTCGCGATTAATTGAATCTGTTCTTATTTATTGTTGAACCTCAAAGTTGATTCCGTAGCCATGTCTACTGGTTAAATTGAAAGTGTGACTGAGGGTGTAACCAGAGGCCCGGTTGGTCCTAACTTTTATAAAAATACTCGGGCTCTGAGCTGGCCTACTAGTGAAACTCTCTCATTCGCTCCTTCCCTCGCACAAACACTTCACATTCATAGAATGAAAATCTGCCTTTAAGGATTTTTGTGACCCGCTGCGGCCTCCTTGGGAGTTAATTTCCAGTTATGTCCAAGTCGTTTTTGAAACACATTTTCGGGAAAATAGTCATTCGGGAAAGTGGTGTCGGGAAATTGGCGGGGAACGAATCTGTTCGGCAGATTATGTCGGCATTCAATTTCTTTCACACTCTAATTATTCTCCCCGATCGCTTGTTCACAACTGTAGGTTCGTAACCAGTGGACACGCTGGCCTGGCCGCATTCTCGTTCATAGCGGCTTTGGAGCCGACTGTGGCCTACTCTAGAAACTCAGTTTGTCTGTAGTGCAATTCACTATCGAAACTGGTCGTTGTACCTCCTTCTAGGTTTCATGAACTCGGAAGTAGCCCCGGGTAGATTAGGAAATGGAACTATAAAACTTCAGTCGAGTTATAAAATGCAGTTGGAGTACTCCACGTATGATAGTCTGATGTACTATAATGGTACCCTGTGCTTACAGAGAGTTTGGACAAATGGGAAAGACTCACCGTTGCCGATGCCCTCGAACCGGTTTCATTCGAAGACAGCGAGACCATAGTCAGACAGGGCGAACCCGGAGACGACTTTTATATTATCGTAGATGGAACGGCGTTAGTGCTGCAGTATCGAGCAGAAGGAGATAAACCAGTCGAAGTCGGTAGATTAGAACCGTCGGATTATTTCGGTAGGTCGTTTTTGTACTTACCTTTAGTTTTTTGGACATTGATATCACCTGTGAGCCGGGTGACCTGACTGCTCCAGTTGCCGACGTCTGGATACAGATATGGCACTAGAAGATCGATGAGGATATGAGAGATGCTGGCACGAAAAAGCGAAATAAAACCGAAAAAATATATTTACAATTCTGGATATTCCTGGAGAAGTTGTTAGCTGGAAAAAGGTGGTATTTTCAGTGATGAGGCTCACGCGGGATCGACCAACACTTTTGTTCATCACAGTCTCAATGTCAACCCTGGTCGAAGGGACGAAAAATTTGAATTGTGACAACTTCTGTTCGAGTTGTAATCGCTATTTCGATTACACAGAAATTCGAAAAAATGTTTGCACTTCCTAATTTTAACCACTGTCTGCCACAAGGTCGCCTGGAAGGATGGGTGTCACTGCGCACCACTACCCATGCAGAAAATTTTATTGATGAGTTATGGGAAATTTTAGACATCAGTCACATGCGTACAGCTAATGGAGATATTCATTCTGTCTCCTTCTTTTCTTGCCAATTGAGGTTTGTACGAATAAGATGTTAGTTCGAATTTCTCTTCAATGACCCTCTCCCCTCGTCACACCTGTCAATCCATAGAAAATGCCTTCACATGGAAAACTCTTCTTCGCGCTGTTCTAGTCGGGCTTTCTCTGACTGTCTTGCGGTGAAATCTTAGCTTTCTCTTTCCTTATGACTTCTAGACTCTTGGGAATGTGGCCATGTTGTGCTAGTAATGGTTGTACTTGGTGACTCTGACGTGATGCAACCCTAAACTAAAAGTATTTAAAATAATTTAAAACTTTCTCGGCCACTAGCGTTAGTAATTTATGTGAAAAAATTTTGTCAGTTTACCAGTTCGTTTCTAAGTTCTGTTTTTTTTTTTGGTGTTTTTTTTTTTTTGGGGGGGGGGGGGGTACAAGCTTTACTGTATTTAGGTAACTTCAGCTTTTTCTAATTTAGTAAATTGAAATAATTTCTAATATTATTGGGAGTTCATTTCCGAATTTTCTACATACAAGTTCTTCTGAATTTCACTTTTCAAATCCGCGATTATTTTTGTGACTTAAATTTTGATTTTTATAAGTTTTAAGTCGCTACTTACTTCGAAGTTCGTACTTTTTCCAGATCTTACAAAATTGAAATTTTTTATCGATTTGAAAATACAATTTATTGAGTCTTTGGGTCTTTAAAATTTTTAATTTTCACTTTCCCATACTCAATTTTGTAAAAAATTTTCACTTAGTTTTCTAAATTATTTCTTACATTTTGAAAGTTTTTTGCTTATTCTCATCTCTTACATGTTTGAATTTTTTGGCTTCTCTTAGTTGAAAGATCCTAACTATTATAAATTTTAATTTTTTGATTTTTCTTATGTAATTAAGTTTTTGAAAATGTTTTGTAAATTCCAAATTTTATAAATTTACTATGTCTAAATTACAGTTTATTTTTAATTTTTTTTTAAATTTCGAAATTTTAAATTTATTAATTGTATTAAGTTTTTAATTTTTATTTTTTCCTTAATTTTAAAAAAATTTTTAATTTGTTTGATTTTTGTAGATTAAAATTTTTAATTTTTTTTTTTTGTAAATCTAAAACTTTTAGTATTTCTTGTGAACTTAGCATTTTTAAAATTTCTGATAAATTAAGTTTTTTTTTTGGTCAATTTAAAATTTGTACACTTTGGAGGACTCCAAGTCGAGAACTTTACCTTGGACAATCTTCAGCGACTCATGGAACACATCACCCAACGCCATCTTATTCCAATAATCTGACGAGCATACTCTACTACTTCTTACTTATTTTTTTACTGTACTAGCATATGTAATCTACTAATTAATGTAAATCAGGTATGGTCTTCGAGGCATTAAGTCCTGTAATTTTAAAAAAATTGTAGTTTTTTGTGAATTTAAGTTTAAAATATTTAGCAGAATTAAAATTCTTTGTAAATTAAATTTTTTTTTGATTTTTTTTTTTTTTTTTGTAAATTTAAAACAGTGATGCATATTTTTTGTGATGTAAATTCTATGTAAATCTAAAATTCCAACCTTTTTATAAATTTAAAATGTTTAAATAATTATATATTTACTTATTTTCTGAATTGAAGAGCTTCTAAATGTTTTGTAAATTTAATAGCTTTTAAATTTCGTATTAATTTTTAATGTTTTAATCTTTGTAAATGTTTAAATAATTTTTATAAATAATTTTTCATTTTTTGCGAATTGAAAAAACAAATTATTTTTGGATTTATTTTATCTATAAATTATTTAAACAATTTTAATCCTTTCATTTTATCATTTAATATTCATTATAATATTAATTTTGGATGAGTAATACGAATAATTCACAGAAATTTAACATCAATTACCTACTTTTATTCTAATTTTAATTCATATTGAACGAAATTTATTATTTAAAACATTTCTTGTAATTCAAATTACCATTTTAATTTTGTAAATTATTTAAAAAATCATATAATTTTTGTAATTTTTAAAGGTTTTTGATATTTTTTAATTTCTTATAAATTCCGAATTTTCTGATTCATCTGAATTTCATTTTTTTGATGAATAAAAAATTTTAGTTGCTGCCAAAATTTCCCAAATTTCCTTCTTTCTGTACATAATAAAGCAGTAAACGGTGTATAAATTTTAAAAATTTTGGCTTTTATAAAGTTCAAGTTTGTATAATTTTTTATACCTACTCGTATATAATGCATTAAAAAGTTATTAACTTTTTCCAACGATTGGAAATTAACAAGTTTCTAAATCTTGTATTTCTTTGATTGTTTATTTTATAATTATCCATTTTTTATAACTTTTTTTTTTCATAAAAAAAATTTTTATTTGTTTATTTATTTTATATTATTTTATTATTTTCATTTTATAAATATTGGGGTTGCATTGCATTTGAGTTACCTACGCTGTGTGATTGCAGCTCATGGTTATAAGTATAGTTTTTATTGCTTAGTGGAGAAGGCAATCGTCGGAGCTACCCATAAATGACCTCTTGTGTCTAGAGACAGTGACGTCAATAGCATTCATGCATCTATGCTGATCCCATGGTTCTGGGGTAGGTGTAATCTAGAAGAAATGTCTCCTTTTCTTTTTCTTAACGTTTGCCAGCTCAAATTCGTCTTTGGGCATTAATATGACCAATGCACATTCAGATTAACGAGGATTGGTTTAGTGCATTCTAGACTAAAAGACAGGGTGCCATCGAAAAACTTAACAAGAGTGTCGAGCTTTTTAGTTAGGCCAATAATTGAGGAGAAGAAAAAAAAATGTCGGGAAGAGTAAATCTTGAGTGATATTTGTGTCTTGAAAAAAACTCAATACTTTTAGCCACATTAATGCGAAGATTCTTTTTATTTGTTGGTGCGATTGAAATTAGATGATTCGTTATGGCACATAAAAAGAATTTAGAAGCAAGAATCGTTTATAATGATGTTCTATTCTGTGCACTCGAAAAGGCTTTCCTCAGAGAGTTCCGGTCAGTTAGTAAAATTAATGAAGTGAGGAATTTTGTTTCCTGCTGGTCGCCGGATATTTCCTTACCAGAAAAGAAGTGTATTTTTAGTTCGCTTTTTTTCGACCGATTCTGTTAATGATTTGCAGTTTGCAAAATTAAATTTCCCTCCCTTTCTCCATAAGTCTTTCTGATACGACCTTGTGCTTTACACTAAGGCTACATAGGCTATGTTTATTGGAAAATTCCACTCGGTTAGTTTTTTCACAGCCCATTTAAGTAATTTATTAAAGTTTCGTGTTTTTTTGTTGTTTTTTTTTGTTTTTTTTTACCGATACAGTGCAAGCGGCGCTGAGTTTTCTTATGTTTCTACTCCCCGCTCGATCCGTAATAATTTGTTACCCCGTATCTGACAATGCGAGATGAACCGAAGTGCTTTGAGGCTCTCTTCCGTTTCGAGTTTTCCGTTTATCTTCAATTTTCACGAATCATTCCGAACGTGAAGGAAATTCGATAATGAAAGACCGCTACACTTTTCGAACCCCGACATCGTGAATATTTTTCGTAAGAATAGCGAATTCGTTTGTCTTATTTTCTCATTGTGAATCAAAGAGTGAGGAGAGGGAAATTTCGCTGAATTTTTATCGAGTCGTAGGAGTCGTGAAGGTAATTTTGCAACGGAATGTCTGATCGAGTTTCCACAGTCAAATCTGTAAAGTTAATGGTTGAAAAAATTGTTATCTATAAACCGAGGCAAGGAAGTCACTTTTAGAGGAAAAGCCTACCACAAGCTTGCCGTGATTATTACTGACATTTGGAGCAGATTTGCCGAGCGAACGCTGTATAATGACGCAAAAGAATGAAAAATTCCGATAATGGCAAATAAAATGAGTTTGACGAAACTGATAGGAATCTTCTTGATGTATGAATGAGTAATATTAAAAGTGAGGTATTCGGCGTCTACATCCTGTCACGTTTTTAACGATACTTATTATACAATTTATTATTAGACGCGTTATTATCAGATACATTATCTTTATTCATTGACACAGATTAATGTGTTTCTAATGATAGCTTTTCGTTTTTGCAGGTGAAATAGCGTTATTATTGGATAGACCAAGAGCTGCCACTGTAGTTGCCAAAGGCCCACTAAAATGCGTTAAGCTCGACAGAGCCAGGTACAGTCATTTTATATTTTTATGGCGCGTCTTGCAAGCTTGTCGACTGGGCCGTGCCGACGGGGGGGGGGGTGTCAATTCCCCCCATTGGCCCAAAAAAAAAAACACGAAAAAACAATGGGTTGAGACGGCGAGGACAGTGGATCTGTCACATTTTTTCTAAAAAAGTATGAAAATGAAAGTTTCAAAAAATGTTGAAATTTTTGTCATATACATGATGTGGTTAATTGGATAAATTTGAGGTATTTGTAGCCCCCTTCCCCTCGCCATAAAAAATTTATTTTAATCGCAAAAATGAAATTGGCACCAAAAGTCATGCAATTTCATGTGCATATAAATGGCGCGATGAACCATACAAGGTGTAAGAAAAGGTGATCCTCCTCTGTCTTTTTCTCTGCACGAAGTCGGATCGACGCGGAGTAAACAAAAACTTCAAGTTGGAAGGTCTAGTTTTTTAATTGCTTGTTTGACGAAAAACGTTTCTCTCGGGAAGGGAGACTCGAATGTACCACCAACTTTAGAACCTTAAATGGAATGTTATCGAATAAAATATCGAAATCAGATTTTGTTTGGTCACAGATTCCGAACATCGCATCAGATTTTTGAACCGGCCCTGATTCGCGTAAAAAATTTAAATTTAGCACCCGAAATGGACAAACTTCAATCGGCTTAAAAATTTGAACAGCATATCGAAATTGGCGCTTTTTGAGCCACTTATTCTGATTATTGTATCAGATTTTCGGTACTTCTCCAACTTGGGCCCAGAAATCTAAATTTTGGACTAAACTAGGGTCAAAATTAAATTGGCTTGAGGAATTGAGCAATGTTTCGGAGTAGGTATGTAGTTTTTCTTTAGGTCGCTGATTTCGAATAGGGTGCATCATATAATTCGAGCCTAAAAATTTAAATCTCGAACCCGAATTAAATAAACTATCGTTTTTTTTTGGGGGGGGGGGAAGGGGGTCGCTGATTTCAAATATCGCATCCTTTTAAGTAATTCGCTTGACGATTTTTTCTCAGTGCGTTAGATGATATGGCAGTTTACGTTTTCGATCCGCCTTATAATATTCACGCTGACATTTTCTAAGTTTAAAGTCTCGTTAAAGTATCTCTCCTGGATGTTTCTTGTAATATTTACGATCCTGTTTCTGGCGTTCTAGTCCACGTTTACAAACTCTCTGTGCATCATGTAGTGAGGCAGGGTGTCTAACAGTCGTTCGAGTTATTTAAAGTCCTTTATTTTCAGTCAAAGTTATTTGAAAATTGAAAAATCAGCAAATTATACCTTGAAAGGGGGAACAAAGAATTTGGAATTGAAAAATTTTATTATAATGATCAGGGCTGCAATTTTTATGCGAATGCATATCTTTATCTATGGCGCATATTCCAGAAGTTTCGGATGATCTTCACGAATCACAGAATTCTGAGTCAAATGAACAACACTTTATTTTGCATATTTTGGCATTTTACCGCATATTTTGCACCAATTCTGCTTATTCTTCAATTTTTTTCCTCCTAATAAATGATCTTTTTAGTTTTTTACTCAGAAATACTAAAAATAATTCCCGACAAAAAAAAAGAAAGAAAGAAAATTGAAAAGACAATAATTAATGAATCAGTAGAAAAGCTGTTAGAAAAATATGTTATTTTGCATGTGAGATACCCTTTCTCTTGCCGCATCACATTCATTAAGAAATTACGAATAGGAGCGCTTTTTAGCGCACGTATAGCAAATTGGAGAAAAAAAAGGTCATTCATTTTCAAAATTCGATTTTGTTAGACATCCTGTAAGGCTTATCAAGTACTTGTTCTCCAGCTAATTGTTCATTTGCTGTTAGTTCAGTTACAGCATCACACATTCCCACAGTCGCCACAGACAGAAACACCGCTGTTTCGTCTTTAGGGTGAAAGCAACCACAACGATAAAGCTTCATCGCTCGAAACTTCCAACAGAATATCAGAATTATCATTAATAGTTGATTATTTATTTATTTATTGAGAATTGGCCTTTCATAATAGCCCGATGGCCAATTACACTGGGGGGGGGATATACAAGTAATTATTCTTAATGTATGTACTTGGATGCAAATGAAGAAAAAACAAGAAAGAAGGGAAAGAAAAAGTAACTAAAGAAAAGAACGAGGGGAAAAATAACTCAAAGAGAGAAGAAATACAAATAAATAAAAATAAGATAACTAGTTTTCGAATCGCCAGCCATTCCCCAGTGTCCCTATCCCATCCATCCGCCAGTCGTTGGCCACCCCCGTGACCACACTCCCAGCGATACTTAACTCCTTTTTGTGATTTAAGATAGCTTATCTTGTAAACCAACACAACAGAGGAAACGGACAAGAAGAATTTATTATAGACAATAGATAAATAAATATTATTCGAGGAAAGGGTTTGTTGTACGGAAAAGCTCAGTTGACGGGCCTACGGGAATGACAGAGAACAAGAATTCGAAACGCGGTTGTCATAGCAACGCGTAAACGCACCATAACAGATGTGCCCATCACTACCACTATCCCATCTTTACACTCGTTTTATCTCGAAAACCTGTTTTCGCAGGAGAGGCATATTTTGTAATTCCAGGTCACAGTTCAATTTTCTTAAGTCAGTGTTGTGAATTCAACGTTTGAAATTTCTATTTCGTGTAGGTACTTATCAAACTGAGATGAGATCACAAAATCCTTATTGAATTTGTGCAAAATTAGCAACCTAAAGAAACACTCATCATTTTCGCAGAAGTCAAATCCGTCCCTTTGAAGAGGAAAAAGTCAAATGTGAGGTACCAGTCGCGGTTGAATCGAAACCCTGCTGAATTTTTGAACCTGTCAGCAGCACAGAAAACCCCTTATTCTGGGATATCGTAAGACTTTCCAATTTGGGTTAATTTGGAAATGACAGGGTTTTCTCCTTCTTCATGGGAAGGATTGGATCAGAATTTTTCTCATTTTGGGAATTGAAGAGCTTTTTTCCCCCCTGTTTTTGTGAAACATCCGTTAATTGATTCTTTAGAAAAGGAAGAAGTCGCACTGATGGCCCAAACTGGGATCCGCTTAAAATTCTGATCAAATTTTCAAACTCAGAGTTGCGATACGTTGTTTAATTTTTCAAATCGATCGATTTTTCCCATTCAAAGAAGTTAAATTTAGATTTTAGGACTCAAATCGGAGTTTGATCTGATAATTTATTGGGGTCATTCTTCAAAACTGTTGATATTTCAGGTATGTTTTTTCATGGAGGAAAGTAGGGGATATTTGAACCTTTTTTGATGGAGGCGTTCTATACCTCATATTGGTACGATTGGACCGACAATGAGGTGATTCTGTATTTTGGCATGGCAATCAAAATGATGAGTGCTACGCCGAAGGACACGTGAAAAAGTCCATGCCGAAAGACAGTAGCGCATAAAAAGTGTTCTGCTGTCGATCAGCAGATTCCAAAACAAAGAATTATATGGAGAGTTGATACAGGCATACTTACTAACCCATTAATTAGAAGTACTCGTAATTATTTTTGGATGATGAACGTCTATCGTTGCATAAAGACGACCATGCCGAAAGGCACTTGTTTTTTCAAATTCAGAATTTTAAACAATAATACGCGAATGCACGAGTCTCGTCACAAAAAACCGGGATTGGATATGCGGATCATATTGCTCTGATAAGAATCTACAATTATACACCATTAATTGCGACGGAAAAATATTGAAACTCCTATTTTGTGAGTGGTTGAAGAAGAGCCATGCCGATAGGCTAAAAATCGAGAGACAATTTTCAAAACTGGCCGTACTACTCCCACCTGTGAAAATGCGATTTCAATGTTAGCTTGTGATTCCTTCATCCATTGAAAGTAGCCCTACGTTGTCAGTTTGTTCCGGTGTCGGTGAGTTGCGGCCAGACGCTAGAAATAGGGGTGAGTTGCGGCCCAGTTTTTCTTTCCCCATGGATGAATTGCGGCCCAGTTAATTGCGGCCAACCCTCACAAGCACAAGCTGAATTCAGTCTATTAACGTGACCCAGGAGACACCACGAGGAGGTTGACTGAGCAGTCTCCCAAAATGTGTGAAAATATTTCGTCATAAACATAAAATTATTATCTAAAAAAATAGTTCTGTAATTTAATTAAGGCTTTGGTAAAAACTTGAAACATAATATTTTTACAAACTCGAATCGAGTCAGTTGTCGTTGCTCCAGTTTGGTCATCTGCTCCCGTGTGAACGCTTCTTTGTCGCAAATTTTCTTTCTGCCTCTGCAATGTGCCTTACTTCTGCATTTTATGTAAGTATCTGTCTGTATGTCTAGCTGTACGTCGATTAAGTGATAGACATTGGGATGGCTGTTGTAGAAGGAGCCGTTCAACTTGGAATGAAAGCTTTCACAGCTATTAGTGGTTCGATTACAGTTAGCGGAGTAGTCTGCCCAAACAGAGGGAGAAAATGTTGCATCAGGAGAAATATATGTATTGAAAATGTAGTCAGTAAACTGCGAAATCTTTTCGTCTTCTGCTGGGAATAGAGGCATGAAATCTTCTGGAAAACAGTCCGAAATCTTGTCAGGGTAAATAGGTAGTCCAAAGAAGTATTTTAAAAATGAACTTTCTGGTGTACTAGGTTGTGCCTTGTAAAGTCGAGTGAGGCCTACTTGTTGAATTTTCCGCCACCAACTTTTGGCCCAGGTGAAATCGACATCCTCTAATTCTTGCATTAGACCACACTACTCCGACTGCCTTATGGATGGCTGTAATCAATAGAAACTTCAGAAGGGGAACATTGAGTACCAAGAGAAGCGCTCTTAGAAATAATGTGTTCAAATGCAGTCTGGTACGTCTGTGTAGACTTGTCTGGCAATAAGAAGAAAACTAATGGCAAATAAATGTCATTTTTCAAATCATGGACGATGAAAAGTTGTGTGTAGTGGTTCGGACAACTCTTGAAAGTACCATCTACATATATCTGCTTTACTTGACATAGTACATTTAAATTGGAAGCTGATGAAAATCCAATTATCTTGTTAACATCATCATTGACATGGAGGAATTTTTCGCCTGTATTTGTTTCAATAGTTATTGAACTGATGGCCAGATGAGTCTCCTCTGCATTATTTGGCAGCTTCGCCAAACGAGCACGATGCATATTGTGCCGGATGAGGGCTACATCTGTGGTGGTGAGAGTAGGTACATCACCTTCTCGCAGTTTTGATGCTGTGAGCTTTGCAGGTCGGGTACAAATATCCTCCACAGCTTTTCGTTTCAACGAATTACTCACAATCCGTCTGGTCATAATGTTTTCATCACATTTTTCATGATTATGGTTCACTTGTTTTTCAATTAAAATGTTACATAAAGACAATTTAAGATAACACTTACTACAACTTTTAACTGAGCAAGGGCATCGCTGAACACCATCTTTTTTAAAGTCTTATGGTACCGATATGTAAACTGTTCAAAAACAATTAGAGGCTTGCCTTTTTCACTTTTTAAAAATTCCATTTCAAAAGTATTATTCTACGAAAATACATAAGATGATCTGTGTATCTATTCATCAAGAACGAAGTTTAACGAATTAAACAAGAATCGAATCAAGGCTTTGGTCAGACCCAGAATACAAAAATCGACAAGTGGAAACAGAAGCGAAAACAAGCTGGAATACAATAAGATTGTAATCGAGTGTAAACAAGGCAGAGTGTGAAATAAATAAACTGTTTTATCAGGACGAAGTGTGCATGAATCAACAAACATTATAATCGAAGAGAGATTAGATTGATATTCCTTTTATAGGGTGTGCCAATTCACTTTTCCTTGTTCTGTATTCAAGAGCGCTTTCGGCTGTTATGCCATCATCAGTGGAGTACCCTAAATGAGACTTGTCTCTTGTGGTCCTGTAGTTATAGTCGAGGGTAGTACCGTATGGTGAGCCTGTTTAGTCTTGCGTTCCTATTGGTTGTCTGTGAGTATGTAGTCTGTCCAATCAGTGGTTATGGTTATTGGTTGTGTACTCTGATTGGTTGTCTGTGGTTGTGCGGTCTGTCCAATCCGTGGGTGTTATGTTATTAGTTGGAATAAATTCTCACTTTGGAAGTTACTTGTTGTGTTTATTAGGTTGTTTTGTTTTGTTTTTGCCTTTATTATTTCTAGTTGTTCTTTTAATTTTCTTTTTCTTGTATTGTTTTCTGTGTGTAGGATTTTGTACTTTTCTGTCATTTGTCATTGTTGTGTCCCTGGTCATTGCAGTGTTTTCCAAACAGTGATTTGTCATCATTTAGCTTCTGTGATTTTTCGTGTTCTTTGATTCTGGTTGTGAATTTCCTGCCTGTTTCTTCAATGTAGGTCATGTCACAGTGTTCACAGTTCAGTCTGTATACTCCGCTGCTGTTGTTTCTGTCATTTGCTTCTGTTTTGTCATTGCTTATTTGTTTGATCAGAGGTGGTCTGTTTTTGATTCCGAGTTTCATGTTGTATTGGTTGAAGATTTTTTGTATTTTGTATGTATGTGTTCCTGTGAATGGTATTGCCCCTGCGTATTTGTCTGTTTTTGTGATTATTGGTTCGGTGTCTGTGTTTTTTGGTTGTGTTAGTTTGTTAATTATTCTGTCTACTGTCTGTGGTTGGTATTTGTTGTTAATTGCTATTTGTTTAATTTTGTTAATTTCTGTTGTTCTGAGGTTGTTGTCATTTAGCATGTTGACTGCTCTGTGGCAGTAGTTGTGTAGTGCTGCCATTTTGTGTTTTTGATGGTGAAATGAGTCTTTGGGTATTATTGCGTCAGTGTGGGTGGGTTTTCTGTAGATGCTGTACTGTATCTTGTTGTCTTTTATTTGTATTGTAAGATCGAGGTAGTTGATGGTCTTATTGCCTTTTTCCATTGTGAACTTTATGTTGTTTATGCTATTTGTCTTTGTGAGGAATTGGTCTAGTTGTCTGTCTGTTCCTGTCCAGATGATTAATATGTCGTCTACATATCTTGTCCATAGCTTTATGTTTTTCTTGTGTTTGCTGTTGTTTAGTATGTCATTTTCAAAGTTGTTCACGTATATTTCGGCTAGAATGGGTGACAGTGGTGATCCCATTGCTAGGCCTTCTGTTTGTTCGTAATACTTGTTATTAAACTGGCAGTAATTTTGGTAAATGATTTCTTTTGTGATGTTTGTGTATGCTGCTCCATCTGTGTTGTTTTTGTAGTTGTTGTTTGTCAGTATTGTTGTTAGTTCCTGTTTTGGTATGTTCCCAAACATGTTTGTTACATCCAGTGATACTAGTTTGTCATTGTTGTTTAGTGTTAAATTGTCCAGTTTGTCTTTTAGTTGTATTGTGTTGTTTATGCTGTAATCTGTTCTGTAGTTGTAGTGTTCTTTCATGAATTTGGCTATTGTTTTTGCGAGTTTGTAGCTTGGTGATTGTATGCTGTTGATTAGCGGTCTTATTGGTCTGTCTTGTTTGTGTAATTGTGGTGCCTTGGGGTTAATTTCTACGAGTTTCTTGTTGTTTATGTTGTTGTTTTTCATTATAGTCTTTAGTTTGGCTTGGTATTTGTTGGTCGGGTCCGAGTTCAGTGGTTTGTAATTGTTGTTTTGGATGTAAGTTTCAATTTTCTTTATGTATTCGTCTTTGTTTAGCATTACTGTGGTGTTGCCTTTGTCTGCTATGGTGAGTATGAAGTTGTTTTCTTCTATTTTCTTTTTGAGTTGGAGGGCTGTCTTCTGTATTTTTGTCTTGTGTTTGTTTTTCCTTTTATTTTTTATGGTCAGCAGTATGTTTCCAATTTGTGTTCTTGCTTCGTTTCTGAGGTCTGATTCTATGGTCTGGATGATCTGTTCGCAGTCTATTGTTAGTTCTTCTAGTGTTTTGTCGCTTATATGTTCTGTCGTGTTGTATTTGTTCCATTTGTCCAGTAGATCGTTTTCTTCTTGTGTGAAGTTTACAGTCGTCATGTTTACTGTCTTTGGTGCAAATTTGTGCTGTCGGTTTTAGTCTTGTTGTGTGTTTTCTCCTTTTTGTTCTAGTGTGTAGAGTTTCTTTAGTACTGTGTCATTGTAACGGTTTTTCTCTTTGTCTATGTATTCTTTCCCTTCTTGGTATATTTGCTGTTCTATTTGTTGGTGTTCTAGTATCTAGGTGAGTGTGACGTGTTGGTTGTATAGTTCTATGTTTAGTCTGTCCCTGTTTTTGTGTAGTTCATGTATTTCGTTTTTGATTGTAATTACCTGTGCTTGTTTCTTCGTGTTGCGGGCCGCTTGTGTGTGTGTCTTCATGTTTATGGTCGCGTACTTCGGTACTATGTTGTTCCTCAAGCATTCATTATTGAACCAGATTTTGGTCATCGTCTTTGCGAGTTTGATCTTCGTCTTTAGGTGTCTATAAATCTCCTTCACCTGGCGGGGTGTGAGCTTAGTGTCCATTTTGGAGTGTGAGTGAACTTGGTAATATTCCTTCTTTAGGGTGTGCCAATTCACTTTTCCTTCTTCTGTATTCCAGAGCGCTTTCGGCTGTTATGCCATCATCAGTGGAGTACCCTAAGTGAGACTTGTCTCTTGTGGTCCTGTAGTTATAGTCGAGGGTAGTACCGTATGGTGAGCCTGTTTAGTCTTGCGTTCCTATTGGTTGTCTGTGAATATGCAGTCTGTCCAATCCGTGGGTGTTATGTTATTAGTTGGAGGAAAAGTGAATTGGCACACCCTACAAAAGGAATATTACCAAGTTCACTCACACTCCAAAATGGACACTAAGATTAGATTGAGTTGAACGAACGTGATGGTGAGCAAAAGTGTGCAAGGATATTATAACTGTAGAAGTACGAAAATGACGAGTAAAATCAAGGATCTAATAAACTAAGCGGGCCGCAACTCACTTCATAAAAAAGGTACAAAAAAGATTTGGGCCGCAACTCACGTACAGCCGTTTGTTCTAATATACAGCTTGAAAATTTAGAAAGAAAAAAATGATGATAAAATTGTTCGAGGGACAGTCATGCCGACGGACATTTTAGCATATGTAGTCCAATTTTGACACATTAAAAGTGGATGACATTTTCTTCTGAAAGATTGAGAAAGTAGAATATCATTATCTATTAACGAAAAAACAACAACAAAAAAACAGTATTATTAAGAGCTTGTGAGATAACTGCTGGAGACTGAAATATTAACATTCTCGAAGAATAACTCATTGATATTTTTTGAAAATGAGCGACAAGAAACCCCCATATTCAGCTTTTAGTCCTGTTTTCTAAGTTTAATCAATTTTGCCCATACAGTGGGGTACAGATCCTGAACCAATAGTGGGCACCAGAGATGAAATAACGGAACTAGTTCGTTGCGTTACACCCCGTGAAAAACTGTCGGTACAAAAGTCGGCACTTTGTCGATGTTCAAAATTGGTCACTTTATTCGACCCGACAAATTTGTCGAATTCGACACGAAAAGTTAACTGGAAAGTCGAATTGAAACCGATATCGGTGTCAACGTCGACTTTTTGGTCGCATTTCGCTAGTCAAAAACCGATGAAAAAGTGAGTATCGAATTATGTATGGTAAATCAACTCTGCTGTCTTGACTTCTCCACTTTTTTCTATCGATTTCGGCTATTTAAGAGTAGACGAGAAAGTTGATACCGAATTATGTGCAGGAAAAACGTTTTGGTAACCACAAGTTTTTTTTTTTGTCGACTTTGGCTCCTCAAATGCCGATGAATTAGTTGACATAGATTTCCATGTAGACTTTGCTCTTGCCATCTACTCATCTAACCTACTTCAGATTTGACTTTACGCTTGTAAGTTTTTCCTTTACATTGAATATTGACAAGTTTTTCTCTTAGAAGAAAAATATCATATCGGCTGTCCAACACGGCTACTGAATTGTCGATTCAAACTTTGACTGTGAGAAATACATCAACACGTAGATTCTGCTAAGTTACTGTTACCATTATAACTATTTAATTGATTCAAAATGACAATTCCAGGCTGTTGCTGTGTCAAATAATGATCTCTACATAACAGTGTAAGGAATGTTACCGAAAGTACTAAATTAAAATGTCGAGTAAAATGTCGAGCTCAATGTCGATATAGACACTTATCTTACGGGTAGTATCCTAGCCGTCGTTCAATTCAGTAGCCGTTTGTTCGACTCTTAAAATCGCGTTAAAATTGTTAATCTGTATCGAACTTTAGTCGAGGAGTATATTTGTAATTAATTATTTTATATTACGATTTCATGCGTTTCATAGAAAGCTCTCTTTGTATCCAACTCGTTTCGATTTAACGACGCAGCTGTAAACACTCTAGATGGCGGGCGGGGCAGCCTTTTTATTAATGTTTTTCAGCGCGAATTCTCTTGTTTACACAACTGCGCCAAGGTACATATATACATATATATTTTTTTGCAAATTTATGTACGCTGTAATGACGCCGTTTTCGATTGAACTTGATCTTTACCCCGGGTGGTCAACGTTTCTTAATTATTAAAACCAGTGTGGTAGGGTTGTAAAATTTTCATCTCGCGCTGGGGTAGACAGCGTGGGTGTCGAGTCGGAAAATTTGTTTACATCTTCGAACTAAAAATTAGATGGTGTACTTTTCCATTTGCCCGTGTGCTGCAATAGTGGTTGTGCTTTATTTTCACTTATTGTAATTAAAGAAAGAAGGGTTAGGTGGGGTAATGACCGAACACAGTTGATTTTTCGGAGTAATTCTCGGCCACTGAATATCTCATTGTTAGCGTTCTCACCGCAGTCCCTCTTACGGAGAAGAAAAATCATCAGACATTCGTATCCCACATTTTATTGACGTCGTCGACCAGTATTTCATTTAGGAAATTCAACCCTCCTTACATTACTTTTGTTTCTTGTGAAAGACGAGTTTTTTTTTTTGTTTTTTTTTTTAAATCTGATTTTGTAAAATTTTCAGTGTTTGTTTACTGGCTCCATTAGTTTGGCATACACTGGTAAACGCAATCATACTTAAGGTTCCCCGATGGTCCACTAAACTGAGAAATCATTGGTTGCAGAAATATAAGATATTGAAAGGGATGGGAGAAAAAACAGGCCGAAAAATGGCGGTGAAATTCGGCCACCCTGGAGTAATTTTTGGACACTGTGATGTTCGAATTGGAAATGTTGGTTATACCACTGCAGATACAGAGAGAAACGAGTCTATACAGTAGCGTTGCCCTTATTTTTGGCCATCCGAATTTAATCCAAGACCCCGCTATAGATCGGTTTTAATAAAATAAATGCCTGCACCATTTCAGGCCCATTGAATAAGAGGAAGGTGTGCCTCCAGCCCCGCCCATTTTTTTAAGGTGAAAAATACGCACAGTTTTGGTATGTTTAACTAAATGTTTTCTCTTAATCCTTGGTCGCGATGAAAATTGAGGCGCCCACTTCCAAAGTGACCTAACTGCAAAATTATTATTTTTTAGTTAGTGGCGCCATCTGTTAGTTGGGACCATAAACTACATTAGTACCAGTGTGGTATCACCCAACAGCGCGTATTTCCTCTGTAAACGTTAGTTTATCTGTGAGTTACTGATGAGTAAATATGAGCACTCTATTACGAAAGCTAATTTGAGCAATAGTGAATACACATACCTGAAGTAATGATGTAAGCTGGAAGACCAACATATTCGACTGACTGAGAGTGCTAATAATCACTAAGCATACCTGATACCCTTCACAATATGCCTTCTAAGAATGAAGCGCGAAATTGCTTCTAAATAAGCGGGCACAGAGAAAACAACTGTCCTGTTAGTACAGCTATAGAAAGGGTCAGTATTGTTACTAAATTTTCATTTATGAGAACCCCCATCTCCTTCTCAAGCTCATAAATGTATCTTAATAGCCGCCAGAAAAGTATCAGCCAGCTCCCGTGTGTTAAAAATAGTTATATTAAAGAAAATTATCTAATTGATTTTTTTGTTCTGTCGTGTTTCAGATTTGAAAGAGTATTAGGACCTTGCGCCGATATATTAAAGAGAAATATCACGCAGTATAATAGTTTTGTTTCTTTATCAGTTTAGACGAGTAAGTAAAAACAAATTTTCGTATAGCTGTTATAGAATGATCTGCATGTCGCCAGCCCCTTCACTTTGAATTCGAGACAAGACATTTTAGTGACTGATTTGTTGTAGTTTGCTGCGCATATTTTAGAATGTGTTCACAACTCGCCTCCTTCTAGTAATTCAAAAATCAATCTTCGAGGGCTGGTATGGCGGCTTCCTCGGCCATTTCGGATTTTGGTTTCGGAAATTGTGTCGATTATTTATTCTTATTTGTTGCAGGTTATTATTGTGGTGTAGAATGAAGCAAAATTAATTTTCGACATTTCGATTTATTAGTACCGAGACCGCGTCGGAAGTATAATGGCAATGTTATAATTTTTGTTTTGTTTTGTTTTAAACTTAATTCCATCGACTTAGATATAGCCTGCCTCCTATTCGTGATTTTTCTTCTGTCGATACATGTATCGTTGGCTTCTGTTCGTCGTCGCATTATATCGTTTTAATTTTTCATTGTAATATGTTCATCAATGTGTAAAAATAAATTTATTGAAAATACTTTTATGTTCTATTAAAAAGGAGTATATTGTATGTACTATTAATAAGATATGTTAAACATACGTTATGTAAAATTAACAAGTCATTTAAAAGTTACAGAAGTAACCTACTAACGAAATTAATTGATATTGTTTCAAATTTTCATCGTACCGTATGTTAAAAGTTAAATAAATGCTTATTATATGTTTCCAATTTCTCGACGTCATTTTTCGCCAACTGAGAAATCTGAAAGTTTTAAAAAATAGATTTTTAGTAGGGTGGAAAAAAACAACACCATTTGAACGTTGTCGCAACATACTCGGTAGACAACTACCCATCCATCAGAAGACGCACTAGTATCGCGGGGGGACTCTAACCCAGGGACGTACCTATAAGAGGGAGGGCGGAGCTTCCCCCGTAGGAATTTTTTACCCAGCTGTTGGAAAAATTTACCATTTTCGTCAGGTTTGAAAATTTCTCCATATTTATACATCGGACATTTTTATCGGCGAAAATATTTGCGGAGAGCTTACGCGCCAGGACCGGGTGGAATATATTCAACATGTCGAGACAAGTTCAAATTCGTCGTCAAAATTGATCCATCATCAATTATTCAACCAGTATAGCCCCCGCTACTAGTACAACCACCTTTTTAATTGAGCTAGAGTCATTTTTTCACCAATATCTTCAACATTTTCGAGCCTATCACGAGAACGGAGTGTGAGCGCGCAATTTGAAGAAATTTTTGATTTCCTCAAATTTTGAAAATTTCTCCATACTATACATCATGCATTTTTTGGGGCGAAAAAATTTTCGGAGCTACGGCGTCGGGGCTGGTGCTAGTTAGTCAATTTTTCGAGACGAATTCGAATCCGTTGTCAAAATAGAGCTAGAGTCATTTTTTGACCCAAATTGATCAATTCTTCCAACTTTTTCAAGGGTATCTCGGGAACGGAGGGT